>JASCQY010000036.1:6634131-6645889 GCA_030264315.1 Sardinella tawilis
GGCTGCTGAGAGGGAGAAGCTGTCCTGACAGGCCAACATCAGGAGCCAGATGTGTCACAACAACTCGCTGAAGCAGTCTGGGCCAGGCAACAGAGCCAGCCAATGAGACGGAGCAAGAAGAAGACGATCCAAGACAGTTGTTTGGATGAACTGGAAGGAGGTTACCTAAGGTCAACTGACACTGTTTGTAGTTCTACCCAAACAAAAGAGTGAGACTGGTTTTGACTGGTGCTTTTGCTAAGCACACTCACTCACTCTCTCTCTCTCTCTCTCTCTTTTTCACTCCCTCCCTCAGTCAGATGGCGAGTGATCATTTCATGAATTGCATTACTATATTCAGATGCGATTAGAGGCACATGTCTCACGAGGTGAATGCACAACCTCAGCCTGTTTTAGTAGCCGATGTGACGTCAGCAGTGCTGTGAACAAACCTGCATTCATGGCAACCCTTCGTTCATGAGGATGTATGCCAACCACTGCCAATGTTTTCATTTGTCTGAGCCTAATGTAGATTTTATGAAACATGCCAACTGATTAGTTTAGGCGTTTCCCAAAACTCCAAAGAGCGTTCCATAGGAAAGAACCATCATATTCATTGTCAATTTAGAGACTGAGTAAACTGTGACTCTGGTTGCCTCGGAGACAGAATTTCCCCTTCCAAATAAGGCCTGACACATGAGCGAGGGAGAGAGAGAAGAGAAGAGAAGAGAGAGGAGAAAGAGGGAACACAAGTGGCGACCAATTAGTATCACTCAAGTCATTTCAAATCAAATGCTGTTTGTGTTCTAAAAATACAGCAAGAGAAACAAGTTCTTGTAGTGTTTCTATTTGACTGCACGGCCGGAGGCTTGCAGACCTGGAGGTTGTGCTGTGCTGGGGCTCCTGTAAGCGCTTTAATGATGTAAGCCCTCATGGGCGGGAGCCAGGTGAAACTCTCAAATTACACAGGATGAGGTTAGCGCCCGTCGCATATGGAAAGCCAATCTGCATTCATGCCGAACCTCCGCTCTGAGCCACTGGGGCGCCCCCCCCCCCCCCTCCTCGCCCTAATTGAGTCGACTCACGTTCCCCATCTGATAAAATATGATAGATTTCAGCTGGCGCTGCCGAACGGATCTCGCCACTGTGACGTTGGGGATGTTTGTGGGAGAGTGAATGGGGGCGGCGGGAAGGAGCAGTGTCGGGAAATGAGGCTTGCCTGGTAATGAGATGAGTTTTTCGGCCTGAAAAGTTTTATTCCCCCGCCCCCTTCCTCCCTTTCCCCGCTCGACTTGCTTCTGTTCGCCACGCTAAAACCGTTGTCTCGTGATTGATACCCAGGGCGACCTGTCGCCCATCAAATCGTCTGACTCCAAGTCTGCAGTGTGCAGCTGGTATGGTCATCTGCTCTAAGCTGTGGTGGAGCGGCAGCATAAATTCTCCTCGTAAACTCAATCTTGTCATCAGATATTGCGCTCAGTGCCGTTCTGTGAAACTGCCGAGCGAAACAATGAAGACTAAAGAGCTTTTGTCAGGCAACGCAAGCCAGCAGAAATGGACTGTAACACCCAGCATTAACAATCATGCAAAGGGCCCATGTGGTGTGTGAAATCTAAACTTGCCGAATACTACATCACTCTTTGTTTCTCCACTCAGCACCATGCATCATAAAGTCCCCCATTTCAAACAAGAGAAACCGAGAAGTTAGAGAACACTGTAAAGGGGGATGTCATTAGACAAAAAAAATATCCATTTCCCACAGACATGTTCGTGTGAACTTTCCTGCAAGCCTCAAGGCCCCAAGCATCGAACTCACGCAAGTGAAGGACAGATGTTCAGCCTCAACACTTTCTAGTGTAGAAAACAGAGGGAATCAGTATGAAAAATTAAGCATTGTGGTCCCAATTTTGGAAGACTTACCAGGTGTGTTGTGTGTAAGGAGCTGAGAGGATAATTTAAGCAACAGAACATGTTATGTGTCTAGAAATGGCAACAGAATTCAAAGCAACCACATTGATGTGATGTCAAAAACACTGAAGGTCCGTGTTGTTCAGATATCAACTGAAATTAGCATCAAAACCAGGCCAGCTGTCACGTAATATGATGTTCTACCACAAGTGGCTGCTGGATTAAATACGATGCCAAAGCTCAGTTCGAGACAACTCAAAACCGACCTTATGCATAACTTATTTAAAGAAAGTTGGACCTGGCAGTCTGCCACGTAAGCTACCATGATCAGACAAGACAGAAGAGGGGGTCTAACGCCTGCCCGGTGGCAAAATAGTCTTCAGTAATTTATTACGTTAAAATCTTCAAGACACCTCAGACAGTGAGACCTTCATCAGATTTGTCTGGCTTAATCTTTCAGAGTATGCCTCCCATTTAAAAGAAGCAGTGTGTTCCCAATTACACGTTCACCAACTCTAGCAGTGAGTATACACTCTCTACAAATAAGCATGATGTTGGAGAAGTCTTATCTTATACATTTAGTCTGTCTCTTTTGTACACTCACATTCACATACACGTGCACACACACAAGCACCCATCACACGCAGGCACGCACACACATGCGCACATGCACGCACACACACACACCTGCAGTCCTCGCAGCGAATGGCACCTTCAGGTCTGTGTAGGTAGACAGTGATGCCTGTCCACTGTATAAAAGCCTTTGGGAGAGTTTTCTCATTTGGCTAATGGATCTTAAACCCAGCTCTGGAGAAAGAGCCCTCCAGATAAGGTTAAATGTTTAATCCCCCGAGCCAGGCTCCCAGCCTGCCCCTCTTTTGTGCTGCAGCTGAAACATCAGCTGCCTCAGATGCGTCGCGGAATGGAGGAATGCCGCAGGGGTGAAAGGTCGTGTGTCCCACAGCAGACTCTCTGGAGTCAAGGTCTTACCCAAAAACTTATCACCTTAACTCACCCCTGGGAACCCCATTCAGCCATGTCCCAGTGAGCCCAGTTCGGCAGTGGCTAGCCAAGGTGGTGCACGTTTCTCACGTAAACACTATCATCACCAGTCCCCGACCTTCCGCAGGGCCTCAGCGTAAACTGACCCCTTTCCCCAGCATAGCATGTGATCTTTGACCACAATTGTCCAAGGTGACCAAGACGTTCTTATTGTTTGCCAAATCCCTATTGGTGTAAAATATCTAGTGATATATTAAAGATTAGTACATGGTTGTAGCTACATGTGGTCAAAGCCATGAAGATTCATTTTCAAATCAATGGTAATGTAAGAAAAAATGCCTTTTCAAATCGTTGCTTTATTTATGTCCTCAACTTTTTACAGTGTTTTGACACTATTCAACACTATATCAGTTCACTTACTTCAGTTACTTTAAACATCTCCCTGTTTGTATCAATTATTCCAGTCGGCTGCCTTTGCTCCTTAATGATTAATTACAGTGAATCCATTAATGTGTGTCATCGGATGACAAGAAATCCCATTACCTTTTATATTGTCAACAAAAATAAAATATTGTTTAGCGTCTAGTTGATAATTCCCATTTGCACCAAAGGTCTAATACTTTGTTGTTACCACTGTCATTATTTGGCACAGAGGTAGACAGATATAACGACCTCTGTCCAAAGCGTAGTCATTATTGGACACAGAGGTAGACACAGATATAATGACCTCTGTGTGTCTGGGGAGAAGGGTGGATATATACGTGCCAATTACTGGAAATATCTGGATGATGTGTTGGTGTGTCCGGTACTGTGTTCGGATCTCTTGTGTTCAATTAGTTGTTTTTTTATCACCTACCCATTACTCTGGCAGTTTTCCACTATGCTCTGCTGAAAATCTTCGGTCACCAATTAGAGGTGCTGCGCAGTGCGCACCCACCCACCCCTGGAGAGAATAGCCACAAGCAGGGATCCAATGCACTCGGGGAGACATCTTTCTCTCTCTCATTTTCCATCTCTTTCTCTCTCTCTCTCTCTCTCTCTCTTGCTCTCATTTTCCATCTCTCTCTCTTTCTTACGCATACGAATACCTCCTACGCAAACACACACTCCCATACGCACAAGCATGTTGTTGCACCTTGGGACTCTTTGCGTGGGCTTTCTGCATGACATTAGAACACGTGAAGCAACATTTCTCCAGGTGCAAGTGGGGGGAAGAGACAAACACACACACACAGACATAGACACAAGCATACTCTCTCTCTCTCTCTTAAACACACAAACAAACACACACACATACACACACACACACACACACACAAAGACACACACAGACTTCCAGCCTCATTGACAGTCTGCTCGGCAATCACAGGTGATGTTGCCATGGTAATCCGACAGTCCTTCCTAATGGCACTGGAGCAGAGAGAGCCATAAAGTGCAGGACTACATGCCCAGTATTTCCTCCGATAAATTACAGCCTTGCAATCAGAATGAATGGACAGGAAAGGGGGAGGTAGGTGGGGTGAGGAGGGGGTTGTTAGCTGGAAGGAAAAAGGGGGTGAATAAGGGAGAGAGAGAGAGAGAAAGAGAGAGAGAGCGAGACGGGGTTTGCGGGTATAATCTTTCTAGGCAAGGAGAGCTAGTATAGTGCTGGGGTTTGATGAGTGTGCAGTATGTGTGTGTGTGTGTGTGTGTGTGTGTGTGTGTGTCTGTGTGTATGTGGGTGTGTGTGTGGGTGTGAGTGCACGCTCATGTCTATGGTGCTTTGGGGAGCGTTGACCTTGCTCAAGACCTATACTGAAGCTCAGGGGCACAAATGCAAAGAGTGTGACAAAGCGCCGTGCGAAATCCACCTGCCCCCACATCTCTCTCACCCCCCCCCCCCACCCACACACACACACACAGATAGACATCTTCCCTACAGACAATGGCTCCGAAAAAATCTGTGGATATGTGCTCCAAGGACTAACACCCTTACACTCATTCCACACTCATATACAACCACAAAAACACACACCCCACTCTCATACAGACACACACACACACAGACACACACACACAACCCTGCAATCACATAGACTCTCAAACACAGACATGAGAAGTTTCCACAGGGGAGAATTCAGTATTTCAGTATTTATAGCAAAGCTCGGAGATGCACATACTCCAGGACAAATGTGCCATTTGAGTCCTCCCTAAGGCAAGACCGCACTGATGAAACACCCCTCCCCTAGTCACACACACACACACACACACACACTCTATGTGCCTACCAGTGATGGCCCTGTCACTCCCAGCGCTCGGGTGACTCCCTGTCACCATGTGGTCATGGTTGAGAAGATCTCATGCCTGCTGTCTTAATCTCAAGGATCAGAGCAGCAAAGAGTGGTGGGGGTGTGTTTGTGTGTGTGTGTGTGTGTATGCATGTGTTGACGAAACATGGCATATGTCTCTGTGCATGTGTGTGTCTGTGTGTGTTTCTTTGTGTGAATAAGTGTGTGTACAACTGGCTATATTTGTGTATGTGTGTGGGTGAGTGAGTGAGCAAGTGAGATTGCAAAAATGTGTTTTGTGTGTGTGTGTTATCTGTTTGTATATGTCTCTTTGTGAATGGGAGCACATATACTGTGTGTATTTCTGCACATGTGACAGAACATGTCTGTGCCAGTTGGTGTGACCGTGTGTGTGTGTGTGTGTGTGTGTGTGTGCTTGTATGTGTCCGTGTGTGCGTGCCTGTGTGTGTGTGATTGCGTGCCGTGCATGGCCGGGTGTGTGTGCAGTGAGGCAAGGCCACGCTGCACATTCTGGTGCCCCCTCAGTTCCGCAGGGATTAGGGTTCATTTGTAGGACAGGGCCTCGATTCAATCGAAAGGCCATTTCCAAAAACACTACGGGGGGCCGGGGCTGGGTGTGCAGAGAGGATGGCTGGGTGTTGGTGCTCTGTCAATGCCTGCAGTAAAACATTGATGCTAAGTGACAATGCATGGATTTTCCATAATTCAACTGTGCCATACTGTAGGGGAGGGAGAGAGAGCACTAGCTTGAATGACGTAATGCTAAACCACAGGTGTCCTGGCTTTATAGAGTGAAAGACACAGTCTGCTTGTGTCTTGAATTATACAGTGATTAAGAAACAGATTGAGTTTGACACTAAATACAATTTAAAATAAGAAATAAAAAAGGAGGTCTACATAAGAAAGAAAGACATACGTTGTAAAGGCCTGAAAGAACAATGCCCTGCCTGAATACGTTTTTAGGGTGTTAAAAAAAAAAGAAGAAGAAAGAAAGAACAACAGATATGATGCGAAGCAAACCACCACTGACACCTTCTCACATCTTGTGTCTTTTGTCTCAGGGCGGAATCATAATTACCATTTATCTCCCTTCTTCCATGCATCCATCCAACCATTATTGTGTCAGCATGAAAGGGCTGCACTACCGAGCGGCCGCGTGAGCCGGCGTGACAGCGGTTTTTTGGAGGGGGGGGGGGTGCATTTGATGTGATGGCGGCATAATGGGCGATGTCAAGGCCTCGGCTAGCCTTGATTGACACTTCATTCACCGCCAATGGCAGGAGTCAGCCTCAAAGCTTATCTGCTGAGGGGATCTGAGGAGCTGGCTGGGTGGCTGGCTGTGAGAGAGAGAGTCAGAGAGAGAGAGAGAGAGAGAGAGAGGAGGGAGGGAAGATAGGGAGCAGAAAGACCCTGACAGAGGATTGGAGATCTTAGAGAAGAGGGGGGGAAAGAACACAAAGCAATAGAAGTGCAGATAAGAAAAGCAGAAAAAAGGAGAGAAAGAAGAGAGGAACTAACAGAGGAATGAAAGGATAAGAAACAGTAATGGGGGCAATAGGAGAGAAAAGGAAGTAAAGGATGCACAGAGGTGAAACAAAGAGACAGAATAAAAGCGTAAAGGAGAGAGACAGTGAAAGACAGAGGAAGGAAATCCTCAGGGATAGAGAGAGAGAAAGCGAGAGAAACCAAACCCACCATCTCTCTGGCTCCATCTCACAGTTTCCCCCAGCCAGTGAGGAAAGCAGGCGGACGGGCAGGCAGGCGGACGGCCCGTGGCAGGGCCCCCTGATTCGCCCGAGTCAGCTAATGTCTTGGCTCACTGCTCGCTGATGTGGAAGCTCAGGCAAGGAGTGAAACCAAGAATGATGACATCATAATTGCTGCCCCATCTCCGCCCCGCACCGTCGCACCACCCCTCTGCAACCTGCACGGCACGCCAAAGTGGAGATGGCTTTAATTAAAACATGAAATCTCCAAAGGGGGGGCACGCATGATGGAGAAGAAGAGGTTCCATTTTTTTGTTGTTGTTGTTGGGTTTTTTTTGTCTGGGTGGGAGGTGCTAAAAGGGGTGCTAAAATCCTCTTGCATTCAGAGAAATTTAATCTGGGGGGCCTTAATTCCAGAACCCCCCCATACCCCCTTCTCCCCCTCACCCCCAAAAAACCCTTCAGTACACACAAGCATGCGCGAGGGTGGGGTACGGAGGGGATTTCCAGCTCTGCAGACTTATACCATAATTGTCCCTGCTTCATTGTTTTTCCTAGACAGCTTGTTTCCTAGTGTTGTTGTGAGATGATGCGTGAGGCTGCCCGATTCATATGTAAAACAGGGAAGCTCATTAGCGAGTCAATGTTGTTCATTCGCCAAGCCCAACACTTACAGTTCAATCAGCAGTTTTACACTGGGCCAATAAACAATGATATCCACACAATTAAACTAATGTGTGTATGTGTGTGTGTGTGTGTGTGTGTCAAATATGACGTGGGTGGAAAGCACTTGACATGGAACCAAAAGGTCTAAACAAATGGAACTTGAATGCAACTTGAATGCGACACCAACCATGAAGGCAAAGTTTGCTTAACCGGTATAGTTGCTAAATAAAACCCTATATAGCACCAAAATCATAATCATCAGAACTTTTAAAGTTGTTGAGAGGGAGCGGGGGGAATCATATTTCATGGGGATGATATTTTGGACACTGTAGAGCAACTACTGTATTTCATTGATGTGCAAGTTTTTAAGCAGAAGATTTTTATTTTTCATTCAGTTCATTTCCTCTGTCCTGTGCAGAACATCTCTGTTCATAACTCTTAAAAAAGTTTTAATATTTTTATAATTTCATTTTAAGGTTTTAAATAATCTAACATAAAACTTATTCAGTGGCCACAGAGGTGCCTTTTTTCTATGTTTGGATTTTCAAATAGCTCGTCTCCCCTTGACACTGGGCTGTTTCTCTGAGCTGTTTACAGTAGTCTCTATGCGGCCATCTGCTAAACTGGGATGTGAGTTATAGATAGCCCAGCGCAGAGAGGATCAGCTACTTTCCTGTGATGTCAGCGGTTGCTTTCATTAATGAACATTTCATATGTATCAACCCAAGGCCCTCTCTCATCCAGACCACAGCCTTCTTCCAGTGGTAGCATACTTTTTTCCACCCTCTAACTTCATCCGCTGAAGCTCCTCTGAACACCAAGGCAGGTCTTACCAGAAACATTTTAAGTATCGCCTAATTGTTTTTTTTTTTTTTTCTTCAGCCGCCTCCCTCTCATTTTAATTGTGTAATAATTCTCCTGGAAATGCAAGATTATGATTTTACCCTTGGCCCGTCTTAGCTTAAGTACAGGGTAGGGGATCTGGACTGCACGCTTGGTTTGACCTCAGAAGGGTTCTGCGGTGCATGCTGGTGAGGAGGTTCATGTGAAGGTTCATGCGATGCTGAATAATTGAATGATTCGGCGGAGGAGAGAGAGAGAGAGCGGCGTGGGGAGAATGGGTGGTGGTGGTGGAGGTGAAGGAACATGATTTTGCTGACATTTCCAGTCTGTGTGTCGTGGGGAGGCCTCAGGAGGGTCCGGGGCCGTTTGTCACCGAGTGTTTTTGCTGTCACATGTAAAAATGAGGTGAGGTCTCCCTCCCAACCCCCAGACTCACACATTAACCTACTACATGGAAAGTAGAGGTTACAGGATAGAAGAAGTCTCTCTCAACCTCTCTCTCTCTCTTTCCATACCTCTCTCACGCTCTCTCTCTCGCTGTCTCTTTCTTTTTCCTCTCAGTATGATGGTATAGGGCTTTGCCAAGTCAGTCAGTCTGATTTACTTTGATGACCAACCCCCCCTCCCCGCCCCAACCCACACAATCTGGCCCAGCTCTGTTATTTCATTTGTTAGCTATATTGTTCATTAGCTAATGAAACTATAAAGCATTTCCATGGCTTTCTTTGCTAATTCTGTGTCTAGCGTTCGGGCTATAGTTTTTATCCTCTGTTTAAGTGACAGTAAATCCTTTGTTGAGTCGTCATCCTGTGGACTGTGGGACTCTGCTGACCTCGACACTGAAGGCAAAATATTTATGCGTCAGAGTGGTCGAGGTGAATGCCCGACGAGTGAATAATTCAAGGCGATCTGCGGCCCCAGGAATGGCTAATTGGCGCGCGCTAGCAACGACTGCACCGTCTGACCTTGCTGTTTGTTAGTCTTGGTCTCCTCAGCTACACAGAGTCCTTCTTCGTTTCATCATGCGCCCTTGCTCTGCCTCTCTCTCTCTCGCTGTGCTCCGGCGCGGACGCTATGCTACGCAGGCTGCTTTTGCCATTACGGCCGTGGTCTGCCAACAGGAAAGCGCACAACTGGCTAAACCGCTGAAGCACTTGAATAAGCCTCTGTCGTATGCTTAACCTCTGAGGTTTTCTGGTTAGGACTTTTTTTTCTCCTCCTGATGAAATGAGCAGCCATCCACGAGAACGATATCTCGCTATCTTTTGTGGCCAGAGAAAAGCTAAGCCCATATAGAGGCACTGCTAGGGAGGAGAATGCCTTTATTATTAACCCGACAATCTCTATTACGATCTTCATTCATCTCTCTTAGTGTTGCCGCGCCGCAATTGTGACCGGGCCAGACGAATGCTGTTCTAACATTACAGGGAATAAAAGGCTGGAAAGTAATGAGGCTTTCAGCTGGAATGTATATGGATTCATATGCCCAGCAGTTCAATGAACATTTCAATTTAGCCATTTAGCTAATGCTTTTGTCCCCTTGTGACCTCCAGGAAGGTGAACACAGCTGTCTGGATGGATGCACTGTTAGAATTGGACCTGTGACTTATATTAGTAGACTACTGATATTAGTAACCCTTCATTGGAGGTGAAACCTTTTGACTGTAGGATTGCAATGTGCTGAAAGGGTTAAGTTGTGGGAGTCCTAACAGCTATTTGGGCCTTGTGTCTCCAGAGCTGGGGAGGGGGGCTCAAGATGCACTTCCTGTTTTAGCAGACAGCAGCAGGAGCGCAGCAGCGAGATGATGATGACCTATGGGATACACGACTCCCTTGAATGACCTCCAAGCAAAACACGGTGGAATTCCAGGGTGCGGCAGAGCGGCGAGCGCAGCGGTGGCAGCAGGAGCGGGGCGAGACGTATACAAGGAGCTTTTGTGCAGTCGGGAGGAGAGACACAGAGTTAGACAGGAGAGAGAAGGAGTGAAAGAGAGATTTTGTGAAGGAAACATTTAGGACTAGATAGAGATAGCATTGGAGACACGACAGAGAGAGAGAGAGAGAGAGAGAGAGAGAGAGAAACCAAGCAAGAGAGTTCAAGGAGAGACTAGACAGAGACAATGACAACTAGATAGAAATAGAGAGAATACTAGTTAGATGAAAAGGGAGCGAGCGAGAGAGAAAGACAGAAAAAAGGAAACTAAAATCGAGAGAGAAGCCGTGGTCTGCACTCCTGGCTCCACAGACGTTCTCAAGGGGCCTGTAGTTTATCGGGTGCCTGATCTGAGCGAGGGGAGATGGAAATGAAGAGATTGTTTTTGTTTTGATTCCTCTGGGGCAGATAGCTGAAAATCTCACAAAACAATTAGGGGGAGTTTGTTGTGCCTTTGTGTGCAGACCCAGCAAAATGACAAAAAAAAAAAAAACATGAAAATATGCAGCCAGGGGAATTAGGATAAATAAATGTTGATACTCCCCACGCACCAGGAACTTCTACAGAAAATTCCAGTTAATTGGGCATTATTTGTGTTCTTACGAAATATATCCAGCAAGAATGCAACTCTATTATATATTGTAGCCTACACAAACCCTGTAAATTTCAACATCAGCATGCTAGTAGTCACAGCTCATGCCACAAGCAAAGCCTGTGTGTTGCACTCGCAACAGTACACTGCTCCATATAGAAAAGCAGCCCAGTGGTGCAGACAAAGCATTCGAGCTGGGCGGCCAACTATTTTGACTCTGCTGCAAAAAACCCCCACAAAAAACGAGCCCCAATGCTGGCTATGCACTTTCCTGCTATGACAAGGGGCTTTGACAGAGTCCATAAGACTATACGGTGTACCATTCCCAGACTGCATCAATCTCTTTTACAGATTACATGCTACGCTATCTGGAGCAAATCCACAGCACCCCAGCTGAAGGGAGAAGAGAAGCGTCTCGAGACAGTATGAGATATGGGCAGCCCTGCTGTGCTGATAAAAGGGATTTGGGGAGGAGGGAGAGGAGGAGAGAGGAAGAGAGGTGAAGTGAGCCTCGGTGTTAGCCGTGAAGGTGCACGCTGCATTCTCGCCTTGAACTTTTGTCTAAATGATCGCGCCGTGCTGTTTCTATAAGTCACACATGGTATATGGAGGAGTGGTTCAAGTAAAGGTCAATATGCTGGCTGTGAAACAAGTCATTAATCTGTGATCCATGGCCCATTTGCGTGTGGAAGTTGAAGTGTGCATGTGTGTGTGTGTATGTGTGTGTGTGTGTGTGTGTGTGTGTGCATGTGCGTGCATGCATGTGTGTGTGTGTGTGTGTGTGTGTGTGTGTGTGTGTGTGTGTGTGTGTGAGTATGTGTGTGTGTGTGTGTGTGTGTGT
>JASCQY010000036.1:6645989-6656444 GCA_030264315.1 Sardinella tawilis
TGTGTGTGTGTGAGTTTGTGTGTGTGTGTGTGTGTGTGTGTGTGTGTGTGTGTGTGTGTGTGTGTGTGTGTGTGTGTAAAGAGAAAGAAGGACATGGAATGGATGTGTATTCTAAAAAAATATTTCACAGGTACAATATCTGGTTTTGAAAGGAATCCGTTTTTGTTAGTACCAACAAACTAATCAGTGGAACCACAATGACCTCTAACCTAATAAGCCCTGACTGCCTCAAAGAACAGGCACTAAATATAGTGCAATTTAAAAAGACTCAAACACCTTTGTCTTCAGTCTATCCTTGGTCAGTGCTAAGCCTATCTTTACACCCTGAGGTGTGGAGGTGAATTTGTCTGTGTGTGTGTGTGTGTGTGTGCTATTGTATGTGAGCGTATGCACAGTCTAGTAAATAAAGACAGCATGAACATGGTATGGATGGGTGGTTGGTTGGGTGAGTGGGGGCTTGATCAGACACCCCTAAGATTACAGCTCTGGTCTGGGGCATCACTTGGGAGGATTTGGGCTGTTTAGTTAATGGTTCCATATAGGTCGAGAGCTTTACAGGGTAAATAATCTGTGTAATGACATTCTATTGTTCTAGAGCCCCGCCATTGTTTAAGCTGTTGATATACCATCCATTGTCCTACATAGCCCCTACTTAAAACCACTACAAGACAAGGAAGTCCCTGCCACAAAGATTCACTGGACCATTAAATTTATGTTAGTATATTTATGCATGGTAAAGTCTATGTGTGTAACACCATACACATTCAAATAGGCCTACTTTTGCAATTTGCATGTATAACAAAGAGAGTGGAAAGTTGTGAAAGGCTATGTTTATACAGATTAAGTAATGCTTGGCTTGTGTGATATTTTGAAGAAGTGACTGATAAATTGTCTGCAGAGTGAGAGAACAATCACTTTACCAAAGGGGTTTCAAGCTCAACAAACACCAGCCTTCCAAAAAAAAAAGATGTCTTCTAAAGATGTGTGGCGCCATTAAAAAGGCTAAGTGCCCCATCTAGTGGCAAACAAGATGCACTGCGCCCTGTATTCTTTTGTCTACCTTTCCGGGATCCACCAGCCAGTGTCTGGGTTTGGTCTGCTCCTCGTCCTACCCCTCCATCACAGGTCAGAAAGGACACACGTATGGACTCCAAAAGCTTGGACTACCTTAAAAAAGCTGATGGAGAGGGTCACTGTGGTGGCACTGAGGGGCTGCAGTGTCCAAACCACATTCAGGTCCAAGAGCACAGGAGGAGCTGAGTGCACAGTCTGGTCCCACTCCATCTCTCTATCCTGTTGCTCCTGATGGCTCTATCTGAATAAAGGCAAAAAGGTCAAATAACAGACTTAATGATGAACTGCAAGTGCTTGTGGCTTTGCTTCATGTCATAAAATTGTCTCCTTTGTCTACAAAATGCAACCTTAAAGGCCTACATATATTACATGTATTAAACACATGTATGACATGTTGTTATGACATGAAAATGATAGGCTATGTGTGAAATCAAGAAAATCCATTTCAGATTAATCAGGCATATTACAGTACCTCTAATTAGGGGTAGACATTGATAGACAAGAGTTTGTCACTATTGATGTCGTTGTCATTTTTGCTTATCCGCACAATTCTTGATCAATTCTCTCCTCATCAATTCCTTATTGTGGTGAATATCATCAACACAGGTCTTGTGTACTGTATCAACACACATGACTTACAATGTTGGCCATACTACTATGGTGGGTTTATAAGCATGAAAACCATTTACAACTGTGTTGTCTATTTTGAGCTCTCTTTCAGAAAGACCCATACGACTGCAGTGGATCAAAGCATTTGAGTCTCACTTCTACTCGGTTCCTGGTTCTTAATTCCCATTCTTATTGTTATACCATTAGTATAGTATAGTCTATAGTATAGTCTATAAATAAACGTGTAAACATTATATCTTTAGTGGCCTGCAGCACAAATTGTTAAGAGTCTCTATTACAGTTATTGCTAAATCACATACAAATATGCTCCTCTGGGTGGCGCTCTTGTGCTGTAAACTCCCAGGAGAATTTGCAATTCTCAAAGTAAGTAACAATTGCACAGAATCAGACACATTCCTCAAGCACCCATCCCTCACCCATGACCCCCCAGCCCTTTCCAGGCATTACGCACACCCATGTGCACACACACACACACACACACACACACACACACACACACACACACACACACACAAATAGAAACATAATAAAATAAAAGGGGAAAACAGGCGCAAGAAGAGGAAAAGAATAACCGAATAAGACGTTCTTGCAGTGGAAAGGAGTCGGGTTGCGCAAAACGAAACCTAACCAGAATGAAGCTGAAATTGCGCTCATTATCTTACAGTCAACGTAACTCCACGAAAATAACCATCGCTGGTTCATATTCTTTGGTTTGCAGACTAATGCATGGATTGGTGAGACTGTACAACCTTGTTGCTATTTTCTTTTAAAATCGCGGCCTGTAGGGGGAGCTCGGGAGGAGAGAATCACAGACTTGCATAGTATGCCTTTAAAGCTTTAAATTATTGACTGTTGCTCTGCTAGTGTATGCATTGTCATTGTCAGGGTGAGCAGTCACAGTTTCAAAGTAAGTCAAGAGAGGTGACCAGGCTTTGTGGAAAGTGTCAAGTGACCCTTTCAGGGAGAAGCACATTTTCCCAAGCTTTAGGCTATAAACTGAAAGATTTCTCTAATCCATCAACTGTGCTGTATGTAGGTGGAGAGGAGTGTCTTCATTTAATGAGAATCTGACATCTAGCCAATAGGATAGTGGATGCCACAACCTGTTTGACAGGCAATTCTGGCCTAGAAGGCATTCCAAACAAGGCTGTGACGGGGCAGGGGTCTATGTGAGATTTGAGAGCCTCAGTAAGACTGTTGAACACCCCTGTCCAAAACGCTGACAGCTTGGGGCAGGATCAAAATATAGGGATGAGGTCAGCTGGTGAGGTCTTGCATCTATCGCAGGCAAGACTTTTGTCTGTGAATATCGTTGGTAATTTGGCATTTGTGAGATGTTCTCTGTATGGAATTTTGGATTGCAATTGGCCACGTCTTGCACAACTGGAGAGGAGTGAACAAGGCCAAACATACAGTATGTTCATCAAATACTATAAGACCTAAGTCCTGCTCCAAAGTCTGTTTCAGGGGTGCAATATGGTCTGAGAAGATTCAAGTTAAACTCAGAGTTATGAGTGAAATTAGCCTCTAATACTAAAACTAAGAGAAAGGATAGACTCTGAGTATGGAGGACATTTGGGGAACTGCTAAAAACAAATAAGAATGTAGATATTAGTTCAGTAAATGGGAAAAGGCCTTGGTCACAGTCACTAAATCTTCGAAGTCTCCTTTTGTGAACAGCTGCAAAAGCCTTGCCAGCTGGCATTTATAACAGTGAATTACAAACAGTCAAGGGCGCCACTAGAAATTTTGGGCCCTAAGACAGAAAATTGATTATAATGTTAGGATGTTCTTTGAACCCCTCTGTTCAGTGCCAGGCCCCTAGAGTCATCCTAACTCCCGCCTGCAGAAAGCACCAAAACATTTAGGTTTGTTCCACTTTCGTCTATGAGCTCAGTACAACAGCCAGGGTACCACTTTTACAGAAAATAGACCTTTTTGCAAAAAGATGAACATACGGCTACGAAAAGAAGAATGTGTGTAGGTGTGCATATCGGCGTGCATAACTGTTTTCCTGAGTTTACTGTATGCGGGTGGTACTAGTGCACGTCACTTAGTGTTTATGGTTACTTGAGATAAATACCTTTAATAATCTACAGTTTATGGGTGAATGAAAGAAATTCTACTAGTATACACAGTGGTTTACACAGAGACGGTTGATAAAAGCTTGAACGCTTGATCTTGTGTTATTCAGTATCTTTGGTTTACATACCCCACTCCACCACCACCACCACCGCCATTGTCAAACTTTAAATTGAGTAAACTTGTTTTTAACAGGTTTTAAACCTGTTTTAGGTCAGCTATTAACATATCTTTTGTATTTGTCAGAATGAAGAGAGAATTCATTTTATAGACTTTTTTGTATTGCTGTACTTTCATCAGTCAAAAAAGTACACTTCCTTAGTATTTTGTAGAATGGCCTTGAAACGGTTCACTTGGGCCAAAAGTTGTGGGTAACCACTCACATATTTCACAATACTGTAGTTGGCTGGAATTTTGGCCCATTCCATTCATAACTGGTGTAACTGGGATGTCTTCTTACCTACAAACACCTTTTCAGTGCTGCTCAAACATTTTCAACAGGATTGAAATCAGGGTTTTAGGATGGTCACTCTAATACCTTAACTTGTGGTCTTTAAGCCACAGTAATGTATTGTTCATTTGGAACATCTACTTGCACCCAAGTTTAAACTTCTTGGGTGGTGCTTTGAGATGTTGCTTCAATACCTACATAAATTATTTTCACATGATGCCATTTACTGAAGTGAAGAGCATCAGTCAAGGAGTCCCACAGCATGGTGCTGCCATACTTCATGGTTTAGATGGTGTTCTGAGGTTTGTAATCTAAACGCACAATATACTGTCTATCATTATGGCCATTGCTTCAAAACCACAATAAGAAAGTCAGACTACAGTTTGCGACTGTACATGGGGACAAAGGTCCTGATCTCTGGAGACATGTCCTGTGGTCTGATCAAACTGTTTGGCCATAATGATGCATGGTATAGTTGGAGGAAAAAGGGGAAAGCGTGCAAGCCCTTAAAAACACCATCCAAACCGTGAAGTAGCCTATGTGAGTAGCAACATAATATTGTGATGGGATACTTTGATGAAGGAAGGCCACTGAGGCACTTCACAATATAACCTACTGGTAAATAACCTAAAACAAAAAAAGCTTTATTGTCAAAACCATGTGAGTACACAGGAGTTGAAATTGCAGCATAGTCCTGTATTTAATGTTCAATGGTAAAGGGAGAAGAAGTCAGGTTTTTTAAAGTAGACATATGTCTTTTTCCGCTGTGTAATGTATGTCCACTCCTGGTTTCCACTGTATTAACAGTGTATGTAACACATGTGTGTGGCCTACACTTCAGTGAGAAAAGACCATACTGTAGCCTTTATATCTGTAACAGGGTGGGGTACGAATCATGTAGGTTAATATTTGTCAAACATTAGGCCTATTTATGTAGACAAGTCTGCTTTCATAATATTCTGATAGGTATGCCATTCATCGGCTTAGCATCTGACCATCTGACAATTCCTTCAGTCAAATTCATCACGTTTTTCAATGTTATCCGGAGGGGCTAAGAATGATGTCTTGACTGCTCCCAAACTACAAAGGAAAAATCCATATGGAATGCATAAGGTGTGTTCTTTTATTGACTTAGAGGGAAAGACTTTGCATTATGAGAACCCTCTTTATCAATTTCCAGTCAACATCCTGGCCATTCATTAAATATGTTTGCCTTCACAAAGGGAATTACATGCACACAGGTGTCATATTCCATAGTAATTACTGGAATTATTCAAAACCACAACTCTCTGAGGTGCATGACAATCTTGTAGGATTGAGAAACCACGTCTGACATCACATTTTTAACGTCCTTTATGTTTGCCACAGACATGGTCAGTGGATGCTTGAGTGACAGCATAGTGGTTGCTATGAGACGGTGGGACATGCTTTCAAACTCCATACTGTACTATATCAGACCTCACCTAGTCGTCATGGCAACACTTCTCCGTGACTGTCTGAATGTCTGCAGGTTTGTGTGGGATTGTGTACAAAAGAGGCGCTTAACATGTGCCCAGCTGCATTCTTCTGTCACCCACACCCAGTAACACTGTTTTATTGCCGTAGCTGAAATGGGAACATCTACTGTATCTGACTATGGGCTACTGTATATTAGTTAGCCTTCTCCCATAGCTGTACACTTACAAGAAAATCATGTTCCTGAATTGGTACAATTGTCTTTTAACAACTGCTTTTTGTTGTGTATACGTCTATGTTTTGTGCATGGCCCAACATGTCCTGTTTGGTTTGATACCGATGGGCGTGCTGTGTGTGCTGGTGCACCTACAGAGGTGTGTTCTCTCCCAGGTGACAGGGAAACAAGGTGTGTTGGTGCAAAGGTGTATGCAAAACAGTAGAGGCGAGGGGCGGAGGCAAGGGGTTGCGAAGGCATATCCCAGTGTATAAGAGAGCCCCACCCTAAATTCCTCTCTGTCCGTGCCTGCCACTAGAGGAGAACACTTTAGCGACTTCCACACCAAAGAACAGGTAAGGCCACTGATGTTCCAGCCAGTTTAGCGCACTATAACTTAGGACATCTGAGGCAATGCTTTACACATGACAGGGACAAAAAAGCTTTAGAAGACAGGGACATGAGCTGCTAGCCATCTGCAATCTGCCTCAGAGGATACTCAAATATTGTCAGAGGTACAGGAAGTATGGTAGCCATATTTATTAGACCATTTATAGTTGGTGATACAAATGAGTTGCCGATGTAATAACTGTGGCACTATACAGAGCTACTGAAACTCCCCTGAACCACTAAGTCGTTTGCTGAGTTGGAGTGTAAAGTTTGTTATCATTAGGACTATATAACCAAACTGCTGTTGCTGTTCCACATTGCTTTGCTTTTATGGGTATGTCTACTGCATGGGCTACGTACAGTATACTTCTTTTTAAAGGCCTAATTGTACTTGTTTTCAAATGTAGCTTCGTCAAACCTATAAAGATTATAAAGATTCACCTCTATCATCTGCAGGAGATACAGTACCAAGTCATATTTACACATGCTCCCTCCTCACATCTGTTTATACAACATTGTTTGCTTAAACACTGTGTACATGCTATTAGCAGGGATGAGTTTCATGAAGTTACCTTACTTCTACAAATAAAAAAACAGAAATAAATAGAATTCAGAGTTCAAGGAGTAGCTAATGTGGAATCTACTGTAAGCTATTCTCTGGTCTATTAGAGTCAGTCTTCTCTCCTCTCTCACTCTCCACCTCCCAGCCATTTTGGGTGGAGTGGAAATCTTCCATTCTGAGTCATAAGCATGGGAATCCCTCAGCAGCACCGCGTCTCCCAGTGTCAAGTGTCACATCCTTTGAAAAGAGGACATAATGTGGACAAGTCTGAACCTTTGTGAAGAAAAAGATTCTAATTCTGCTCTTTCTCCCTCTCTTACACTTGCAGGTGACATGGATGTAAGTAGTCCCTCTCTTTTTCCCCGTGAAATAATACCAGTATTATAATTACCAGTATGCATTTGTTTTTGTACAATTATATGTACAAAAAGAAGTGGAAAGTTTCTGAACATCTATGTCATTTTCCGTGGCATTTTCTTACTACTTTTGTATTGACTACCTCACGCTTTCTGCCTTGCTTTCTCCAAAAGCTATCAGATGCATTAGGTGGCCCTTGGCCTGGCCAGGGCAACCAGCAGCAGTCCGGAGGACCCGTCTGGCCTGGACAACCCAACCAGCCAGTATGGCCGGGCCAACCAAATCAACCAAACCAGCCAACATGGCCGGGCCAACCAAACCAGCCAACATGGCCTGGACAGCCAAATCAACCAGGCCAGCCTACTTGGCCCGGACAGCCAAACCAGCCAGCATGGCCCGGACAGCCAAATCAACCAGGACAGCCTACTTGGCCCGGACAGCCAAACCAGCCAGGCCAGCCTACTTGGCCCACACAGCCAAACCAGCCATCCTGGCCTGGCCCAAATCCTCCCACTGCTCCCCAGGTTGCCCCCCAAAGACCACTGGTAAGAAGGATCAACACAGAAAGGGCAGTGTAAGAGCCATACAGCACTTAGTGCGGGGATGTCAGTCAGTCACTTAAAGCATTATACAACATTCCATAGGGTTATAAAATATTGCCTGGCCTTTTCTACTCAGTTTATTAAAATTAATATTAAAGTTTGAGTTGAAGTTGGAAGCCATGTTTACAAAGTTTTTTGTTGTTTGTGTCTCCGGTAATCTAACTCGTCTCTCCCTTCATAGACAGTGCCATATGACCAGCCTTTGCCAAGAGGTGTGTATGACAAATTGCTTATCACCATCAATGGATCTATCAAACCTAATCCAAACAGGTGAGTAAATTCATAACTCTGCAGCTCATATGACAATCCTCTGATATACTTTTTTGTAATTGCAAATTAATTTAATTAAACTATGCACTGATGCGAAAGATAATCATGTCATATCATCATCATGCTATATAATCATGTTTTCCTCTTCAGAGAGTTCTTGCCAGTGTAATCATTTTTAACCTGTAGGCTTAATTGATTTTACTGATTACATGTCATATTATCCTATGGAGCATGTATGTCTAGAGCACCTAGTCCACAACAGTGAGGAAGGAATAAGCATATACAGAATACTAAGCATGATAAAGCATAAAGGCACTATCTCATTGATTCTTCATTGAGCTTCAGGACTAGTACCATCTAAGGATTTTCCTATATCATCTTCATTGCATTAAATCTGCCTGACATTCAATCTTCCTCCTTATTCCCACTCTTGTCTTTCACAACAGGATAACGGTAAACCTAAACAAAGGAAAGGATATTGCTTTCCACTTCAACCCAAGATTCGATGAGGCTGGGAGGAAAGTGGTTGTTAGGAACACCATGGTAGGAAATCAGTGGGGCAAAGAAGAGAGAGACTGCCCTGCTTTCCCTTTTGTTGCTGGGCAACCTTTTGAGGTGAGAATAGTAAGGTGACCTGAAAAAATAATCTGTTGGAAGTTAAGCTAGACATTGAGGCTAATTATAGCTTAGTCCAGGTATTCAAAGCAATATCAAGCCTAACTGAGTCAAATAGACAATTTGGTTTAAATTCAGAAAATTATACTTAGGCTAAATGAATTAGAATGTTAAACACACCAATCATTTGCAATCAGTTACAAGCATAGGAAGTCTGCTAATGTCAAGATCATACCTTCAAACCAAGCGTTGATTTGTATGTAATGTTGCGAACATTGTATAACAAGTTTTCTGGTACTTTTCTTGTTTCAGATGAAGATCCTCTGCACCCATAATGAATTTAAGGTGGCTGTGAACAAGTCCCATCTGCTGGAGTACAGGCACAGGGTCAGAGAGCTCAACATGATCAATAGCATGAGCATTTATGGTGACCTTACTCTCACATCTGTTAACATCGAAAATCTGCCCTGAAGTTTCTCTACATCACAATGATTTTACTCACATAATGCAGAGCATAATGACAACAGTTTTTTTTTGTAACATACGATTAGCCATATAAGGGCTAAAACAGTTTTTTATTCCATGATACAATTGAACTTGTCATTTTTTGAGAAACATACTACATCTCATACAAAAATTTCAGAGGTCATTTAAATTACATGAATGCCACAGAAACAATGCTGTACTCCTTGATGTGCTCAATGACAGAATCAGGTCATATGACCCACCACCACTAGATGGTGGTGTTAGCCCATGGGCAACAGGTCCGGTAAGGTTACACTGTGGTCACACCTGTCAGGTAATATTGTGATTTTTGTATGAAATATACTACCAAATATATGTCTTATCAAATAAATATAAACACACGTGACACCCTAAACCACTGCTTACCTTTTTTGTGAACATGTGCTAATAAACATAGTTAATAAACATATTAGTGTTTATACCCTTATCTCTGAGAGAAAATAATGCAGTCCTATGACTGCAGTGTTGGGTGGTGTTCACTCACTGACAAGCCAGAACGTTTGTTTAGACATGTGCAAAACACAGACACACACAAGGATTTAGCCATGCGCCATTCAAGCTGCTTATTTGGTGGACCAAAGGTCTGCCACTCAAGCAGTCAGGGATGTTCCATGTTCCATCTCTGCTCCCTACATGCCCCAAGTGCGTCCGTCTTAACAACTCCATAGAGAAGTCAGTCTAAATAAGGCTACTGGGACTCATTTCAATAGGAGGACAATGCCTCTTTATCCCCATAAGCTAAATCCAATAACTGATCAGTGTGTTGAGTGTCTGAGCTTGTTTTTAGGATAGGCTATCTCCTCTCTTTGTGGGACTGAATGACTTCAGATAAAAGTAACAGGACTAGGAAATATCAGTGGGTTGATGGTTGGCTCTGTCGTTTAAGTGGACTGGTGTTTTTATCACAGAGATGATCTGCTCATTTTCCAGGTTATTCCGAAGCTTTTAGTGACAGTTAATTGTAAGGGAAACACACACACCTCTACACCAGTCAGGTGCAATGCATTTTTAATGATGGAAACAGTTGGCAACCTACGGAAGGTTTGAGGGGAACTGATCCTTACCTTAAATTATTTACAGGACCTTGGCTCATAACACCTGTGAACGGTATAAATGTAGCCTATAAGTGAAGTCC
The DNA here is from genome assembly GCA_030264315.1 of Sardinella tawilis. Taxonomy (NCBI): domain Eukaryota; kingdom Metazoa; phylum Chordata; class Actinopteri; order Clupeiformes; family Clupeidae; genus Sardinella; species Sardinella tawilis. Next base: position 6,656,352 of record JASCQY010000036.1, read on the forward strand.
AGTAGGCAACACACACACACTCACACACGCACACACACACACACACACACACACACACACACACACACACACACACACACACACACACACACA
>JASCQY010000036.1:6683127-6693696 GCA_030264315.1 Sardinella tawilis
CTGATGGTATGGGCTGGGTTGATGTGATCCAGCTCTGGAAGAGGGGATTGAAGGACACATAGCGTTAGATATCTATACTATGTTACCCTCTAAAACTGACACCACCATCCATTGGTTATTCTAGAACACAGAATCTTGGGCCTCAAGTAAATCATAGTCTTGTTTATATTTATTGAAACAATAAGCATAAAGATTAATTTTAACCTGGGAGAGATGACTGAACTGATGGATAGTTTCATTTCTCATTAATTTGCAATAACAAATTAAACCTCTTCTGTACATTTAATGCCTGAGCCTAATAGAACTATATCACATCACAACGGCTGGATGCACAAGAGTTGTGACTGGCAGAGTTAAGTGGTGGTGTTCTCCTGGGATGGAAAAGTTTAGAGACAAGAATAGCATTTGCAGGAACAATAGTGACAATGTTATTTGGCTTGTAGGCTTTGCACGCCATTAATTTTCCTTTCTTTCAGCACTGCACATGAAGAACTTTCCCAAGATTTACCCATTACATCACATTTCCTTCCTGCCTTGGACTTTCTGAATAGCACCTATACTCCTGGCCCTTAGTTTCACTTTAGCTTCAGTTTCAGATTCAGATGTTTTTCTGACAAGAATTCTACATTCTAAACATACAAGATAAAACAGAGCAATACTGCTTCTGGAACATTCTTCTCATTCTTCTGTGCCAGGTACCTGGGCCCTGGGTGGTGCTCTTCTCCTCCACCCAGCTGTAGTAGGCGGAGCAGTCTCCGTTGCTGGGCAGCGTAACGTGGGGGCCAGTGATGCTGATGCTGGTCTCTCCGTTCTGGTCGTCCCAGATCCAGCGGCCAGACAGGTAGGTGGTCCTGCGCGCCTCTGCCAGCTCGCTCACTGTGCTGGAGGTCAGGGCAAGGTCACTCTCCGCAGCCACATCTGCCGGATCTCTGCAAAATGGGCCCAGACTTCAGATTCAGGCTGCAGTTTTCCAAACTAGTGTCATAGCTTGAGTGCTGTAGTACAACAGTATCAGGATAAATGCGGAAAGGTGTACTGTACGTTATGTGCTATTCTAACAGGGTCAGATTATCATAATTCTCAGATTCTCTTTATAAATGAAGAATCCTGCACAGTTCATGCAGACAGAGCAGTTTGCAAAAGTACTAAACCCCACTGCATGCTGTTTGAACAGGAATTGTAAACGCTTATTCTTTCCTACACCTCCAAAAGGCTAAATGAGTTGTTTGTCACTTAAAATGAACTCCCATACGTTAATAATGAAAAGACATCCTTTGGAGTAACAGCAACCTTACAGTAATTCATTTGATGTGGGACATGATCAGCTTTACACATTTTCCTGCAGTCTGATTTTCTTGAACCCTTGTCAGTATTAAATGTACACAACATGTAGCCCTTTGAGGATTGCAAAAGTTTTTTAAATCAATGGCTTCTTCTGCCACCCTCCAATGGAGTAGTTTTATGGAGAGCTCTTATGATGGCTCATAGCCTACAACGCAAACATTTTCTGGGGGCAATGGCTGGCCTGCGGTGGATTCTCTCCCTAGTTAATATGGTTTGGGAATCAAGCTTCCCTATACAGTATCTGGGCAGAGTGATGCAAGACTTTTGCAACCCACTGTATGTGAAAAACTGCCAATGTATGCCAGAGTTTGGCTGTATCCGGATCTCCTTCTCTCTCCTCTTTATCCAACTTGGAATAAAACAATTTTGACAGTATAAAAATAAACAATAGACAGCATGACATCAGCCATATTGGAGCCAAACATGAGCAGTAAGTGCTTATTACAGCCATACTTTCCTGCGACTTCCGTTGTGCCGGGGCCTACACTCTCCATTCTTTTGAATTGCCCTGGCACGCACCTACTACTACTTAGCACTGCTGTGCTGTGCATGAATGGGCCTGTATGTTGTGCATGCATAAGTGTGTGAGTGTGTGAGTGTGTCCTCCTCACCTGCTGCCCTGTTTCTCCTCCTGCATGGAGAAGATGTGTGTGATGAGCTCCAGGATGTGTCCACGCCGCACCTCGGCCAGCGCCTCCAGCCGGCCTTGCAGCTCTCGCCCACGGCGCTCCAGCAGTTCAGCCAGCCTCCGGTTGTGCCGCTCGATCTTGTCCCGCTTCTCCTGGTGCCGGCTGGCCCGCCGTTGCAGCCGCTGGCTCTCCTCCTGCGAGCGCACCAGCAGGTCTTTACCTGACCAACAGAAGCACAGAGGAGGAGGAAGAGGGCAAAGCAAAGTATTTTTTAAGTCCTAAAATGTATCATTAAGGAGCCACTTTTATTTCAACGTGTAATTACGCTTCATATTATAAACTCATACAAATGTAAGTGTAAATATACCACTGATCGGATTAAAAATACAATTTCATATGGAGCACGGAATTTCCTGTGCCACATGGGCTAAGTGTGTGTGTGTGTGTGTGTGTGTGTGTGTGTGTGTGTGTGTGTGTAGACACACTGGTCACAGTATGTAAAGCATCAAACAGTTAGTATCTCACCTCTAGAGGCAGATATTCAAAGTGCTCCTGGCCAAATGTCCTAATTAAGAGAAGAGAATTGATAAAAAATACAATACCACTCTTGACTTCCTCGTTTCCATTGGATATGGCTTCTTTCAGCTGTTCGATCTTCATCTTGCAGGACATAATCTTCCATTTCTGAGTCAAACAAAAACAGCAGTGTGTACAGTAGCAGTGACTGAATATGATTCAGCAGGAGTTAGAATGGGAAATTCCAGGGAGGAAATTAAGATTCACTAAGATAAATGACCATCTAGACTAAGTGTGTCCACTCACAAGCTGGTCTGTTTGAATCTTCTTGTCCATGGCTTGGATAACTCTGAAGTAGAGTAAAGTATAAAATAAATGGTTGTCTATACAATAATGTATTCAATTTTATTAGTACAACTTCATAGTGTAACATACCCTTGTTGAAGACTTTCTTTTTCATCTTTGAGAGCTTTCAGTCTTTCCAATTTCTCCTTGTACCTGTAGACATAAGATTTTTTTTATACACAACTTCGCAAGAGTGATTTCTGTAAGAATCTACAGCATCAACACAGCGAATGCAACAGATGACACCTTTAAGACAAGGTTGGCGAAAAAGTCCAATGGCATTCATATCACTGCCCTAGTTTGTACAGCGGCACACTGGTCTCAGTCGAGTCCAAACTCCAAAACAAACACAACCTTATGTACAGGCCTCACATTCCCGTTGTTGTAAGTCAAACCACTGTACGTACAAATCCACATAATCTACGAGTGATAAATTGTAACCTCTGAAGTGAAACTGCTGACCCTTTGTGACAGTTCAAGCTAGCAACAGGACTTGTAGCTAATGTTACATGACATGTCAACTTCAACAACACCTTGAAATGTCATGCTGACTGACTCAGCTTGTCTGTATTTAACAGTAAGTTCTAAGAGTTAATGGTCAAGTTACAACAAATATGACGACTAAGGAAATCAAATATACACTGAAAAAGACCCATAAGATAAGGTTAGCTATGGCGAGAACAACTCTTCTCGCTAGCAAAATTCCCTTTGTTGTGGGACACTGTCCAAACAAGCTATCGCTAACTACCTAACGTTAGCATGCTACCACCCATTAGCCATGTTTACCAGACAAGTCCGATGTGATATGTTACGTTTTACTGATATTTCCACAACGTTGACAGTTAACGGTTTCAAGTTACAGTTTGTATGGTTAAAATCGATTAACTATACCCACCGTTCGGGATTTCTTCCGTCAAAGTAAACAAAATCGCCACTCTGAATACACCTAGCACAGGTCAGTCTGCGTCGAGCAGTATTACACAGGGGACACCGCTCAACAGCTACATAAAGACCCTCAGCATCGTCCACCGATTCCACCATCAGAGATCCTGGCGACAGTGCTGAAGTCGATGGGGACGGGTGAGGCGGACGAGGAGGTAGTCGGGCCCCAGGCATTCCCCCTAAAGTGCCTTCAACAACAGGGCCGACTGCGCCGATTTCTTTTGCAGAGGGGGATGCCATTGAACCGGCGTTTATCTGTGGTATGGGCCTTGAAAAGACGCAAAGTCCTCTCCCTGCATTATTGGAGGTATAAAATTTAGACTGGAGGCAAACCAGTCCAATTCCTGCCGATAAGCAGGTCAGAAATTAGTCACTGTTCAGCTTTACCTCCTGTGGACCACGTGATTCACTTTGTTTGTGTATGTACGGTCACGTGGAAAAGCGAAAGCGTCAACTAAAAGGGCGTCAGTTACGTAATGCTTGAGTTCCACCAATGAGGAGTATGGACAAGCTGTCAATCAGAAGAAGAAGACTGACAAAGCATGTAGCCGATACATTCTGGCAAAGTTTGGTAAACAGTCACTCAAAATAGTCAGATAGCCTACTTAAAATAAATCGACAAACATTGGGACATGCACAGTTCCATTCACAGTCAAATATCACACTTATTCAACTTTATTGTCCATTATAAATGTTCCAGTATAACAACAAAAAAATCACCAACAGAGTTTCAACAGAAACATGTAATCTATTCATCCATGAAACTATGTTCAATGCACTAAATATTACATTATTGCAAAATCGACTTATTTTTACAACAGAGAAAGAAACAATGAATTCAAGTGCATTCCTTTCTGTAATAGGCTACAACTTTCCAAAATGAAGTGTAGGCAAACAACACAAGAAAGTCCAACTGTTTGAATCAAGCCCAAAAAACACATTACTGTTTTCTGAATCCCTTGAGAATCGGATAGATGTGTTCAAATGCTTCATAAATTTCAGTTCGCTCTTTGGCACCTGCGGTAGATAGAATCAACAGAGAGCATAAGACCGAGTAAATGCGATTTTGGTGTACACAAAATGCAAGAATGAATCTTCATAGTAAGTGACATGTCATAATGGCCCACCTGTCAACACCACTTTTCCTGACACAAAAATAAGAAGCACGATGCGTGGTTTCACCATTCTGTATATCAAACCTGGAAAGAGCTCTGGCTCATAGCTTGGCACAGTACAGAAAAAAAAAACACGTATTATCCAGAAATATCTCCAGTAGATTGTAACCAAAGAGCAAACAGTTGAACAGTTATTCCTAGCCTACTACTGTAAGCATTTATGTACATAAATCTCAGAATGAATGATAAGTTAACTGTCCGGATCAGGGCCCTTAAGCCTGGGAAACAGACATCTTGCCACAGTGCTGAAAGCCATAGCTTCTAATCTTGTGGGTTTACAGAGCACACGAACCCGCTGGCCTACATTACAAGCACAAATGCTGGGGCTCACACAGTGTACAAATTGTTTTTCCAAGCAAAGAGTAGGGCCTATACAGTATATTATTGTGAAAGAATGTACTGTATATATTTATCAACTTTGGGTTAAGGCTGCTGTATTTTGCCTTGAAGATATCCATGCTGTCCTACCTGCTGAATTGCTGGTGAGTGAGCACTAGGCCCTCCAGTCGGATGGGGAACAGAACGTCACAGCTTCCCACCATGTTCTGGATCTTGAAGTCCAGGAATTTGGCTGGGAAGCCCAGCTTCTGCACCACACGCGCATACTTGCGGGCAGCGAGCCTGGACTGTTCTTCACTGTTTTGGAGCAAACACAGCCAAGAAAACAAATCAACACTCCCAATGTCATAAAAGCCTAAACTAGACTATCAAGCACTGTGCAGAGATCCTGCAAGGATATCTTATGTAAACAGCTAGGAATGAAGGCAAGGAAAGCCATTTCACAAATCACTGCCACCCTATTCAACACAAGAATCTATCCATGTGTTCACATAAAGTTGCTGCCTACTTTACTGAACTGACCTGAACTTCCTTCGGGATAAATAAAGTATCTCTATCTATAGCCTACGTCTTCATCAGTTTGTAGAAACTAACGTTACTTGAGGGAACCACTAAAATAGTGCAAGAAAATGGCGCTGGTGGCCAATGAACCAAAATATGAGCATTAGGCGAGCAGGGAGTCAGAAGACAGGCTCTTCCTGCTCTCTCACCTCTTGGCTCCAGTGCAGACCATTTTCCCTGAGCTGAAGATCAGTGCTGTTGTTCTGGGCTCCCTGATCCGCATGATGACAGCAGCAAAACGCTACAGCACAGAAAATATCATCATCTTTCAGAAGCTGTTGGTGTGCCCAAACCAGAAAACATGGCCATTTGGTTTAAATGGAGGAAATGTCAGGGAAATTGCAGAGTATGTGCCGGACAAATCCAGCAAATACAATGTGTAAACATCTGTGTCTAACTGAAACAGTGTGGATCTGACCATATCTGGTGGCACATTACCTTGGGATTGTATTCGGCATTTCTGGCCTGTAGTGCAATGGACTTCAGGTCAAGACGGCAATCCAAATTCACCGTTGACACAATGTTCCTGCTTGTGAAAACATTTAAGAGGTTTCAACTGAACTACATCCTTTACCATCAAACATAAAAGAGTTTCTATGATGGTCTCTTGTTTAGCCATCTTGTTGACACACAAGAGGGCGTGCCAGTACCATACAATAAAAACTTTGTCACCCATCCCAGTGTATCAAAGTACAACAAAGTGACGCACTGAAGCTGTGGGATGATTTTAGAGCTCTCTGTTAGTGGCGTCATGGGTGCCATGGGCGTCATTGGACTCATTGGCAGAGAGCAGAAAGGAGTCGCGGCAGATGGGACCTGTCCACCTGTCCCAGCCACTGCCACTGGAGTAGATGCCGTCACCTCCCCAGGTGCACTCCCTGTGAAAATACCGCTATCGCTCAAGGTTTGCTGATCCTGGGATGCGTCCTGCACAGAGTCCTGAGCTGGCTCATCCTGTGTGCTAAGCTCATCAGGCAGGAAGCTGAGATCCAGGTCCTCTGAGAGATCTTTTTCCTGTTGCCCACTTAGAGAGGAGAGGAAAGAGGGGTCTTGGAGCTGCAGTGGGCCCTGCAAGCCCAAGTCCCCCTCAAACATGTAATCAGTGGGGTCCTGTAACATTGTTTGTGTGTGTGTGTGTGTGTGTGTGTGTGTGTGACAGAGAGAGAAGGGGGGGGGGGGGGGGGAGAAAGGGTGTCAACAAACAAGGAGAGAACAGGAGCAATAGACCTTTGCAGTAAAGCACAACCTTGTAAAACTTTCAAAACTATAACTTATGATGTCAATATACGATATGACATATTATTTCAGGTTTAGAGATGAACAAGGCAAACCTAGGCCTAATTGCCGCTTAGCATTCTTTTTATTCCACTGTCTGCTGTACATTCAAGTGAACTGAATTTTGAAAACCAGAGAAATGCATTGCTCTAACTGTTGCATGATAAATTGTGTTTATGGTGGACATCCAGCACTCATCTCTCGGTAGTGTAGCCTCGACACACTGACAGAATTAGGCTTAATTGACATTAAAAGGCAAACATTCAGAATGGCTTGTCTCACTTACATTTACAGACCCCTGATAAAACCCCTCGTCATCCATGACTTCATTTATATTTACAATGAAAAAGTTAAGCTCTCAAAAGTCGTGCCCTGCGTTTGCTTGTAGGCCTATAGTTGTGGTTGCTATTGATTTCCCGGGTTTCACATTAATTGGTAACATCTGTGAATCAGGAGGCAAGGGCATGCATCAAGCACGTGAAAGACAACCACGGTGTAGGCCTCTATCGACGAGTATTTTCTTAACCGAAACAGGCAGGCCTACTTGTTTATAAATGTATTTCATTTTAAAGTCGGCTACCGGTAAATAAAAAAAAATGTCACCTAGAATATTTTCAGTCTCCAACCAACAGAGGGCGACATTTGTAAATCGAATGGAAAGTTTGAGCGGAACATATCTCATCAGCAGCGCCCCAGCGCCGCACTGGAGTGCAAGCATGCAAGTTGTCAACATTGCAAAGTATGCATGTGCTGTAATTTTTGAAGGACATATCGACATACATATAACTTTACACTTATAGATAAGCCATACATATTATTTAATTCTACACTATGCCATGGAGGACAGCATTGACAACGTGAAGAACTGCCTTAGAGATTTTCCCAAAGAGGCTCGAGGTTAGTAAATTAGCTGCATCTTCAATGGAATACCCTGACATGTACTGTAGGGCCCAGGATTAATGTTATGTCTATCAGTAATCATTTTATGATTATTTTGCTCTCATCATCACCAAGCTTCCCTGACGAGTGCATAACCTAACGTTAATACAGATTACCATGAACTACAGTCTGATGAACCACTCTGACTAATTGATGAGCTACAGTCCATTAGAGAGAGGTCTATGAATATTTTGTTGAAGTGATCATCAGATCTGTTGTTTCGTGTGTCACACACGTTTGCATATTTCACCTCCAGAACTTTATCTGAGTGAAACGGTGCCCTATCTGGAGGAGCCACCATCTGCCCTGCAGTTCTATCGCGAGTGGATTGGTCCCAACAAACCATGCATCATCCGCAACGCATTCGATCACTGGCCAGCCCTGTCGAAGTGGAACCCAGACTACCTCAGGTGAATCAAGACCCAGTTGTTGGGATTGTGTCTAGGAACATAATAGTTCACATAATCAATATATGTACAGGTCTGCTAAACATTGATATGATTGGATAACAAATGTAGGCCATCAAAATGGGATTTGATACAGTAAATTAATTTTGATAACAGCTATACACGCTATCTCTTCTGATTGAGTGCTAATGACTATATTCTTCTGTTTGACCTCAACAGGGAAGCTGTTGGCTCCAAGGTGATAAGTGTCGCAGTGACACCAAATGGATATGCTGATGCTGTGTATGGGGATCGTTTTGTTATGCCTGAGGAGCGACGAATGACATTCTCATCCCTGCTGGATGTGATCGAGGGGAAAGTGAAGAGCAGTGGTGTGTTCTATGTACAGAAGCAGTGCTCCAACCTCACAGAAGAACTGCCAGAACTGACAGAGGATGTGGAGTCTCATATCCCCTGGATGAGTGAGGCTCTAGGTGTGTTCCTAGACTAAGTAGACAAACAGACTGCAGGGGCAGGCGAGACAAACTGATGCTGGAAAAGCAAGATGTACAGTATGCATGTAATCGGGTATCAGAATTCCTCCCCAAAAGTGAGCTGCCTTGTTTGAGATTTGCTTTGTGCCACAATGTTACCAATTTCAAGTGGAGAGTTTCTTTTGTGTCTGATTTTCAACTCGATTGAATTCAGAGACTTTCTTAACAATGTGATGTGATGTGATGTGACGTCACACTTGTGTTTCAGGGAAGTTGCCCGATGCAGTGAATTTCTGGTTGGGAGAATCCCATGCTGTCACTTCAAGTGAGTACAATTCTTCTTATTACCTGAAGTTCTTAGTCTACAAAGAGCACTCTAAAAGCAACCATGACTAACTGCTGGGCAAAATGCATGATTAGTACAAAACTGTACGCTGTCTGTTATGAGATGTGCAGACTAATCAACTGTAATCTTTGTCGTTCATGTTTTGTAGTGCATAAGGACCACTATGAGAACCTCTACTGTGTTGTGTCTGGAGAGAAGCACTTCATTCTCCTGCCTCCATCCGATCGGCCATTCATCCCGTATGGTAAATGTCCTGACACATTTAAAAGCAGTATCAGTGGTTCTGTCGTCATAATAGACAATCATTTATTACCTGACGATGACAATGTTGTGGAACAATGTTTTGGAATTAGCCAAAACTATGGACAAATGTGTAGTCTGCCACTTAATGATAACTACCGACCGTACATTTCCTGCATGACTCTTGGCAGTTGGGTCAGCCCTTTGAGCTGTGGACCTGCCCAAGGTTTCTTCTACTGCAAGGGAGTTTTTAACTGCTCCTGTTGCTGTTGGGTGCTCCTTGTTAATGTCTGTAAAGTGCCAAGAAACAATTGTATTGTAAATTGGAGTTGTAAAAAAAGAATAGAATTGAATAGAATTGAATGTAGAGTAAATTAAACTTTCACTGCATTCTTTGGTGTTTTCCACAGAGCTGTACCAGCCAGCAGTGTACAGCCTGAAGGGGGATGGAAGCTTTGAAGTGGTGGATGAGGAGAACTCAGAGAAGGTAATTAATCATACCATGTGCATGCAAGCCACTGTGCTAAGGCTAAAGACTGTTGTGCTATTGTATTTATCTGTACAAAATTAATCATGACGCTTCTGAGGCTTATCTTGTTTATAAATGGAATGAAAGGTGAACAGTTGAGATCCAGTACCGGTCAGATCATTGCCTTGTTGGCTGGATCAAAGCAGTGTATTAGAAAGACACGCTCACACTGTATCACTTTTAAACTTCTAACTGGGCGCTGAATCCCATACAAAGTATAATGTCTTGAAGAAGCAAAGGACAGCACTCTCAGATTTAAAACTTTTAATGGCTCACCGGACGTTTCGGGCTATTAAAAGTTTTAAATCTGAGAGTGCTGTCCTTTGCTGGATCAAAACAGGCCATGTTTACAGTGCCCTCCATAATTATTGGCACCCCTGGTTGAGATGTGTTAAAAGCCTTAAAGGGATACGCCACCCCCAGGCCAAAATTAGTGTTTCCCCACTTTCCCCAAACCTAAATAAGTGTGTGGAAGCATTTTCCTGGCAACGCAGCCAATGTCCGAATCT
>JASCQY010000036.1:6710863-6721248 GCA_030264315.1 Sardinella tawilis
GGTGCCCACCTGCTTTGACCGCGTGACCCAGTTTGGCTGGCAGCCGAAAGGTGGCTGCACCCATGCGCTATCTACATCAGATCTGTGCGCTGGATCATGCGCTCATTTTTTTGTTTGTTTGTTTGTTTGTTTTTTTGGAGAGAGGGAGGGAGATAGGAGGTGTGTCGAGTTCACCCCAAGGTCTTTAAAAATCTTTAGCAGAAGTCACGCACTCTCCACAAACCTGGAGGGAACAACAGTCCCATTACGTCTAAATTTGGTCCTTTTCTATTTTGAAAGTCCATTTTGAGGTTCTCAGTCTCTCTGCACATAGAGCCAAAATGGAAGCAGCTTGTTTGGTTATGAATTAATCATCACCACCACCATTATCCAGCAGATGCCAGTTAAATGTAGTCCTCTGTAAACACGGCTCAGCAGAATATTAACAGTGGTGCAACTGAGGCCACTATGAAAATGGACTCCATATCCCATCAGCCAGTGGGAAACCACCAAAGTCTGAACATAGCGTGAAGACGAGGTGATTGACAAAGAGTGAGTGGGGACAGTGATGAGGAAATGCCTTAGTCTATGATGATTGGCATTAACCATGACCTCTGACATCAAACACCCAATGAAGCGGACAGGTGGGTGTGATTGACAGCAGCGCTCGTGGGGTGCCTGGCCAATGAACACTGGCCACTGACGGGAGGGGTGGGAGGGTGGTGGTGGAGGGGACACCCAGCTTTAGGATGGGACACTGAGGCGACAACTGCAGCGCGGACAAGCGACTTACTGTGATGCTGTCGTTTTTCTGGACAGTGTGTAAGGAGAGAAGAAGCAGAACACACTAATATTAGACAGTGGCATGGGAAGATTAACACACGTGCATAGCTTCACAAACTCAGACACACACACACACTCAGACACACACACACACACACACACACACTTGTCGAGCGGGCTAAAAATGAGACACACAGACACAGCAGGGCCTCCCTGCACGCGAGACAGCTGGGATTCGGGAATGACAAACATTTGAGCAGCAAAGCCCGTGGGAGGACCCAGAACTGCTACATCAGACGACAGAAACAAAACAAAGCGAGCCCTCAATCAGCACAAACACTTCTACTGTACTTCCTAATGATGCATTATCATCAAATCCTGCTCACTGTAGTACAGTAGTCTGATAAAAGCATTTTCAGCATGAACAATATTCTGTAACAGGATACCTGGCGGCGGAGCCCACTTGAGGTATTAGAGATTAGAATTAGTCTTGGTTTACAGCGCTACACAACACGACACAGGCCCCACCTCTGGGCGTGGAGCCTTTAAGCTACTGTATGGGTGCACAACCTCAGCGATCTCTTAATCCTCAAGAAAACAACACCAATAGGCCGCAGCTGCTCGAGGCAGACAAATGAGCTTTAGGGCAGCCCAGGAACTGTCTCTGCCAGGTGCATCTGTTGCTAATGAGGAGGCTCACCTCTTACCCACATACAGTAATAAGAAAAGTCAACCAACAGCATGTCATGGTTGCTCTCTCTCAACGCGTGTGTGTGTTTGTTCCCGCTCTGGCGGTGGTCAAACTCACCCGCAGCTCCACCCATTTGTCCAGCAGCCGCTTGTCGTTGAACTCGCACAGCAGGCCCGAGGTGGTGATGCAGAAGGTGCTGTCCGCCTTGCGGCCCTTCCCGCACGCCACGTCGCTGAAGAAGTTGTTCCGCAGCTCCCCCAGCAGCCCAGAGCGGCCCAGCAGGGGCACGGTGGCGTTCACCTGGACGTGGGCACAGGGAGATGGAGAGGGTGAGGGGCTGAGATAGTCTTCAATAGTCAGCGAATATGATCTAACAAGTGGGGTCAAATGAAGGGGGAAACAAGTGTAAGGTGTAATTATTACTGCAAACAAGCAACAGCATGAAATAACAGCCTTTGCCATTTGTAAATATTAGGGAATACAGGGAAAAGACTCAGTGCTCAGTGATTGCTGGGCACAAATTGACCTGAAGCAAGAAACTGCAAGGAGACAGAATGTAATTTGTGGAAATAACACACTGCTTTGATGAATGGAACGATGAAGAGAAACGACCCCAGCAATTGCTATAATCAGGTCGCCAGAGTGAGTCTGTGGTTCTACTTGTGTATTGCTAGTCTGAGCATAGACTTATAGAATACAAGTCTATGAGTCTGAGTAGGAATGCTTCTACTGTAGTTACCAAGGCAATTCAATGAGAGACAAGCCACTCTAGAATCAAGGATGTTGATCATTCGTGGTCGACACATGCAGGGAGGTCTGAAAGGCTGAGTAGGCACTTCTGCCGTGGAACACCGACATAAGCTTTCTGGTTTCTCCCAGCAAACGAGATGCCAATAACGCTGGAATCAGCCACACTGCAGTGTGCATCATCCAGTAGATTCGAGCTGACACCGGGGGTAGGAGGGTACTGGAACTTTAATCATTTGCATTTTGCATCCGTGCATTTCACCCCAACACACTTTTCCCTGACAGAAATTGAACCGAATCCACAACTGGCTCAGCACGTTTGTTTGTTTTTTTCACATTCACCGCATTCAAACCCCTTGGGAAGCGTGGTTTTGGATGAGACTGTTAGATCGATACAGAGCACACTCTGATTTTGAGCTAGAAAAATGCGCTTTGTGGCAAGAGGGATTTGGGTCTCGGCTCGAGCTAATGTGTTCCTCTAGCATACAGACCTTAGAAGACTTCGTGTGATCCAGGTACCAGAACTTGACGTGACGGTTCCCCGCCGTGACGAAGTAGGAGCTGTCGTCGGAGAAGGACACGGCCGTCACCTTGCTGGACACCTTGTTGGCAGCCACCACCACATTTTTCTGGAAGTGTGGTTTGGGACAGATTGAGAGGGAGAAGGAAAAAAGGTACAAATCATTCCCGACATTTCTCTAGTCAGCATTTCCTGTGTGGAGATGTTGTTGTGTGGGTTTGTTGACATGAAAAAAGAGAGAGGAGCTCAGAATAGAGCCTTAATAGATAAAAAAGAGGCCTGTCAAGGACAGTCTTTATGACTCTTTAGTCTTGCAATAGGGTAAGATGTTAATTTATGCAACTGTCACTTTTCATATCCTATGATTTGTCTTGTACCAACACAAGCCAAAGACTTCACATTTCATACTCTGTCAGACACTTTTATCCAAAGAGACAACAGCTTGCACGGATACAGTATTTCCATCAGCAAGAAGGTGCCCAGTTTGACCTTTGACCTTTTGGGTCTGTGCCACACACACAGAGAGAGCTCTGGGAGAAATAGGTTTTTGGTCACCTTCCAGGCCCAGACGTTGACGATCATGTCGTGCTGGTAGCCCACGCTGACGATGTACTTGCTGTTGGGGGAGAAGGCCACGCAGGCCACCCCGTACTTGTGCTCCTGCAGCTCGGCCACCTGTGTCCGCTCCGCCGCGTCCCACACCCGCACCGCCGGCATGTGCCCGCTCTGGACACGGCAGCAACACACACACACGCACGCACGCACACACACACACACACACACAGGGAACATGTCAATGTTATTATGCTTATCACAAACACTTATGGCCATTCTATTTCTGCTCAAATGTCCTGGATGAATGCTTTTGGACGACATTTTGGGATTCCATTCAATTAAAGGAATCAGGTTGTGTACAGTAAGATAAGATGGAAAAAAAAAAAACTGAGGTGGTGTGCAGAGAGCGAGAGAGAGAGAGAGAGAGAGAGAGAGAGAGAGAGAAATAGTGTATGTATGTAGGGGCCACTCAGACAGTGATGCAGACGCAGACAGCATTGCATCCAAGAGAAGTAAAGTGATTAATCTATGCAAAGCGAGCAGGTGCGATATTCAAACTGCTAGGTCATGACAACGACACCATCACCAACCACTGTTGCACCAGGACACCAGAGTTCGCTTTACCCAATACGTGGCGGCCAAACGACCAAGCGTTTGATTAAAGCCTTTATCCACCTTACGCAACTTGATCGAGCGCCCGGGATCAAGGCTGACGAAACGAGGACGGTCTGGGATTTAGTGCAGAACATCGGCCGCAGACAGCAGCCCCATGTGGCCCCTTGGACTGCTTTGATGCAGGTGGGTCGGGTCATATACTGGCCAGTGCCACTGTGTTCGATACACAGTATAAACCTTCTATTCCCCACAGACACTTTAAAGTGGAAACTCTCCAGTGGCTTTGTCAGGACACACAAGAGAGCCGCGGTGGAAGAGTAGCAGGCAGCTCTGATGAACAGAGAGCTGTGCCTGTGTGTGTGTGTGTGTGTGTGTGGAGGGCTGTTGTTTTCACTGGGGTTTTATTTATAAACGCTGGGCCGGAGTGTGTTTGAGAGGGAGCTTACTGAAGCACAGCGGCGTGGAGTGAAGCAGGGCCACAGGCGAGGTGGAGGCTGGCAGTGGCGAATTGGTGTGTGTGTGTGTGTGTGTGTGTGTTGTAGGGGGGTGCTGTGAAGAGGTGTGTGTGTGAGTGTGTGTGTGTGTGTGTCATGGCGCACTCTGGGGAGCGGCGGAGCTAATAAGAAACAAACAGGGAGCGTGGAAACAGGAGGCAGCTGCTGATCCTCTGAGCTGACGGGGGGTTTACACACACACTGAAGCAGGACTGGAGCTGGCTGGCGAAGGGCTTCCTCTGTGTGTGTGTGTGTGTGTGTGTGTGTGTCTTCACTGGTAGTATAGGAGGAGGGGTGACGAGGGGTAAAAGCCACCCGCTGGGTCCCTTCTGGCTCCGTTTCACTACCTCACTCGCTCCCTCTTTTATTTCCCTCTGACTCTCCTCTCCTCTTTTTCTTCCCTCTCTCTCTCTGAGCCCGTCACCACAACGAGACGGTGCCCTTTTCTGTCTGAGACGGCCGTACAAATCGCTGCCTCCTTTCACCTTCTTCTTCCTCTTCCTCCTCTTCTCTCTCTTTCTCTCTTTCAAACCTTCTCTCGTTTCTCGCCTCCGTTCACCTCCCTCTGACAGCAGACGGGAGAGTCTGTGTGTGTGTGTGTGTGTGCGCAAGTGTGTGTGTGTGTGTATAGGCTGGCACCATGCCCCCTCAACAGCACCCCCTCACATGCTACCATGGCAACCGTGGTAAGCACACACACACTTGCTCACACTTTGCAGTCGCACACTTGACTAATATGCTAACGCCAAACGGAAAGGATTAGACTGCCTCTCTCTCTCTCTCTCCCTCTCTCCACGGAAAACGCCACCAGTAAGAGGGGCTTGAATAAAATCCACACGAACGAAGAGACAGACAGACAGACAGACAGACAGACAAACAGACAGACAGGGAAGATGAGTGCACAGCCCCCTTTCCCCAAAAATCACTCCAGCCGCAAGACTTCGCTAACAAGCCCAATCAAAACACTCCCCCAATGTGTAACAACAGACCCAGCGAGAAGTACAGGTGCCACCATTGGTGTGTCAATTCCCTCACGGCATGCAGAATGCTGTCGATGCAGCGGTTTGCAAATTAATCTGATGTTTTGAGCTGGATTACAAAGACACTTTGAACACAATGTTGACGGGATTACAGAGGATTTGTCACATGGCGAGGCGTGGCATCTGAAACAGATCTGCGTGAAAGGTGCGAGACATCACAGTGGGCTGCTCAAAAAAATCTCTGTTGATGGCAAGTTGCTGAGAGAATCCTGGGAGCGGCCATACTGAATCAGCACTGTGATATGGCAGTGTTCTGTTAAATTATTGAAAATAATGAATTAATGATGTTAACAGAGGAATGAGTTTGGGCCAAAGGCCAATGTTTAATGCTTACTTACACTGTTCTGTACTTAACTGCACAACTTGGGCGACTGCCTCTACTGTATCTATGCTGCCTATGTGCCTATGCTGTCTATGTGGGGGTGTCTCGAGTGAGTTTTGAGACCATGTTCTGTGGTGATACTGCACTTTAAAAACCGATACATTGAAACTGAAATGATTCATCAGCTGTGGATGCACATGCAAACCAGTTGAGCCACCTCACATGACTGATGATGTTTACCACCACACGCGCGTGTGTGCGGTGTGCACCAATGTGTAAATGTTAAAGGGGACTCCAGGTGATGTGCTGTAGGCTACAGTACAGGTGCATTCTCACTCCCCACAGTCACAGTCACAGTCACAGCAGCACACAGCTCTGTGGAGGGACTCACCTCGCCAGTAACCACGTATTTGCCATCCGGAGAGAAGGAGACCGTGGTAATGGTTTTCCTGTGGAGGAGAGAGAGACAGAGAGAGAAAAAAAAGAGAGAGAGAGAGAGAGAGAGAAAGAGAGAGAGAATGAGGGAGGGAGGGGGAGAGAGAGAGAGAGAGAGAGAGAGAGAGAGAAAGATGGAGGAGGGAGGGAAAAGGAAGAGGAAGTATTGAGAGTGCTGCTGAAGTGAATGCATCCTGCCCCCCTCTCGGCCAGCTTCCTGTCTGCTCCACCATGACAATGGCCCGAGCTCCGATCCAGCCTGACCTACAAAGCGCTCCGTCTGCTTACAGGAAAGGGCTCCTTTGTCTCCCTACAGTCTTCTGTGCAGCAGCATAACTGATGAACTAGTCACTTACTGATGTGAAGGAGTACAACATGTGTGGGTAATAATCAGCATTACAAACTACCCTATAGTAGGCCTACTTACTGTAAGTGGTTCACTACTCTGTATGGGCGTTAGATTTGTGGCCAGTTTTGACAAGGTGAAACGCAGGCTGGAGATATGACCTAACCAGTGTCACCATGACACAATGGGCTTTAGTCAACACACACCGTTCTGTGTTTGAGAAACATGTCTTGGCATGTCAACAGTTTCAGCTTGCAGACTAGAGCACAAAAGAGTAAACAAACGCTACT
This sequence comes from Sardinella tawilis, assembly GCA_030264315.1. NCBI lineage: Eukaryota > Metazoa > Chordata > Actinopteri > Clupeiformes > Clupeidae > Sardinella > Sardinella tawilis. Next base: position 6,717,681 of record JASCQY010000036.1, read on the forward strand.
CTGGGCTGTGGGGCTCTTATGACTAAACTGTACTCTGGGCCATCCCTTTAAGAAATGCTGGAAAACTACAGTACCTGACGTATGGAGAGTCAGGCTTTGAAAAAAAACAGGCAGCGAATGCTACCTGCTACCATTGTGCCTTATGGTGGACAATAGAGACTTGAAGAGTAGGATGCTAATCTCTTTAGCCGCGCATTTCAACCAGCCCTACAGCCGGCGCTACACCTCCAGCCCCACCACGGCTATCAGAGATCCCAATTAGCCGAGGCTAAGTCCAGACAGTTGTCAAACAGGTGGTCCAGAGCCCAGCCATGGCTGCAGCTGAGGGGCACTGGGGCTGAGGGGACAGCTGTGTGTGCGTGTGTGTTTGTGTGTGTATGTGTGTGTGTGTGTGTGTGTGTGTGTGTGTGTGTGTTGCTTGGCTTTGAGCAGCGCCGGGGCTGGCTCAGGCAGCCTCCATAATCACGGAGCTCTTTGGTGTTCGATTAAAAGGAGGTGACAATGAGAGGGCTGGGAGGGTCTGTGTCAATTAGGCCGTCAGCTGAAAACCGAAAGGGGGGGCAGGGGATCATATAACAGCACGATAATAACAGGGTTAAATTTAACACACAGGCGCACATTAGAATAACAAGCCGGCAGAAACGATGAAGCTCCATGAGCAAGCCCTGCAGCATGACGTATCACCCAAACTGTTTTACATACGAGCTAGGAATTACCGTCATTACAAATCGTCAGACTGTGGCGCTTCTGCGGGCACTGAATATTTCTGGGTAAACCATTGGGTCGTTAATAGTATTTATGATGTGGTTTGTTTCAAGTTGCTTGCAGAAGACGCGGCGAAATCGTACCTGAAGCTGTTGACGATGTGATGCTGCTTGTTCTTCTTGGGGTTCAACAAAACCACGACACATCTGAGAGAGAGAGAGAGAGAGAGAGAGAGAGAGAAAGAGAGAGAGAGAGAGAGTGTAGTTAGAAATTTGGTTCAAAAGAAAAACTGCACATTTTTAATACCCTGCAATATTTCAAGAGGGAGTTGGGGAGTTGACACAATGGCTGACAAGAAGCGGAGGAAACACAGCCTGCAATATCCGCTGCAGCTCAAGCCGCTCCCGTTGTCATTATCATAACTGACAGAGGGGCCGTTCGCCTGAGTGACTCTCAAGAGCTTCCCAGTCATATACAGCCATTTACATGCACACGGCTCTGGGCGGGGTGAGTGTGTACGTGTGTAATCTCCAGCACTGAGAGAGACAGTGTGTGTGTGCGTGTGTGTGTGTGAGTGAGTGAGTGTGTGTGCGAGTGTGTGTGTGTGTCCTTTTGTTTGTTTTATCTCCAAACAGGGGAAAATCTCCACGATCCTGAAAGGGCCATAAACATTGTGGGGCTTTCATCATGTTCAATGGCTGTAGAGAGTGAGTGTAGAGCACACAGAGCGTCATTTAGGCCCATCACTGGTGGAATGGGGAGGAGCAGGAGTCACTGTAGTCTGTAGAAGAGGAAGACGCCACTGGCAGGAAAATACAACATCCTCATCAGAACCCCCTTGTGTTTGTTCTAAATGAAAAAAATATATATAACTTTGGGATTTGTGTAGTTTATGGTGTGTTTGTGCAGATGTTGTTTCATTCATGCATAGCTTTTGGACAGAGTCGTCTGAGGTTGATGGGGCTTGTGGAGTAGAACTGAATAATAGGCGCTACATTCAGATGCGGGGCAAAGTGCAAATTAAGGTAACGTTGTGTCATTCCATGGCTGCATTGTGCACAATCTATAGCTCTCTTCTGGCATGTGGCAGCACTAGACTGACCCACCCATGTTTAGGATCTTGGAAGGGAACAGACTTGAAAAGACCTGGACGCAAACTTTGTTCAGGGCTTCGGTTGACAGCTAAATGTCCATGTGTGCATGCATGCATGCAGATGTGCATGCATACAGTATTTGCGTGCGTGTGTGTGAGTGTGTGTGTGTGTGTGTGTGTGTGTGTGTATATATATATGTGTGCATGGACGTGGGGTGAAGACTGAGAGGAAGATCAACGGAAACACATAACAAAAACACACCCTCTCCAACACAAAGAAGATTGCCAAGAAAGAAACAAGACAGCCAAAGAAACAGACCCGCCCCCCCCCCCCCTCCTAACACACACCCACCCACACCCAGGCAGACTTCAACAGCCTTATCCAGTCTTCTGTAGGCCTTGGCTGCTGGCTCAGGGCCATCTGTGGTGGGGGGGTTTCTCAGTAAACACACTGCTGCTGAGACTTTGAGCTCTGGAGCCTCCGGCTCATGCCTCACGCCCGTGGCACTTCCACATCCATCTCAGGCCCCCGGCTCAGGCCTGAGAGAGAGAGAGAGAGAGAGAGAGAGAGAGAGAAAGAGCAAGAGCGAGAGAGAGAGAGAGAGAGAGAGAGAGAGAGAGAGGGGCGGTGGCTGTCTTCTTCTGAATCAGCCCCGCCGGTGCCTCAATGGCGTATTTTACGACCCCGTGACCGCAACAAAGCCCTGGGCCCGAGGGGGCGGGGGGAAGAACGAGAGAAAGAGACGGGGGAAAGAAACAGGCTCTCACGTATCAATAAGACATTACTCAGCGAGCCCAGAGCGGCAGATCCGGAACCCGTCCTGCCAATAGATGGTAGATGGCGACTGGGGCCGGAGATGGAGGAGACGGGAGGCAACTGGGGTCAAACTGGGAGAGTAATGGCGGCTCACTGGTCCATTGACAGGGCCGTAATGCCATGATCGGCTTGAGTAGTGGCGGGTATTTATAGCGGGCGCTGAGCGGATTGGCAGGGCTCAGATCAATGACTAGAAGAGCAGGAGAGCTCAGAAAGGTGCTAAATTAATGCTCACACCTTTTCCGAGGCACCGGATTGTGTGTGTGTATGTGTGTGTGTGTGTGTGTGTGTGTGTGTGTGTACTGTATGTGTGAATTTGTGAGAACCTTCCAGACACCTCCAGTGTGTCTAGCAGAGAGAGCAAGTGCAAAGAAGAACATTTACATAAAAAGTACAAAATCACTGCGACAGACAGGAAAGCACAGAGATTGGTGGGAATAAAGGAAAGAAAACAAGAAAGGAAGACAAAAGAAACTAAAAAAAATGAAACAAAGAAAGACAAAAGAGACTTAAAGAGAATAACAAAGAAGTGCAAAAGAGACGGGGAAAGAAAACAAAGAAAACCCAAAAGAGACAAAGACTGAACAAAAGAAAAGGAAAGAAAAGGAAAGGAGAGGAAAAGAAGGTAAACACGAGCTTAGCCATCCATCTCCTCCCCTGACACCATCCCACCATGCAGAGTAAGTGCAGGGGCGCAGCTGGTGGATGACCAGCGCCGGTCCGTGCGGAGCGTTTATCGAGCAGGCTCTTCTTTCACCCCGAGCCCTCCGCTGAGAGAGGCACTGGGGCTGAGCGGGGGGCTACAGTAACTCCCCTCTACCCACACTAGTTATTGATCAGATTCTCCCCTTTTTTCCAAACAGATGCACACCAAGCTTCCCCCGACTCCCATGTTGCTGTGGGGTATTTGTAAATAATATAAGACCAAACCCCCCCCCCCCCCCCCTTCAACA
>JASCQY010000036.1:6730588-6741109 GCA_030264315.1 Sardinella tawilis
ACACACACACACACACACACACACACACACACACACACACACACACACACACACACACACACACACACACAGCTGAGAGTGGTGAGAGACGAGTTTCCGCTGCTCGTCTCCATGCTAGCCCGAGTCCCAGGGCCCAGTTAAATCATCTGACTGTATCCAGATCAGCGCTGGGGTTCATTCTGAATTCCCTTTGTCATTTTTATTTCACATCTCTTCTCCTTCAACAGTCTTTCACCAGGGATATCCGCGCCTGAAGCAGGCTTTGAAAAAAAAAGGGGGGGGGGGGGGCAGCAGGGTGGTAGACTACAGAGTGTTTTTTATTCTGTCTCGCCTGACTATGAATGTATTACAAGTGTAATAGTGGAAAATGGAAAAACTGACAAAAGGCCAAAGAATGAACACTGTATTTAAACATGACAGGGAACAGTGTGTTGGTGTGTGTGTGTGTGTGTTAGTGTGTGTGTGTGTGTGTGTGTGTGTGTGTGTGGCTGTGTGTGTGTGTTAGTGTGTGTGTGTACAAAAAAGAAATACTGCCATGGCACACAACAAGACTGTGCAATGCTACTTCTTGATGCTCTGCAATAACGATGGCTCTGTTTCTACCGTATATGCTGCTTCAGCACATTTCTGAAAAATCTGGATGCTGAATTCTGTTTACAAACAGTGAACCGTCACCAAGTAGCATAAAACTAGCACAGTCTCACCAACCAGAGAATCGCTCGTTTCAAATGCATCTTGGAAATCTCTCAGGAGCCTAGCAAATGCATTATCACCAGTCACAAGTAAAGAGAGGAGAACTTGCAAGACATCACGCAACACATGTGTTCTTCCCTTGCAATGGGAAATACCCTTGGGCTTTGCTTTCCTTTAGTGTACACCGTTTCCTCTGATGGGTTTCCTGTGAATTGTGCGCATTAGTGCTTCTGACTTCACACACACTCACCCTGCAGGGTAGGCCACCAGGCCTGAGCGTGGGTCGCAGGCCAACGCACGGTTCCCCAAAGTGGTGATGCCCAAGACCTTCTCGAGAGTCACCTGTGAAAGAGCAGCAGGAGAAAAAACGTCAACATGGACATGAAGACGAGACACACATCATCACAAACAGCGGCCAAAGCCCGGAGGAAAACATGACGGCATCATGTCATTATGATAAGGCCAGCACTGACGCTGATGCAGATATTGTGTGATTGTTTTGTTGTGATGGCATTTGCATGTTTGGCATCCTGAGTCTGAGCCACACAAAGTAAGCATACAGAAGGAATGTGACAGAAAGTGTCCGATCCACAGTTCCATGGTAATCAGAGACATCAACAAACTTAAGCAGGAAGGAGTCCAAAGTGTTGTTGTCTTCATATCTACGTACACGTACAATTAGAAACAACAAGCAAGGTTACGTACCATTTCCACATAAATGGTTTCATGGTGTCCTAGCCAAAGAAACTCAGGTCACGCTTGCCTCGTTTCTAGTTTGATCTATAGAGTGTTCTAGCACGTCGGAAGTTCACATTGATCAGCTCTGTTTTTCAAAGTCTATTTCTGTTTTCATCAAGGTGTTGTGTAACTTGTCAATGTATTATTTGGACTGCAGACGGACTAAGAGCAGCAGCTCTACTTTAGCCAAAGTACAGTAAACAGGATGAGGAAGAATATTCTACAGATTTAATCAAATCAACTGGAAACAGAAATTAGAAACTTAAAGAGTTAGAACCATTTAAATATCTAAATATGTTTAAACTGAAATGTCAGCGTAAAAATGCATGGTAGCCTAAACCAACAGCTGGTGAATACCCTCTCCATCTCAGTTTCAAGTACTCAGCAAAAAAGATTGTCTAGATCAACTACAAGATCAAGATTTGCTCCCAACAACCAAAACACCTCCCCAAAAAAACAAAAACAAGGTCATGAGGTTAATTCCTATCAAACATGCATACAGATGTTGCTTTAACTTTTAATGTCTGCTAAAAGAATACAATTCTCAGATATGAAGCTTCCAAATACAGTTAAGGACAGAGGTTTGCATTCACGAGATAGCCTGCCCCTATAATGTCGGCTTAATACAAGAAAGGCGCTGCTACGTTAACCTCATTCATCATCAGGAGGCTATAGTGTCAGCTCGGTGTTTCACCAGCACTGCATAAAAAACAACCTTTTCCACTAGGCTAGAGAAAGCCAGCAGCGTTAGCCTGCATCAGCACTTACAGTGGGTCCTCCGAGCTTCAGAACTCTCCGTGGCTGCAGCATTTTCTCAGTGCGCCCAATCTAATTCAGCTCACGCCGCATTTCCCCTTCCACGGGAAGCCCTGACTGCGTCCAGCTGTGCCCAGGGGCAAGTCCAGACTGGACACTTCATGTCGCCACGTCAACCAAGCCGCCCGAGCTCTGGGTCAAATCCATCAACTATTTTAAAAGTAAATTCTATTGTTCTCAAATCACACAAAAGAATGCACACTATACAGCAAGAGAGCTGGAGAAAGGAAGGAAGGAGACAGAGAAAGAGAGAGAGAGAGAGAGAGAGAGAGAGAGAGAGAGAGAGAGAGAGAGAGAGAGAGAGAGAAACTTGAACACTTGGACAGAGAGCACTTGGCCATCCAAGTGACTCTTGTGTCTCATGAATGCGTGTGTCAGCTGTGCTCTGACTGTATTTGTTGATCGAGGCTCATCACATGACAGCGTGGTGCTTCTTCTGACTACTCTGGAAAACGCTGCACAGTTTCTACCAGCAGCCAGCCTGTATTTAGTGTTTTCATTAGCAAGGTTTCTTCATGCGCTCATCACCACCCCCACCCCCCTTTTCAGTGCCTGTCATGGGCTCAAGGTGAATTCTGGTGGTGCTGTTGCAAGGCCACACAGTAATAACCTTGCTAGCGTGCTTGGCTTGCTGAGCAACAAGGAACACGTGGGGTTTCTTTTTTTTTTTTTTTCCTTTCTTTTTTTTTTCAAATTGCAATTCTGTTATAAATCAAAGAAGCCCACAGCAAATTCTGTCCTCAATTTCACCAGTCAAGAGCTCAGACTAGGCTATTGCACAGACTACAGAAACACTGGCTTTAAAAAAAAAATAGGCCCAGGTGCACGCACAAAACACCAAGGGACTTCAAAGACCTAGATACCTACTGCACATTAAATGGGTATACGGAGTAAAGACTGAAACCCTGCATGAAAAATAGCAAATAGCTTTAAGCACTCTGCATGGAACATTAATTGTTTTTCAATGTCTACTACTAGGTGAAAGTACAGCCTGTTTTTTTTGTTGTTTTTTTTTAAAGCCAAATCTTCAACATAATCACAATCATTTGCAGGTGAATCCTGACCGATATCCCATGACGTTTGTGGTGTGTTTTGATGCAAAGGCTTGCTTTTCTATTTGCTAGGCAATTCAGGTCCATCCTCATGCTAGAGAACAACACATGCACCGCGAAGCCATAACACAGAACAAGCAGACAGAGCACACTGTACTGCTAGGATAAGACTGCTGCTGATAGACTCTGAAGCTGAAATCACAACCGCCTTAAAGTGGTCTTGCAGATATAAGTATTCACACTCAAGCTCATCTTCCTTTGTGTGATGACAGACTCCGGAGGGGAGTCTTTGTCTGAGACATCCAGGCTATTTTTGTTGGCAAGATCAAGGTAAGACATAATTCAATAAAAGCTGCAGCATTGCTTAGCCTAATATTAGCCTATCTTGTCTAAATTAGTTAAACACACAGCTCTCTCACATGCAAAAATTAGGCTACATGGTACCACACATTTCCTACTAGTTGTGTTGAGTGCATGGATGCACTGAAAAGATTTCCTGGTAATTGGCTAAGATTACTACTCGTAGTCACAGCTGCAGCCTTGTACGCAGTAACAGATAAATTCCTGCAGACTCAAATCCAAATATAAACTTATATAGTGAAAACCTGTTTTATTGCAACCACTAAGCAATGGGTTATAGATTTGCATATAATATCCAACTAGACAGGACTGTTTAGTAAGTTTATCAAGTGCATCCCTCAAACAGAATGACACAATCGAAAATATGACTTTAACCTTAAATAGCTCAAATTCATGGACACAAATGGAAAACTATTTGCTGAATATTTGCTGTAATACTCGACAGAATGGAGCCGATAAAGAGGACTGAAACCAATGGAGAGAACAAAAGAGGGAACATGTAAGTGGTGGTTGTCAGCCTACTGTACACAATTAGGAAAAACCATCAGGCAAAATCCCCAATATCCGTAAATGTTTTGAGAAACACATATAATAAAACAAATCAATTCCAAGAAACATCATTGCTTTGTTGACTGGAGGTAACATTTCAAGTAGCTTTTATATCCCAGATCTGACTGAGACAAACAAGAGTTATTGTTTTTTCTTCTATTGCCCACCTTCCAAAGCACTTCAGATGGCATTGTGTACACTAGCAGTGATGAGACTCTATTTATCTTGAGCCATGCTCATGGACGGTTCCCTCACACCCAAGAGCTTTGACAGCAAAGTGCCTTTTGGACCACCCTGCAGCACTGCACAGGCAATCCAGAAGGAATGTCACTTTCAAAGTGACTGGAGGACAATGTTGGTTTTGCAGCCAGACACTGGTGGCAGGCATGATTTATTTACAATCGTTTACAACAATTTAAAACTATGACCATCTGTTTTATCTCCATCTCACATTGTCTGACTGTATCGTATCCTGCATAATAGACATCCTATGGATTTAGAATAGAATTGGTGGAAACAATGACACTGATTCCAACCTACAGTATTTTCCTAGGTTTACAGGCAGATGCTAGGCCTACTTCATATTAGAAAAGCTGACTGACTGAGGGGCCACCACAGAGTGTTATAAAGGCGTTATTGAATCTTCCTTTATAGGCCACAGCATGCACATCTGCAAGCCAGAAGCAAGTAGCAAATTGGCAGGCAAAGGCATGTGTGCCAAACACAAGTCTCACTCCTGACTCCCATGCAGTTTATGCAAAGGGTGTTCCATATTCAGTTTCTGAAGTGAAAGACCAAACACAGCTGGAAAAAAGGCTACTGTGTGCCACATGGTGAGTTCACATTTCCATGGTTACCAAGCATCAAGTCTGCATTTGAACAGCCTTATGTTTAGACATTAGCCCCAGACAGTTGTATTATCTCTGTACTTGAGCCAATACTTCATCAATGACATGATCACCAAGGGGAATCGAGCAGGCCGTTTGTAATAATGCCTCAAGAACGTGCCTTGAGGACAACCTTGTACTGTAATCATGCAATAGGCTATATTACATCCTACAGTATTCCAACCCGCCAAATGAGGTTCAGATTTCATTACACTGCAACAATCAGCTGATTTGCAATAGAATCGTTTGGGGAAACATAAACATCAGACACGTTGTCAATTTCAAAGGGGGGATTACTAGCAAGTGGTAACGATAACCAACAGGCTATGCGGCATCGCTGACAATATTGCCGGCGAATGTGTCCGGATTGTCGGTCAGCTGTAGATTAGCCTACCTTGTTTGAAAGGTTCTCCTTGTTGTTCCCAGGTTTACTTCTTCTCAGTTTTATTGAAGGTGAGCGTAGCAGACTTTTAATCCGACTTTTAATTGTAGAACCTTCCACAGTCATCTTGGTATCTTTATCAAGAATAAATGAGGAATTCATGAGGCCAAAAAGCTTTCCAGTCAGTCCAGAGAAGAAATTAACGTGAAGATACTGAAACCTATACTAGGCTGTCTTTCAAAAAGCTATTCATATCATCTTATGAAATACACGGATCGCACACTGACTGAGACACAACTAGCCTTCTTTCGTTCGTCGTCCTACGAAACCAATGTCTTTGACTGTTGTCCGACTGTTCTGCAGGTCCTAGTCGACTCCCGCGAGTGTGCAGTTTCCAGTGAATGCATCCCCAAGAAATTAACCATGTTTGATTACTAATGTCAGCAATTCTTTGACGAACAGGTCACGAACTCCATGACCCAACAGTGTCTTCTTGTACCATCATCTCCTCCACGTCTCCTATATAATCAAACAAACACGTTTGGCGACGCAGCACTGGAGCACTGTACGATCTGGTTGGTCCGAAGGCTCAAGCCTATATGAGAGAAAAATCCTTTGCTACAGCTGTCGAGCCGGCGTGTACACAGTAGCCTATTAGCTTCACCCTGCACGTATAAATCCGTTCTCCCGCACTCGTTTTGTAAGACACTGGCTTCAACTGCATTGCCGATTACATTTAGTCAGATAGGCTTTTTAATCTATTAACGTTACATCATATCAGTCTTTACCTTAGGCGAGCTGAACTGTGATAATCTTTGTGAAGACACGGCAATGCTATCCGGCTACGCTACAGAAAATGTCCTTCCTCCACCTTACGTCGTCTTCATCTATTGCAGCTGACCATGAATGAATTCTACTAATGTAATGTGTCTTTCAGCAGCAGTTGAGCTAGCCAGATTCATAATAAAACAGCTCGCTAGTAGTAGCAGTTTTAGCCTATACATGTTTGTTTTGCGATATGCATCTCTCTCTTACTTTGACAGAACACACTAAGGTGCAAGGAGACTAAGGGTGCGATATAATTTGCAGACATTCCAAAATGTAAATCTGAAATTTGCTTGCTAACAGCATCTAAAAGTTGCTCAGCATTAGAGAGCAGGCGCACATCACTGATCAGCTGATCCATTGTTTGCACAGCTTTCTTTCAAAAATCCAAATAAGAAATATGCAAAACCAGCTCTTCTCACTGCCGCATTCTCGCAGCACCTACGTATACCTAAATTCCATATTTAAGAAGCTCGCAAAACTATTTTGTTCAGATGGTGGTCTATGGGCGTCTTCCCTAACGTTACTTTCACCACCACACTGTACACTGGGGAGCAAGATGAGTAGGCCTCTGTCAAACACAACGACACTGCCCTCTAGTGACAAGAGCCTTTACACTTTTTCATAAAATCATTACAGCCTGAAATAATTAGCCTACCAGTCTTGCCTATTTCATTGTCGCTTCCTATCCACAATAGCATGTCATCATGTTTCTATTTCGGCTTCGAACGTTTTTTCTTTTGAAAGTAAATTAGAATTTTATTTTGGAATAAGAGGCATGATAGTAGCCTACATGGGGTTAGCCCTGTTTGAAAATGCACAAAATAACACCAGACAGACAGAGTGAATGCAATTATTGATTTTAAAGCGACACAATGCATTTAAATTTAATTTGTTTTAGTAGCATCTTCAAATTAATTTGCATAGCATATACCGTAGTCACATGAAGGGTTGATAAACACAAGTATTGTTACCACCAGCTCTCCTGGAGTATTCCAAGTAGGTGGTGAAGTGATAAACCTGCCTAGAGAAAGTTGTATATCGAAAAATAGAGTAGCCTTTCAGGATCTGCTATAGTAATCTACCTCTACCTCCACTTAATCACCACCTTCTTCTTGGAATACCGCCCCCAAATATGCACTGAGCAGGTAGGTGGAAGGTAAGAAACCATAACAAGATAGAAGAAAACCTTTACTGCATGGCATAGCTTACTATTGGTATTGCCATCAGAAATAAATTAGCATGCTTTATCAGTGCCAGTAGCAGTCTGGGAAATGTTTGAAAGGTTTTGGTTAGCTAGTCCATTAGTTGTACACCAAAAGTCCTTGGCATTGCTTTAAGTTACCATGTAAGCAACAAAATATGAATACAGTTGCAGGTATTTAGGGAAATTACAACACATTACCACATTTCCAATATACATACATTGCATACTTAACTAATAACTCCACACATACATAACTAACCAAATTTCACATCACTCTTACAAGAGCCATATGGAGGAAAGCCTATTATCTCACAAGTTTATTCTTTGTCTTTGGACTACTGTTGATTTTGATTACACTGATGGGTTCCACAGTTGTTCCTCCAAAGTCTTCTTTCTTTGCAATGTGCCAAAGCTTCCTCCCCTGGCTCACCACCCGGTCCACTCCCTTGCGCAATATTTCCCCAAAGCCCTGTTGAGTGTGGTAAATAAGAGGATCCAGGCAAGCGTTCAGGACATAGAGCAACTGCGATGCCTCGATTAGCAGGTTCACCCAGTGTGCCACCCAGCAGGTATTGTTACAGTCATTCAGCGTGAAGAAAATAATGCAGGCAATGATATGCAGCAACTGCCCGGGCACCCAACACACCAGGAAGTTGGCAATGAAGACTGAGATGAGCCAGATGGTTTTGTCCCGGCCCTGTACCGCGCCGCCACCCCCCTGGTTCCACTGCTGCCGCGACTGTTTCATGCGGGCCAAGATCTTGGTGTAGCACGGAATGACCAGCAGCAGGGGAATGGACACCTGGATGGAGTAGTAGGACAGCAGGTTGTAGGTGGCCCCTGTGGACTTGTACCTCGAAATAACTACCGACCCACAAAAGGGGATCTTGTCCCTCCGCCGCACCCAGTAGAGGATGTTGGGATAGCTGAGGTAGATGAGGAGGGTGGTGATGGCCCAGAGGAGCAAGGAGACCAGGGTGGCGTTTCGTGGCGTGCGAATCATGCGCGACTCGAGCGGGAACACGATGGCCAGGAAGCGGTCGACACTGATGGCGCAGATGAACATGGTGCTGGACGTGAGGCCCACAAAGTACATGATCTTCACAAGGATGCACACGGCCTCGCTCATGGTCCAGTGGTAGTCGGCACTCATGTAGACGGCCCAGGGGATGATCGAGGCCAGGTAGGCCAGGTCACAGAGAGCCAGGTTCAGCACCCCAATGGAACCAATGCTCCATGAATGGCTGTGACGCAGGCAGATCCAGACACTGCCCAGGTTCCCAATAACGCCTAGCAGTGTCAGTATGTAGAAGATGTGGGGAATGATATTGGCCATGTACAGGCGGTTGGACTTGCAGTCCATGTACGGCACCAGAGGCAGATTTAGGTCGCTGGTCCTGGTGCAGTTTTTCGTCCATTCCCAGTATCTGCTGTTATTTAGCTCAGACATGACCTGTCAGGATTCAACCTTAGGCAATCTAAGAAGGGAAGATAGAAAACTAATGAGGTATGGTCTACATAACAACTCAGCAGCAATTAACACCAACTTTCCCTACAACAGAATGTATTTATGCAGTTCAAATCTAAAAATATATGAAAGAGATCCAGAAAGATCCAAAATGTACTGTTAAGACAAGCTTCAGAACTCACCATCAGAAGGCGCGATAAAGGGTCCAAAAACTGTTGTCCAGACTTTATAAACCCTCCTCTGCCATCCTTTGTTGTCCCTAGCGATTCCACACGGAGCCAAAATTCACTCAAGCTGTTGGAAAGCATTACATGATGGTCATTAGATTTCAGTTATATGCACTTTAACCAATCCCCACGGGAAAATGCAAATGTCAAGAACAATGCAAAGAAGGGCAAGTGATCATGGAAATGAGTCTGTTTTTCAAAACAATTCTTTGTGGTTGCTGGGAATAAGATGTGACTGGATCCGGAAGTATCGGTCCTCTTAATGATGGATGCATTGTAATATTTTCAAATGCCTGGCAAATCCTGTTAACCAACACCTGGATATTTTAGTGAGAAACCTAAGGAAGTTAATTTAAAAAAAAACTTTGTTGTTTACTAAATTAAGCTGTTTCTGTTTTTGCCTCCTGTGGGTGAATTTACTGACTGAATCCAAGCCTATGGTTCTAAGCCTAGAACCCTCTAGTACTTAACTGGTATGAATCAACTTCGTGATTTACTGATTTATGCCAGGTAGGTTTTTGAGGGTACAAGGTTTGGAGGGGACACAAATCAGTCATCCAGATTTGTCACAAGTAAACCAGTGACATGGAATGCCACCCTGGTGTAGGCCTATGCGTAGTGCCTACAGTAGCCAACCTGACAGCCCAGGCTGTAGGAGCAAAAAAAGATACACTATTGTTGCTGGTGGCTGATATAGGACAACCAGTAGCCTAAATGACTTGGACCACCAGCAAAAACACAGTACAGTTGCACAAAACTGTCACAGACCAGCCTGAGTGAAGGACAGTAGGCCAGTGCCGTGGGACAGTTGGCAAGTGGCACAAGACAGTTTGTTGCAAAAGACAGTCCACTGGACAGTGGGTTAGTGGCACAAGCTTCACCAACAGCCCAGTATAGTGGTTGCTTCTGATAGTGGTCAACCTGGTATGAGCTTCTACAAATCATCATTGCTAACTTCAGTCACAGTCTTGATTGTTATCCCATTCAGTAATAAATGGCAGATAGCCTAGTAGCTACGTGTGTAGAATGTCAATAGGCTAAACCTCTCTCTCAACACCTCAAGGAGCCTAGACTAGGCTTTTAGGTCGACTGGCTTAAAGGGATACGCCACCTTATTTCAGGAAATTGCTTATCTGTAGTCAATCCCGAGTTGAACATGAAAACACATAGCATTTTTTCTCTCTGTGTCTGCAATGCCTAGTTTGACAGTGTAAGCTTATTCAACAAACCAATGGAAGTTTATGGTACCAAACAAAACATCATCAAATTTATTTACAAAGCACTTTAAAAATTCACCAAAGTGCAAAACTGATATTT
>JASCQY010000036.1:6757843-6769119 GCA_030264315.1 Sardinella tawilis
CTGTAGGTGTGGTGTGTTCAGTCGCGTTCCAATCGTAAACGACTGAAAAAATCGGTAGGTCTGTTCCCAGCTTAAGGGAATGAATGAACCTGAGGGATGCTGTTTGTGTTCCTATGTGTGGGTCGCAACTCTGATCACTGTCGACATGTAAGTTATATATTTTTTATCAGAAGGATGCAAGGATCATTTTTGTCTGAAACTGAAGATGACAACAGGAATTTCCTCTATGCGACTGTGTGTAACCGTGCGTGAGTACTTTTCATATCCCGCTGTGGTATGGACACCTCAGCCCCTGCCTTTATCTAGTCCAGTTCAGTGCAAACCAGCTCTGCTAATATACTGCAACGTAATGCATGACAGTTGCAAGGAAAAACACTGAATGCAAGTACGTACCATGTGTTGACTCCTCTGACGTGTTCTCTTGCTAAAAGTAAAAAAAAAAGATGTTTCAGAAAGGGTGCAGGTGGGCCTATTTGTATAGCCTGATGCATCAACCGCTTATTTCATTCCATTTCATATAGCTTCTGATCTCTATCCATCTGGATTCGTTTGCTTCCTGGTAGGCAGATACTTTCTGCTTAAAACCAACTGCTACCGTTTGGTCGTGATGCATGTTACCCGCTGGAATGCATCGTTTGAAATCTCTGTTCACCAATTGGGCCATCACGAATTTCGAGACGAAGCAAACATAAGCAAATTGTTAGTTTCCTAACAAATCAGAAGTAATATGCGGCGCTAGCCTGGCTACTATTTGTATGCTTCCTTATCTACATCATGAAGGTGAAGAAATGTAATTCACAAGGTAGATATAAGGCATTGGTAGAATGGTAGTCCTAATGGTTACCTGGTACTTAAAACCATACAAATATAAGCCTCAAAGACATACTTTTATCAGTCACTAACGGGTATATCACTGATAAAAAAGCCCATAACGTCACCTTTCGGTTCGACTCCTTTGAGCTTTTGGTTTCAAAGGGCCGGACACGTGCACAAGTCATCATGCTCTCATCATTGTCCTGCGGAAAAAGATCAACTGCATTACAAGCATGTCAAAATCAAAGCATTTAACATATTAGAATAAAAACACTGAGTTCTGGGACATGATTGATCTCTGTATAATCAAAGCTATGAACAGTGTTTGTTGAGAAAAGTTCTTACCATGTCCACAGAGTCTGTGTGCGTGTCATAGCGTAGAGGGCAGGGGAGGTAGACTGGAGAGGGGATGTGCAGCTCATCTTGCTTGTGCTCCGTGCCTGCAGACTTCCAGAGTGTTCTCACACGAGTAGCTGGCTCTGAGGTTGCAGGAGGGTCTGTGAGCACTATACATTACAGAGAGAGAAAAGACAAAAACCGAGAGAGAGAAAGCGCAAACAAACAAACAAAAACTTAAACAAAACAATCAGGTGCAAAGTCCATTAAACCATATGCCTGACATTAGCACTACCCTAATTTGGAACCATGGGCCTTACCATATGCAACAGATTTTTTCTTTTTCTTCTTCTTCCTCTTCAGTTTTACAGAGCCCTCCTCATCCTCCGTCAAGGTTTGAGACATAGGAGAGTCCACCGAGCCTTCCGACACCTCTTCCTGCTTGGGCTTGAGCAGAACAACTTTTTGACGCAGGCAATGGCATCCCAGCATGCACTCTGGCTTTCCGCAGTGGTTGTCACGGCGCTCCTGAACCAGGCTTGCACAGACACAGCCTAGGCGGCAATGGACACGAAGGCAGGGTGGCGCTCGACGTTTGATGATTGGCATAAAGGCCTTGCTTTCCCCCGCAACTCCCTAGGAATTCGAAAAAGGTGAAACGACTTAAACAGAGCAAAGTGCTGATGCATCGAAATCCCATATTTTCTTAATGTAAATAATTTGCACTTCTGAGCAACCATTTGTATGTCCTGATCCTACATTTCACAACAGTACTGTGAATGCACTGTTCAATAAAATTGCATTTTTCTTCAGGTTAGAGGCTATTGATTTTCAACTTTAAAAAATCTAAGACATTTTCTACTCGAATAGACACCAGTCATCTCAAAGCAAAATGAATCGCACATCAGTACCGTTGCACAGGCAAGCGCTGCAAGGGCGATGGAGGCCCGTTCCGCTGTGACGAAGGTGCGCTCTTTTCCTTCCCACACCGCTCCATCTTCCACCTCCAGCAGCTTCACCACAGTGGAAGGCACTGAACGACCCGCCTGGCTGGATGGGTCACTGTGCTCCTTCTTGGCAGCCTTGACTGGTGGAGTCTCTGCCTTCGATGGCTTTACAGCAGATGGGGCCTTAGGAGTGCTTTTGACCTTGGATAATGACTTCTTGCTGTCTTGAGTTGCAGTGGTGGATGATGGTGGCGGTGTGGTTGTGGGGGCTGCCTTGGGAATGGGTGTCCTGGATGACCGGCGAGCTGTGCTTGCTCCCGACTTCTGGGGCTCTTTAGGTTTCGGAGGCACCTTGGGCTTTTTAGCTTGGGAGGCAGCGGTAGAGATGGGAGCAGCAGAAGGGACTGGTTTGGGAGTGGGAGCGAAGGATCCAGGCGCCCTCTTTTTCAGCACACTGTCCAACGTCCGAACGTAACTACTGCTTTTGGTGGGCATCTGGTACGACACAGGGGTGACACTGCTTGTGGAGAAACTGGCTGCACGCTCGTCTATGAGCTTTCCTTCGCTGGCCAAGTACTCATCCAACATGTCACTGCAAAAGGCTGACCGATTCTTCAGTGATGCATCTGAGCTGGTAGCTCCTGCAAACAGGGAAAAAAAAAAATATTTCTATAACTGAACCTGAACCGAACCGGCAATATGGTGGTAAATAAGAGTCTGAATAAGGCTTAATGCCAGCTTAACTCAAGACTTTTTACCTTCTGAAGGTGTTTCTTTAGTGTCTGATGTGACAAATTTATCCCTCCAACCTTTGATTTTGGTGACATCTGTTGTTTTTCCTGTCCTAGAAACAAAATGGACTATGTCCAGAAAAAGTGATTACAAAGTGAGTGAAATTAGGCCAGTAATACATCATAATAATAGAAATAAACTATTAAAGGAGAACTATTAAATATTAGGTATTATTAGTTCAATTCAAGGGGAACACTTCAACCTAGAGCTCTGTTGATGAAGGCCTTGACAGAATACTGTTAGAAGATAAAAATAAACATCTTCCCCCTTGTAGCTTTGAGGTAGCTATAATGCTGCTATAATGCTATCAGCCTGAATGCTGCAAAGCTTGTCAGTGAGTAGCTCGGCATTCGTGCTTTAGCAGGCTAAATAAACCCAAGTCTTCTATACTTACGTTGCGATGATGCACTCCCTGAGCTTGCACCAGGACTTGGAGGGAAAGGGGGAATTGGCAGTTCCACACCAAGATATAGCAGATCTATGGCTGGGATCTGATCAAGTATATTTAACTTCAGTCCAACTTAAAAAAGAAGAAAAAAAGAGCATACCATTAATAAGACAGCCAATTACCAGCTCGGTTCAAGTGTTAGAAACAGTAGATAATATTATGCTAAACATTTTATTTAACTCAATAGTTTGCTCAATATGAAAGGGTGATAAAGAGCCTTTAGACCACAGGCTAATGTGTCTTACCTTCCTGTAGGACGGGATGGATGACCTGTTTATGTCTCATGACTTTTAAATCTTGAAGAAGGGCCTTCTCTAATGCAGCTATTTGCTCGGCCATGGCCTCAGGAGATTCAACTAGCAAAGAACATCAGAGTGATAATAAGTCTAAATGCTCAAACTGTTTGGATTATACTACTTTTCTGCTATAATGTAATGTTCATTAGAATTGTTTACCCTGCTTTTCCATAACCATGGGCACTTGTGGTGGAGATTCTTCAGCACTGTCTCCCAGATGAACTGCAAGGGCCTCCTGTTATGTGTAAAAATCACCATCACCGTTTACTCACTGCTACCATGAGCAACAAAGATTGTACCATGACCTCAAGATTAATTAAACCTACAAAATAACATAACAACAACTATTACAACTACAACAACAGCAACAACTAACAAACACTATTACAGTTTTATACTGGTTTGAGGCTAAACCACATGGTTACCTTCGAGGTAAAGGAGACAAACAATTGGCCTTCCACATCTTCAAGGTTGGGCTGCATGCGGACATTAGTAGGACCACCACTCAACAGTGGCTCATCAGTGTGCTTGCGCTTTCTTCCTTTCCTCGCTCTCCCCTTAGGCCTGTTCCCCACAGACAGCTGGTTGCTAGAGTTGATCACAAGGGAAGCCACACCAGTTCCACCAGTCACTTCATCGCCCTCGTCTTGCTCAGTGACTGGGGGAATATCCAGTAGGTCATCAGGAAGATGATCTACAGGCTCTTGGTCAGATGAAGGCGCTGGGCTGCATAACGAAAAGCCTGGAGATGATGGTGAACCTGGCGTTGAGGCCAAGCCATCAGCGTCACATCGCAATGGTGATGATGTGCGAAGAGTAGTGGAATGGTTTTCAGGGACCTCACAGGCACTTGTAATGTAGGACTGGGCTTTAGCTTCTTCAGAAATTGTAGTGGGCATCGTGTCAGTGGGTGTAGTGGACAGTGGTGTGCGGGTCTCTGGGTGAATTCCTGGGAATGTTTCATCAGGGGTTGCATTGTCAGATTTTGAAGATTCACAAGACAAACAGTCTGACGGGGGGTCAAGAATAGTGTCTTCAACTGTTTTATTGGAAGAGACAGAAGTCAGTGTTGATGAGGCATGGCTGTCAATCAGTGGCGTGTGTGATTCAGAAAGGTGTACAGAATTAGGTTTTAACACATTTGTAGTGGGTGAAACACTGCCTTTAGATGAACAAGCTGACCCAGACGCATCAGGTTCTGGGATGATATTGACAGGTTCGTGTGGTGATTTGAGATTCTCAGATACTGCTGAATCATCAGATTTTGAAGCAAGCTTAACTGGTTTTGGTTTTGATTTGAGCTGCTGAAAGAACAATGCAAGAAGGGGCAATGCTGCAGCACCTGCTCGTTTTTGTGATTTGTTCAGGCTTTGCTCTTCAGGATTGCCAAGCATTGCACCCAAACCAGTTGTGGGTTCTGATTTTAGAGTTTGAGATTTCTGGACATGAAGTGAATGACCGACATCAGAAGCCTGTTCAGAATCCTCCTTGGATTTCACATTTGAGGGCAACTCAACCTCTTTTACTGAGTTTTCCTGTACATCTTCTTGAGCTGACTTTTGTGGTGCCTCCGTGCGATCCAGTTTCCCTTGGGGATTAACACTGGCATGGTCTGTTTTTTCCAAGATGCTACTGGGACCACCGCTCTCAGGGACTGTTTTTCTCAGTTTAAGCGGGGTCCCTTGAAATAGCTCTGACAAGGTACTTGGACGTCGTTTTATAATGCTGAAATCAGACAAAAACAACTTCAGGATACTCATCATCATCACCTTGTGTGGTTACAGGGATTTTGGTTAGGTGAAGTGGCATCTGGGGTAAAAAGTAAAGAGTTTTCACTTTCTTATTTTAAATAATCAGCTAATGGTAAAAACATACTGATCTAGGCCTAAAATACCAAAACAGAGAATTTCAAAATAAATTAAAAAAGAACATAATTTATCAATAATTTAACAGGATAATCATGTGCATAATAGGCATAATTAGAGTTCACAAAGGACTTCTGGTCTTGAATGGTCAAAAGACAAAATTTGTTTAATGACTCAGATATGGTCATTTAAAAATGTTATGTCTTTCCTTATAATTACAGTACTGTTTTCCTAGAAAGAAATACACCGGTAGAGATTATTTCAGTGACTATTTCAGTGTTCAGTGTGTATTTGAATATATTAAACCTCTAAAGAATAGCCTATACTGGTATAAGAATGTTACCTTTTATGAATGCTACCACAAACACGATCAAACACTTCTCACCAATATAGTTTTATGTTGCCATTTATTTATTCAGTTAAAGAATAAGTAGTGCAAAATGGACTTGAGGTGCATTGAAACATGATGAGTATCAACTTTTGTTGAATAGCCCACCTCTGTTCGCCCCCAGCAGAGATACAGTTTATAGCCAATGCTCATTAGAGTGCTAGAGCTCACTCTTGCTAGCTTGCATGCTAGTGACTCCCTTGGTTTACAGCATCTGCGCTAAGCTAAAGCCATAAAACGCTGCTCCCAAAGCAGGACAACGCCTGGACGGATTTTAACCAGGTTTTTTTTCCCCTGTTTTAAGACTGGGGGTAACCGAGACTGACTTAATTTCATGTTTGGGTGGCATATTCCTTTAAAGTGATTTTACATCATTAACAAGGCTAAAAGTAGCTCCACACTTAGCTTCACACATTCGTATATTTCCGAACATTTGAATTGTAGCACTGACAACCTTGTAGAAATAGTTTAAAAAGGACTTGCAATATTGCCTCCATCTTCGTCACATTTTTAAGCAGGCAGAAAGCTGTTTAGCTTTAAAGTTGTCAGCTAGCAACAGAACTGTTATCCAAGCAAGTTGATGTTGATGTTGTGGCCCAATTCAACCAAATGTAAAAAAGAATCTACATAGAGACATACTGTATCTAGCCAGTGTATCTGTATCCTCGTGATCAGGTCCCCCCTACTGGAGAATCAAGGTACTGTCTGTCTACACAGTTTTTTTTTTTTGTTTTTTTTTTTTTGGTAAATAAACTATCTGTAAACTTCTAAAATAGTCAGTGCCTCGTTTTAAATGTCAGTCCCCTCGGAATTCTATCAAGGAGGTGTGGAACTACTTTGAGCCTTAATGGTGTAAAAATAATAAAGTGATTTCTTTCTATTCTCTTGCAATGCTATACCCTTAGCGCTAGCATTCTAAGGCTATAGGGAGCATCGACTAGAAGCACAATATTTCAGAATGCTGAGGGCAATTCAACAAATGTTCGTTCTCGTCATCATTATTTAATACACCCCCAAGTCCATTTCACAATGAACTTATCCTTTAGTAGAGGCTTTCACACGTTTTCAACTCTCAATTTCAAGTCATACCATCACTTACCATTTCTCGATCACAACTGATGGTTGCATATTACTACCTTTGCAGTCAATCCCAACTCCCTTCATGGCTGGAGGATCCTGTTCCTTAGTGCTTTTTTCAACAGGGACCCTTTTAGTGAACAGAGCTTTCAGACTGTTTTTAATGGGTCCTAGTTCCTTATTATTCTTACTTTCATCTTCCACTGGAACGCTTGGGGACCCTAACTTAGGCATTAGACTGCGGAAGTTGGAAGCATCTTCACGGAAACCCTTTGCAAAAGGGTTATAGTCAATTTTGAGTTGAGTGATACTCAGGTTCTGGTAAGCTGTTACAGCAAAAAATTCAGTTTGAGGAAAAATGAAGGTCATGGCATCTGGCCCATTTACATCTATGGGATCTGTCTGTTTGTCAGCAGGAACTATGTGCAATCGTGGCAAGTACCGATGCATGGAGTGCAATATGACATGTCCCTCTTGGTCCATGATATTGTTGGTAAGCTTCAGCTTGTAAAAGGACACAGGACTCTGCATCCAGTAGTGACCAGAAGCAGGGGACTCTGGGTGGACGAAGACCCTTCCTGATACATGAGGCTCACATTTCCCATTTGGCTCCCAGCGATGGTCACTCCATTTATAGCGATAGTTGTCCATGGGAGTAATATCCATGATTAGGAGGTAGCTCTGGAAGGGTTCCATTCCAGAAATCCGATATCGGCATGACGGAAACATCCTTCTACCTTGCTTGGTCAATATCATCTCGGTCTTGCAGCGAAAGAACTCATTCCACATGTTGTTGTTGTCCAGGGTAACTGTGATGCCCTTGGATGTGGCCTCTGGGGGCAAATTCTCTGGATGAGGTGTGGAGTTTGTGTCTGAAGACAACGTGGAGGTGACCACGTAAGGACTCCCTACTACTGATCCTGGAGATGGTTTCATGACACCATTAGGCTCTCCAATAAGCTCCAGAGCTCCCTGGTCTTTGTCTCCTTCAATGGTCTGCCCTAGCTTGAGGTCTGTAAAAAAGGATGATGCAGCAGCTGTGGTAGGGGCCACTGCCGGGGCAGCCATCCCATCCTCTCGAAGCACCATTACTGTCTGCTTCTTCTGTGCCATGAGATTATGAGGGACATTTGGAGGGCTTCACGGCCCTTCTACCTCTGACAGCTTCTTTAATTGATCAACATCCTTTAACAAACAAGACAAAAGAGCAAATCTGTTAGAGCACTGCTATGATTGCCACCGTTACAGATACAATCTCGTGCTAATTATATGTGCCTAACTTGCAATCATACACAGTGTATGATGCATCTGAAGTGTTCTAAAACTTTTCAACTGAATCTGATGAATGTTTGATCATTGTTAGCCAATATTTTAATATTGTAGCCTACACAAGATAAATAGTTGCTTAAACGCACATAAAAGAAATTCAGTCTAATTAATGGGGGCATAGAATGGATGAATGGCCAGTTGCACCTTGTTCTCTGATGTTAAAACAGAAGTTTAATTTAAATTTAAAAAATAAGCTCAAAATCAACTTTACAAGTCCAACTAAAACCTTAGATGTAGGCTGGGTATTGTATAGTCCGTTTGGCTATATGGCACCCTCTTCTACAACCACAACCACTGAACTACAATAGCTTTGTGCCATTTCAAATGTAGGCTTTGCTAATATGCTCCATGTTTTAGTGGCCTTTTCTAAGTTCTAGATTTTCATACAAACAACCATGCTCATGTTCATCTTAATCTTGTGTTCTTTCTCTCCACTTCTCTCTCTCTTGTGTTCTTTCTCTCCACTCCTTTAGAGTATTTGGATCTTGTGTTCTTTCTCTCTTCTTTCGCCCCAGCACCCCCTTCCGCTTTTGGCTAGGCTAATGCAACAACAATGGAAAAAAGAAAACCAGAGTTGCTGAGCGTCTGACTTTTAGGCCTAATGAGTTTCACTAAGCTTTGCCAAATTGGATAGTAGTTGCACTTCACTTACTTCACTCACATTGCTTGCGCAAAAGTTAATTTTTCCAATGTTAATGTTTCATGGAGCAACATGGCAGTACATATAGTAGCCAATCAAATTGTCTGAATGCGAAGGTAAGCAAAAATGGTAGACAGAGTTGGTACGGTGAGTTCATATTTGCAGACAAATGCAGAAGAATGCTTTACTAGGCTTAGATTACTAAAAAATTATAACTGTTAGACTAAGTCTTTAAAAAAGTTGCCAGTGTAATCCAAAAACACCTTTGGAATGATAGTGATCTGAATGTAATGTTAGCAAGTTAGCAAGCTAATGGATCCAACTCATCTCTCAACAACCCGTGCAAAATGCCAGCTCAGCAGGTCCGCTTGTTTAGCCTGAGGTTGCTACCCGGGATGGCGTTAACAAAGTACTTCTGACTGAAATGGGAATATCAGCGAATCCAATATCGTCGGAAATACTCCAAATGACACCAAAGTGAAATGGCTGAAATAATGGTATTTTGTCCCAGAAATAAGGTCCACATTGTGAAAACGGAACTTATCTTTTGATGCCGATCTGACAGGTTTAAGGGCAGGCATGGCATTATGATGGGTCACCTATCAATCCGCACCCAACACTGGTCTCAATGACATGTCAGAATTTTGAGATATCATGCCTGGGCAACGGCGTAGAACTTGAATGGGGTAAATGACAAAACACAGAGGTTCTGCATGATAAGTGTTACTTTCACTCTGGGCCTGGGCCACATTGAGCCTAACTCACAAATTATATCAAATTATTTATAAAGAATCATTCTATAAGTGTTCCAATCTGCACAGTTCTGTGCAATGCCTAATTTGAGTATGGAATATTGACCAAGATAGAGCAACATAATACGTTGTTGATAATACGACCGAATGTGATAAATTGGCACGGTCTGCATAAATCGGCACGTCACAATATAGACTTTTACCCGATTTTCTGTTTAGCGAATGAGGGCTTTACTTTGGTCTGCAAAGGGGGATTTTGCCCTCCTCCCCCTTGCAAAAATAGAACATGGAATTTAACGGACATTTGTTCCTCTCGCTCTGCTTTTACCCTCTCTCACACAAGTGCATAATTAGGGTACCAGTGCACTCAATGTAGTGGTTAATGCAAGATTTAGCCCTATCGTCTCACCACTGGTGGTGTGTGAGTCTTGCAACAAAATGGGACAACATTTTCTTGTACAAGTGTAAACCGATTCCTTGCGTTGATATTACTCCACTAACTTTCGAGATATGGAGCGGAAGACCACACGGTTGTGAGGTGTATGAAAAAATAGTTCTAGTTCTAATGAGTTTACAAAATGAGAAATAACTCACTACCGAAGCTGTATTTCGCTACGAAGCATGTTTTGGATTGTAAGTGAACACTACTAACCACGGTGAATTGCACATGTTTTAAAACAAACTTTTAGGGTTGTTTTAAGGACATTATCGTCTGGCCTGTAGCCAGCAATGCTGAAGCTGACAGAGAAGATTCTAAATCAGCCAAATAGCCGAGACAGGAACAATCTTCACGACTTCGCTGCCAAACACTCGTTTGCATCCCAGGCAACCCAGAAAATGGCTTAACCTATATAACCTACATAACCTATTTACGCTACTGTAGAAGTTTGGTAAGATTACTGGCATTTTTAGAGGTGTAATTTATGAGATACAGCACACGTGCCAATAGCGGCTGTATTAAAGCATTGGTCAAGCTTGGCTATTTCCGTCAATGTTCGACCAAGGTAAACAAATCTTCGGATGGGGTATGCGAATGGACTTAATACTGCATAGCGATTTAGTATAATTGACTCAGAATCTCCACTTTAAGGTGTTAAATACCAAACTATACCTTTAAGTTTTTTATCATAATAACATTTGTCTGAGGCAGTTTTAGTTTAGGAATGCTCATGTAATGTAATGTTAATGTTCTTTTTCATGAAGGTAATTGACATATCACCTCATTTTCGTCTGAAAATATTTTCACCACTAGTAGTTACTGTTTCAAGGGGTAGGCTAAGCGATTAAGAAAGGGTTAGTGTGAAGGGGAAGTTGTAAGAAAAGAAATGGGCCTTCAGCCTTCATGAAACATGACATTGCAGGCTTGCATCAATGTTGATATGTGGACTGAACTGGATCCTGGTCCATTCTGGTCAGTATTTGTATTCATTGTAGGTTTCCAACAGTATAACAGTACATACAGTATATACCAAATGTTTTAATTGGGAAAGACATTATAAGCAATGGTGGGATTACTATAGCCTAGCACGCCATCCTATGTTCTCCACCAAAAGATTTTGGCTCCGCACATAGTCTAGCCAAAGCAGCCCAGCT
>JASCQY010000036.1:6772676-6783879 GCA_030264315.1 Sardinella tawilis
CACACTTAGAAGAAAATTATATGCGTTTTCTTGAATAATAGTTGGGCATAATGCAAATACATAAATATCAAAAAAAGGTGTCATGTTCCTTTAACACAATATTGACAGGGCTGTGACAGCACAAATCAAGTATAGCCAAGGAATAGCAGTCGTTTAAATTGGCTTTTCCATCAACTTTGGAAGAGTGAGACTTGGACTTCTCTTTGAAAGTTGAGCAGAAAAGGTGCTTAAGTCATTTGTTTCAAATAAGGACTTTGCTGTTTTGTTGATATTGCTCTGATTGGTTGTAGCACTATACAGTTTTTGAAAGACAACTGATTCTGCTCTAAGGTTGAGCCCAGTGTATCGGTTGTGCTCAAAGTATACTGTACATGGTGATGTTGTTAGGTTAGTCTCTGCCTAAACATCTTGAATGATTGTAAAGAGTTGCTCACTGGTCAGTGCCTCAGTCACTGATAAAATTAAATTATTTATAGTTTTTGAATATTTGGAGTTCAAGGTCACCATGATCAGACATACACACACACACACACACACACACACACACACACACACATACACAATGACATAAGCACTAAAACATACACAATTTACTTTGTCTATCTTTATTATTCATTCTCTATCCTCTACCCTCGATCTCTATTATTCATTTACTTCTCACACTCACTTGTATATCACAGCCTCCTCACCTGACCATATGTCAAGCATTTGCTCAGTCTGTGTAAAAGGAATCAGTGGATCTTCATCAAATTTTGCCGTGAATGACTTAACACTAGACAGATTGATAAGGTACTGAAATTTGTTTCGTCAAAGATAAAGGTTATATGACATCCTAAGTAAGACTGTTTTCATGTGGTCGCTTGAAAGCTGTTTATCAGATCATGTATACTACAAAGACCTTATTTATTTACCAGTAAGTCTACAGTATCTATTAATCTAGGTTAACTTCATTCCAAGGTACTGAAGGTTAAAGAAGGTGAAAGCATTCACCTGTATTTCTGGAGCATGACCTACATGAAACATTCTGAGACGAGCAGAAAATGACGTGAAATACACTTTAATCAATTTATAGATGGAGTCATATTTATTAATGGTCATATTTAATCATTTCCATAATGTGTAGCAGTATAAAACCTATGTGGGCATTAGCCATTCTATGAAGAGAACCTTTCCCCAACTAATAAAACTAAAAAATATTTTAATTTTGTCATTATAATCTAAATCTGAAACTTTACATTTTTGTAAAAAAAAAAAAAAAAAAAAAAGCCTAACAAAAAAGGCTTCATTACAAATGACAGGCAAAATCAGTTAACAATTTTTTGTGTCTCGAGCGTGAACTAAAAGTATGTTATGTATGGAAGCGTTCCATGATATTACATTAGCCAAGCTTTAGTTATACTTTGCCTGTCATTTCAATTGGGCCGGTAAAGGTAGTTATCGTTTCTGCTTTTAAAAAACCGACCTGTTTCAAACCTCAAATAATAATGTAACTCTAAAAAGCATACCATAATTCTAAACATTTCTGTTCAGTCTCAGTGGTTGTCCATTATAAGGCATGGAAAAAGAACATGTAAGGAAACCTGAAACGATGAATCCAAAAATAATCCGTTCACTTTTTTGCAAAAGTTACATCAATATGTACAATAATATATATATGTATGCCGGAAACATGTTTATTTAGGACAATATAAAAAGCCTTTAAGTTCCCCAAACAGAAATGCCCACAGTTCCATTGTGCTAGGCTACAAATTTGTAGTCACATTCACAGTTTCTAATGTACCAGATATGTATTCAAGGTGTTTAAAATATTTAGCACCCCAGATATTACTAGTTTATTATGGTCATTACTCGTGAATACATCAGTGAAATACCATAGACCTTTTCAGGCCATCATTTAAATTGCCTTGCCTTGAGTGATAACAGCATATTAAAAAATATTCATAATATTAAATTCAGAGTATCCATCATATCAACCAACTCTGACTGGTTGAGATAATAACTGTGGCAACACGTATATAAAATTAGAGGTGATATTTATTGAGTATGAACAACCTCTTCTATGTATTGGTTTCTGATGTTTGTTTGTTTTTGTATTATAGGAATGCATAAACACAAAAAGACATTTTAGCTCAAAATGTTGAAATGGGAACATTACTAACATCACTCAAATCTTGAAAGAGGCACCCACTTTGCAGAACATTAAGCTTGATAACATTTACCTTGATTCATCTCCATGTGATGTTAGCCTATGATGGTGTTGGGATATCAAGTTTTTGCTGTAGTGGTACACAGTTCTTTTCAGTGCCCTTGATTTCACTAAACTAACACATTTTAGAAATCAGGTTGACAGGATGAGACTTGGATTGTCATCAGTGTCTCCTTTAACAAGACTCCAACCCAATGATTTTTTATTAATGTGTCTCCAAACTTCACCCAGAGTGTAGCTGAACTAGATATTGGTAAGAGTGTGGAAGAACTCCCATTGCTTGGAATTTCAGAGCCATCATTTGAAATATCCTAAGACATCAGACACAAAGCTTAATGTTCTGCAAGCATTAATTTTTGAGAGACACAAGAAATAAGGAACAAGACCTTGCTGAAGAGTATCTAAAATGACCATACTCATTACATTATTAAAAAAATAATAATCAGCAGTAATTCCTAAGTTCATATGTCAATAGCTTCATACCAAACAAGTGGCCAAAAGGTGGACCTGGAATTTTAATACAAAAAGGAATCACCTCTATTTTGGATGTTTTTTCAGCTTCAACATCCAGCCCTTTTACATGCAACACAGAAAATACATACTTTGAAAAAAGTAACACGCTTCCCTTGATATCCAATATGTGGAATGCTATAAGTTCCAAACTAATTCCGTTAAGACGGAGCTTGTCACTTACACAGAAATGCACGGTTTCTCAAAAAGATGCATCATTAAACCTGAAACTGTTTTTACAGTCCACACAGATTTAAGACCAAGTTAAACATAGGAAATTATAAAACTAAAGGAAATGACTACATCTCCCTCGCAGTCACAGTTATTGTTGAAAGTGTAATCTTCAGAATATTAGAAATGTATTCCCATGTGTGTTTGTGCATGCTCATGACTAAGTATGTACAGTACTTATAAAAATCTCTACTTTAAAGGAATTCTCCAGAGTGAATCAACATGTAGCCCTGTTGTTTCACGTTGCAAAGTGCTATCGATAGGTATGAGAACGACAGATCTTCACGCACGGTAGACCAAATAGCGAAACGGCAGCCAACACTAAGTGATGAGGGCATGCCAGTTTCGTTTTAATATGCCCCATCTGTTAGCATCAGTGACCAGTTCGCGAATTCGGTCTACGTTGTACCTACAGCTGTCTTTCTGATACCCGTCGGCAGCCTCAGACAACAGGCTACGGGTTGATTCACTCCGAATAAACCCTTTAAGCATACTGTCAAGGCCCAGGCCTGGGCAACTGTGTTCCACACAGCGGGACACTGAGTCCGAAAGTGCCTGCTACAACATTGTTAGTAATTTGAATCTGTGACCCCTGCTAAAATGTGCCTCTAGCAGGCAGTGCATCTACTAGTCATACAAAAAAAAATACACTGAGCCTTCATTAGAAATACTGAGCCGTATGAAAATGCTACTTGAGTTTTATGTAAGGTCATTATTTCATTAACAGCAGCGTGATTGTTGCCTGTGAAGGTTTCTTTTGTGGTGGCTTAACAGCAACACTTACTCAATGCATGGAGGAGATATCCGTTACAAAGTCCTTCAAATATTACATATTTTCTCCATATCATTAAAAGTCAGTCAGTATGGACGTGGCGTTTCAAAATCTCAGCAGTGTGTTGGGATGCATCCACTCTTCCTTCCGCAGGTCTTTCTGCAGGTGTATGAAGTGTTCACAGATGGCGAAGGAAAAAAATGAAGGCAGCAACATGAAACCCCAAAGTGTTTTTTAAATAAATCAAACGTTAATGACTACATCCTCATCTTCCTCCCTGATGTCCTCCGAGAGTCCATCCAGCGGTCTGTCCTCATCTTCCAACCCGCACCGTGGACCAATAATGTAGCGGTAATCTCCACCGATGGCCAGCGCTGCACCTGATGACACCATAAGCCAGTCTTTCTCATCCTCCTCCATGCCCACACATTGCCAGGGCACCCCCCAGGACCCTCCAGGCTCTGGACCAGAGGATGCTCCGGCTGCCTGCTCCGCACCCCCCTCCAGGTCCTCGCCCTCCAGGTTGACGTAGAGCTGCGGCTCCTTGGAGGGCCCTGGACACATCCCTCCCCACAGAGCCTCCAGCTGGTCAATCAGCTGTTGGAAGCTGGGGCGGCACTTGGGCACGGGGCTCCAGCAGCTGTGCATGATCTCATAGCTGAGAGACAGAGTTCACAGTTAGACTGGAAAATGACCTGTAGTGATACACTGATAAGCAGCTGTCTCAGTAATCAGTTCTCATGTGGCTTATTCACCGGTAAAGTAAATATTTACACTACCTTTTTTTTTATATGTACAGGTATATACTGTATGGGCACATATACACTGTACACAAACTGTTACGTCCATAATGCAAACAAAATTCCATTGTTTCTATGATGTGAATAATTGTGTGAAAGGTTTTTTCTGATAGGTTCTACAACCAAGAAGACTACATGCTCAAACTTTATGCACCGTAATCATCATTCACATCATACCATATCATGGCATTGTGTTGGTGTTATGGACATGACAGTTTTCGAGGAATTGCCCATATATTTGTGTAGGTTGTCTGAAAAATCATATATTTATAATAAATATACTGTATAATAAATATTTCCATGTGATTGAGCCTGGTGAAAGTCATCTTTTGCTAACAACAGCAAAGCTTTCATAAAATACCTTGCATAGCATAGCACATCAAGCGTAAATATCCTCCATACCCCAAGTTAACATACTCCCAACTCAGGTTAACTTACATGTCGTCGCGGCAGTCTGCAGGCTTCTTGAGCCGCTCTCCCTTGATGAGGTACTCGTAGATCTCAGAGTTCTCCACCCCAGGGTAAGGGGTTTGCCCACGGGCCATGATCTCCCACATGGTCACACCAAATGCCCACTGACAGAGGAGAGAGACTTCTTACCATGCAGAACAGGATTAATCAATGCTTTATTACTGTTTAGTTACATTTAAGTTCATTACAATTTTGTGTAGGCCGACAGGGATAAGGTCAAAAGGGCACAGTCTTCCTATCATTATGCTACATTAGACTTTTTACTGTGCTGTCTCACCAGGTCAGATTCCTGTGTACATTGCACATTTGGCAAAAAGGCTGTTCTGCCTCTGAAATCTGAAGACACTATTATGAACGTATCATGCATCTCTGTACAGTATATGTTTGAATAAGAGAGGCTCTTTACCACATCACTCTGAGTAGTGTAGACATTGTCAGCCAGACTTTCCAGTGCAATCCATTTGACCGGTAGCTTGGACACAGAGCCTTGTCTGTAGTAGTCACCACTGTAGATTTTCTTTGACAGGCCAAAGTCCGCCACACACACGGTCATATTTTCATTCAACCTAAAATCATAAACTAGGCCCGTCATGATGATATCACAGATCATACACATTTGAGTGCGCCCAGTCTTAGGCGTCAGTTTTCACACTGAATTAACTCACATGCAGTTTCGAGCTGCGAGGTCCCTGTGGATGATGTTTTTGCTGCTAAGATACTCCATCCCCCGAGCAATGTCCAACATGAACTGGATTAGCGTTTGTAACGATAGCGTCTGCCGAAGAGAGAGAGAGAGAGAGAGACAGCTGACTCAAGCACTCGAGTTTCCACTTAACCTTCATTTACTTTCCAAAACATCTCAGTGTTGCTTGCAGGAAATGATTATAATATTGTCATAATCAAATAGATAGCTTGTTAAAAGGAAATATCCAGAGGCATTTTAAACATGAGAGGCCTGATGGTCAAGATTGCACACAGAGAACAGGAAGCAATATCCTGGTAGGAGTTTATTTATTTCCTTAATGGTTTCAGGCTATGCGTTAATACCAAAACGTGGGTGAGTGTTTTTCCTACACTGACCAGAACCATGTCAGCAACAAACACAAGGGAGAGGATGACTCACGAATGGCTCGTCCCCGAGGCGTGACATGAGGAGAAACGTGTGCAAGTCTCCGTGCTTCATGAAGGGAAGAATCACCATGGGGATGGGCAGTCGTTGCTGGGGACGGCGATGCAGACTCACCCCTGGGTGAGAAATGAAAAACAGACAAACAAAGTTTCCAGTAAAAGATGAGGACACTGTTTAAACTAGTATTACCTTAGGTGCTCCGGTACAAATCCTTGAACTACTCAAATGAGACAGCTGTAATCAAGTGCAATTTTGCTAAACACAAAATAACTTTAAATTAAATGAATTTTAATTAAATGAATTTAAATTATGGATATGAACTAACCTATGAGTTGGATGACGTTGGGGTGGTGGAAATCCTTCATATAGGCTGCTTCTTTGAGGCACTGTTCAATGTCACTTGAGGAACTGATGTCAGCTGAAACATGAACATACTATGAACATCTTTACTTTTGCATTGATATGGAAAAACAGAGACAGAAATGCTCCCACAAGAATGTCTTCTGGAAGAGACACAGTGGTTCTGGGAGCCTGTCAGAGGCTATGAATGCTCTCAGTCTGTGTATGACAGACAGATAGAGGAAATCTGTGTGGTATGCCAACGCAGAACACTCACTTTTGAGGACTTTCACTGCCACCTTCTGAACAGTGCCATCCTCCATCTTCAAAAATGCCTCCCTCACCGACCCAAACTCACCTATCAAAAAAAATACATTCCATTACAGATAACCATAAGGGACACGTCCCAACTTCACCTCCAACGAGTGCATGCCTTAAGGCATGTTTTTGTAGCCAAGGACGTTCTAATCCTTGATGCTCCAGCAATGAAGATTTCATGACATGCAACAATGCAGTATTTATTCGACACATCAAGTGTCACTAGGGACCAGCACCCTGTAAACACCCTTCAACACCGGTCTTTGCTGGTTCAGCACTTCCAAGGGTGAGTGGTATTTTGGATACACACAAGGACAACTTTAGCCTCAGTTATCCTCCTACAGAGCCACAGGCTAAGTGCAGGCATTCAATTCATCATTTTCATTGTCTGAAGCAAGTAAATGTATCAAACTAATCTGACAAAACATTACAAACCTTTTCCAAGCATATGGCCCAGTGTTAACCGTCTTTCAGAAATCAAAACATCTCGCAGTTTGGTCTTCAGGTCATCGTTGATTCCAAGGCTGTCCACTAGGGGGCCACAGAGGTAACATTCAGTCAATAACAGTCAGTTAACAACCAACTCTACTCCACTGTCGGACAATGGAGTGGCAATAGAGGTGCCCTTATTTGCGGTGGGTGCCCGCATACAAAACTTACAGGTGGATTCTGGCAGCTCTGCACAATGCCTGTTGAAAGATCTGGCTGCCGTGAAAGTGACTGTGGTTTCCGTGCCAGGTGGCTTGAAGACAGATCTATGGATGTAAAGTTAAAATTTTTGTTGGAAAGAGTTGTACAAGGCAAGTTATAAAAAAAACATACCTGGACACATATTTAGTCAATTCAACACCTCATTTCAAAAGGACTCTGAATTTAGTTCCAGTTTCAATTTAGAATTTCATTTTGTTTTCAATTATATCAAAATGATCCTGATAGTGCTACAGCTGTCTGCTTATAATCCCTTTTTAAACAGTAGGTTACAGATTTTCTTTACTTTTTCAAAATGTAAACATGTAATCTGATTAGAGTAATTGAACTGAAAGTTCATTCACCTACAGTTGCCAATATGGTCGCACATGTACAGTAGGAGATTTGGGTGTGGGATTAGTGACAAAAAAAGACCATTTTTTAAATGCCATACTCTTACCCAAACTGCGTCTCTTTGCCCCGGCGGTGGACGAGCACGGTGAGGAGAAGGCCCACCATGGTGGCCACCAGGAGGCCGAGGATCAACCCCACCCACATGTGCCCTCGCTGGTGCTGTCCGTGCAAGGCTGATGCACACCGCACACACACACACACACACACATGCATGCATCATCACAACACACACACACACACACACACACACACACACACACACACACACACACACACACACACACACATGCAGGGCCATAAAACAAATGACCACCACACAAACACCACCCAGACAAAGGATAAATACACTTTCAGTTCCAGCACTCAATCATGCAGGTTAAAGAACAGACTTTAAGGGGATAGTAGAGTAGATATTATGGATGCAGGAAACAAAACATGGAAAATAATTTAAGAAATTCGTGGCTGATAACAAGGAAATTCAAACAGTTGACTGCAATAATGTATAGGTCTATTTGTGATGCCCTACTGTCATTGAAATGAAAGTGGAAATGAAACTGTACACCTTGAAACTCACGTGATGGTATATAAGAGAATGTGAATCTGTGCACTTTAAGATAACTATTTGATTAACAGATAGACTTGTTTAGTGGTGGATGTACATGGCAAAAATAAACAAAGTAAGTGATGGTGGTACAGTATTAGTGTGGACATACCTGAGGCAGGCATAACCAGCACCGGCTGGCTCCAGGGCCCACATCCCACCACTGTACATGCTGCCACCTGGAACGTAGCGTTGAAGAAGCGACCCCCACCAGACAAGTGGGCCACGTTCTCCTTATACAGCAATGCATCCTGGGTAAAGAGAGGGAGGTGGCGTGTGACCTTTAAGCATTTTGAACTAGGTGTGTGTTTCAAGTAAGATCTGTTTCATTTTAAGAAAAGGAAAAAAAGAAACATGGTCTGACATCTTCAGACTGGAGTCAGTAATTTCAATAACTGACAAATAATTAGATCTAATAGTTATTCTTTCAACCAACTGCAGATCCGAATGTCACGTTTCAAATATAATAATATATCGAATTCAAGTTTCGTTAACCATCTCTTGTGACTGACAAGATCATTTTTATCTAAATTCTTGAACTTGGTGGAAATGCATCATGTCACATGCAGCTTGTCGGCATTTTTCACAGAATGAATGAATGCCTTGGAGAGGGCTTTTCCGTCGCCTATTCTTATAACTATGTTGGTAAAACTGGCCTGTCCAGACGATTTACGATACAGCGTTTCATCAACAACTTTCCCTGAAGAAGGATTAACTAATGTGTATGAGGCACGCATTCAATGGGCGTATGCCAGTACTGTAACAATTACAAGCCATTCACTCTGACTACATGCTGTGAGTGTGGTTCAATACATAACACCCACTTAGGAGTAGACAAACAGAAAAATGGGTCTGGTTATTGCTCTTAATCTCATGACCGTTTAGGCATGTGACTAGCGCAGTGAAATGAGGTCATGTTGTCAGAGCCTTCAACTGATCCAGCTGGACAACAAGTTTGGACATTCTTGACCCGCATGAGCTCAATGATGAAAATGTAGTGACCATTTTCAACACTAAATCTGCATAAGCACATGTTGACACGTTCACGGGTTTCTGAGACCCTGAACGACAACTATCAGAGAGGCATTCAGTTGTGTTGTGGTGGAAGCTTTTAGGATGTTTTCTACCTCTTGTTTTGTATCCTGTTGTGTAGGGCTTATTATTGGAGGGCTGGACTGAGACAAAAGAAAATTCACCAGCCAACCACAACTGGTCAGACATACCAACACACACCCAC
Source organism: Sardinella tawilis (assembly GCA_030264315.1). NCBI lineage: Eukaryota > Metazoa > Chordata > Actinopteri > Clupeiformes > Clupeidae > Sardinella > Sardinella tawilis. The sequence goes on from JASCQY010000036.1 coordinate 6,782,392, forward strand.
TCGAGTAAATAATCCTGGCAGTGCCCATAGATATAGATATGGCTATCTACTGGAAAAAGTGCCATGGGCACACTGCAAATTATTGACAAGTATCACTCACTATTGAAGGCTCTATGTTTGTGTTGTTTTGGCATAGGCTAATAACCACTAGCATCCATCACAACCTCTACTTGCTTTGTTTATTTATCCACTCACACACACACACACACAAACACACACACACACACACACACACACACACACACAGACTATTTGACTGAGTCAGAGTAAGAGGGGTGGGACCTGATAAGAGTTGCTCTTGAGTCTGTAAATACTGTCAGCACTGAAAGTGCTGTACTCATAGGCTGTTAACTGCTCTTGCTTTGTGAAAATTACTATTATTTAAAAAAATTTAATACCATAAGTAAATAACACAAAGACAAAATTGGTCTTGAGGTGCACCTGCCTACAAAGAAAATGCCCTGTTTGACAGATGGCCAGTCCAGCCATACTTTGTAGTCACATGTCCCCCACACTGAAGTATGTGTGTGTGTGTGTGTTGGGCGCTGGTGTATACCTGGCTTTCTCCTCCTAGGCTCCACTGCACCTTGTAGGCCTGAAGCTGCCCTCCAAGTTCCTCTTCCTCCAATGGTGCCCATGTCAAGGTCAGCTGCTGTTCCGAAAGGTCAAAGGTGAGGTTCTTTGGTGCAGTCAAGGGCACTGTGATGAAAGGCAGAAATAAAAATGGTTAAAATAGTCACATCATCAAACACATTTTTTTTTAATTCAAGAAGCAGTGGCTGCTGACATACAGTGAAGAAAATAAGTATTGAACACGTCACCAATTTCTTCAGTACACTGGACTACTGACATGAAATGACTGAAAATTTTACCAGCCATTGGAAAAATAGGTATTTTGTACTTCACTGCCATTTCTCCTCCAAATTTTGCATAATATACAGGTATCCACCTTCTGATGAGTGGTCCTGAGTGATCCTTAGTGCTTGAGCTATCCCTGTAAGACTGGCAAGGAACTCCTGTGATTGTCCATTGGATCATTGGATGTTCTTAATACTTCTTCACACACAGATAATGATGCTAACTGGAGGAGCAAGAGTTTTTGAAAAACATCTTAACAGTTAGATCCCTGCCATTTCACTTCATTTTTGGGCTGCAAAATTCTGGTTTCTTTGTGTGTATTTCTTGAGTTAATATCAATGTCAATTTTCATGTCAATTGCCCAATCAGAAATACCTGTGCTGACAAAAATGTTATAGATACATACTGATACATTTCTAACATTAAAGGGATACACCACCTTATTTCGGGAAATTGCTTATCGTAGTCAACCCCTTGTTGAACATGAAAACACATTGCATTTTTTTTCTCTATGTGCCTGCAATGCCTTGTTTGACAGTGTAAGCTTATTTGACCTACCAATGCAAGTCTATGGTACCAAACAAAACATCATCAAATTTATTTACAAAGCACTTTAAAAATGACCTAAAA
>JASCQY010000036.1:6783979-6796497 GCA_030264315.1 Sardinella tawilis
GGGGGGGGGGGGGGGGGGGGGGGGGGGGGGGGGGGGGGGGGGGGGGGGGGGGGGGGGGGGGGGGGCCTGAGCCTCCCAGACAACCTCCCCTCTCTGTTTGTTTACCCCAAGCCAGCCAGCCCACCACAGCCCACCAGGATGCAGCGCGTCTCTTCTCGGGCCCCGGCGGCGGAACCGGAGGCCCAGCGAGCCCCTCGGCCCGTCACATGCAAGGCCACTATCCTCATGGCTGAATGGAAACAGATTCACTGACAGCCCTCGCGTGCGCTTTCAAATGTTTACAGCTAAAGCGGAACTGATCCTACAGTATGGCCCACATACATACACATTTCTATTTGTCTCATACACATCCATACACAAGTGTGTTGTAGTAGACAGAAGCATGAAGAGCATAGACAGTTTCCGTGATAAAAAAACAAAAACAGGGATTTAAATGTTCTATTTTGTTGCCAAACTACTTCCGCTATGTGAAGATACCATATGGAATGTTAAAACAGAAGCCCTGTGGGGACAGGTCATCAAAGGGTCTTGAATTGTCTATATTGACATGAACCTCTGCCAAGTCAAGAGAGATTCTGAATCATTCTGAATAAATGTTTCATACAATATGATTAAAACAAAGCAGTTTGGTTAAAACATATGATCAAATGACTCGTAATAAAGCAACTAAATACACTGATACTGATTGTGGTGGTGGTGTTGGTGGTGATACAGTGGTGATTCCTTGCTTGCTTACTTATGTTCCCTTCCTCAAGCTAAGTAAGGAAACATAAGTTATTGTTATACCTGATTCAGGAGTCTGAAAGTTGATCCAGGATGAAAAGGGGGAGAGTCCCACTTCATTAGCACAGCGGATTCGCACGCTGTAGTTTGAGTGCCACTGGAGACCACCAATCAACACCTGGAAGGGTGGCACCATCACACGGCGTTCCGGAAGGGCCATCTTCCGTCCAGAGGACTTCGACATCTTCGACATCTGCGTTAAAAAGGAAAGGGATGCGGTCACTCGACTCACGAGCGCAACATCTGAATTCTCCACTGCAACCCCCTCTCCATCCTCTTCCTGAGTCCATGTGTGGAGACAGAGGGGGTCATGGGGGGGGGCGGGGGGGCTGAAGGAGGAAGTGCGGCCATCGCTTCAGGACTAAAAACAAAAGCGCAGCGGCTGGGCCGGCCACTTGGGTCGACGGGGGCAAAAGCAATTTCCTGGCACTGGCCCAGTCTCTTGCTTACTGTCGCTCTGAGCTGTTTACATGACTCTGCAGAGGGCCGCTCAAAGCGCCAAGGCACAAACAAGCCACTGCAGAGAATAAGAAGACAACAACAACAACGACAACAACAACAACAAAGGGATCGGATAAGTAGTCACGGAGCATAATCACGACGTGTTATGACATTTTGATCACAGGATGGAAAGAATAATAGCCACCGGCAACGAAATGCCTTTGCCATGACAAAAGGGCCTTCAGGAATGTGTGCTACCTGGCTTGATCCAAGAACTGCTCCGATGGGTTGTTTGGACTGTGGCAGATTAGCCATTCGACTGCTCCAGTAATCTCGCTTTATTCTTTCTTCAATAAGGTCATGCAAGAATTACAAGAAGCTGACGAGCACAGTGAATGCTATCTGTTAGCTGGATGCTGCCCTACCTGTACGGTGCAGTTCAGTAGGTTTGAGTGACCAGTGAATCCAGGTGACCACGTTAGGGTGATGTTGTTCTCCAATGATTGGAGCACCTGGACATCTTTGGGGGCCCCTGGGAGTGCTACACACACAAACACACACAGATACAGAAGGGAAGGTTCTAAAGATTAACTCATTGCATAGGCATTGCTTTCAATAGGCCTACTGTATGACAACATTTTCTAAAAGCAGATGTAAAAGTCTTGGATATGCAGCAGCGTGAGTTTGGTGAGTTAACATTGTTAATGTTGACTTTGAGGAGCCCATTTATTTCAATTTCCTACAAAACTGAAAACATTTTTGTAAGCTAATCTCACAGTCTTCACCAACAGGCTTACCCTTCATATGCACAGTGCCTGTGCGGGACACAGAGATTCCCCTGGCGTTCTTGGCCTCGCAGTAGAACTTGATGCTCTCATTGATGCCTGGAAGAGAGTAAACAAAGCGAGGGGTGACAGGGGGAATGCTAAACGAGGGGTTTCAGCGCCCCACATGCACAGCTCAAGGCCTCAGGATGACTGAACCACAACAGCGAGGAGTGAAGAAAACCACATGGCTGGAAAACTTCAAGCATAACAAACCTTAAGCCTAATTTGAGATAATATACCTGCCAAAGAGCAGAGAAAGTATAACAGATGACATAGTTCAGACCCATGCTGCTTGATGTGAGGTCAGTGTTTTTGAACACAATAGTAAACGCATTGCGATAATATTAGCTCACTTACTCACGATCATGTCATTAGGTAGCATGTTTTTAACTGAATGACCATCACTGTATTTCACATATAACATGCAGGGATACGTAACATGTCTTCAGAAATGCTTTAAATTGACTTTTTTTGTACACCTGCTGGCTACTTTAAGATATGAACATGAACTTGTCAGTCACTTGTCGGCACTTGTCTCACAAGTCAGTTGCGCAACTGTTCAACGGTTAACTGCTCAAGGTGAACCTCAAAGAAAGCCATCAAAACCTCCCGGGGATATTCACACATTTCCTCAGAAAGACCTTTCTTTTCTTTCGTTTTCTACAACTGACCTACGTGTACATAACAAGCAGTCATGCAGGCCTGACTGCTTTTCTTGCTTAGGACTGTCTTCTCACTGACTCTTGAGTGTTTGTCAGAGAGATCAGCAGACAGACTGATCCAGTAAATGTTCTGGGAAAACAGAACCACTTAAAATGGAAAGTGCAACTGCTTCAGCATTGCTGCTGGACTACATAGATCCTCTCCCTGTTAGTGTAGGGAGGGATCTCGAGGAGGGAAGTCCATTACTTGATAATGTATAGCAATGGTCCAAAGCATTCTCACTGATGAGAGTGATAGGATAACAATAATGGAGACTAATTTGCTTGTAAAAATCACATTAGTCTTCAAAAAAGACCAAAGAAATACTAAAAGCGATGACAAGAGTTTACTTTTGCAAATTATAGGCCCTACAAGTTAATATAATTACTTGTATCTATTTTAATAATTGCCTACATCCAAAATAGCTTAAACGGAAGGTTTACTTAATAAGTAAAACCAAGCCACAGGCAAAAGAGGTTAAGAGGAAGGCAGTGAATCAAGTGTGACAGATCATCATGACAAGCACCATAGAAAGCAAGCAAGCGCTGAAAGTCCAGGAAGTGCACAGGAAGTACAAAGGGAAGCTTAGGAGAGTGCTGTTTTTGAAGCAAACATTATCGGAAGACAAACACTGCAGGGTCATAATGCAGATTAGCTGGGAGTGAGTGTGGGGGAAAGTCATGACCGATAACTTTTCATTTTAACGTACAGCACATTGAAAATCAAATTACTTTAATTGATAGCTCATGGTGTAAACAAAAGCAGCTCCTTCGTTACCAGACTTTGTTTACAACTCAACACTGCAACACTGACAAATAATGATGAGCTTTCAATACTGAGACAGCTCATGACGTGCCCAGCATTTGAATGTCTGGGTTGCCTCAAATTATCCCACTCCCCTACCCTGTAATTTGAGGATAACCCCCCCCCCCCTCTACAGGAGTACCATCATCAGCCTAAACACAACACATGAGGTCTCATAAAGTCTTGGTGAACCGGATGAACATAATTACACATGAGATATGTATAGGACTACGACCACGTACACAATTTCTGATGTGGTATCATTAACAATAATGGAGCCCCCCTAGTTTGGGGCTTCCATAGTGCTGCTGGAGTTGTTATTCAACCTATAGGCTATAGCGAACTATGCCCTTGTCACACCCCTAGCGAATGTTTACCAGCGAACACCAGCGTAGACATAACACCCCTGCACAAAAGCCTTTCCCGGGCTCCAGAAACGCCTGCTCGTCATTCCCACCCTGCCACAGTAACCTTTGACACCATTTAGTCATCCATACGCTCCCAGCTGTGCTCTAGTAGATATCAGGTACATCAGGTACATCATCATGCAACACCCTCACTCACTCACCAGCAATGCCATTTATGAGCAGCAACCTTTGTCATGCTGCCACAGAGGGAACACACAGGCAAACCAAGCGGACCTCCTCCTCCTCTTGCTATTTTATTATACCTCCAGCCTCATCTAGGCACAGTCTTCATAAGACACACAGCGCATATACAAATCAATACACTGCAACAGGATGCTCACACTCTCACCAAGCAAGGTGCTAGCTGGCTTGTAATTAGTAGTATGACGCACAGAGGTTCTGATAAAGCATCTCCCATGTTCCCGCATGAAATGAGCTCATCATCCCTTTATAGAGGCCTAGCAGACCTGTGTGCCACCGTCAATAACATCTCGCTGTGCGGCTGCTTCGGTTATTCCTACAGATCAATACGGGCATAGTGGAGGTGACTCATGACTCAGGAGTCGTGACTCACCTCCACCCATGTGAGTTATGACTTCGGGGGGGGGGGAAGGGTGAGCCGGTCTTACCGGGAACGTGCAGCACCGACGGAGACGGCATGGCCTCCCCCACCTGCGCCCCTCCCAGCCACCACAGCACCTCCACAGGGTCGGGGGGCCCCACTGCGGCACAGGTGAGGTTGAAGGGGACCCCAGGGAAAGTGGCAACGTCCTGAGGCTCCAGCACAAAATGGGGGACTCCTGCAGGAGAGAGGCAGAGAGAGGATGTCAGATGGCAGTGAATGGAGCGGAATGGACTGGATTTCCTCCAAAAAGTTGACTTCTCTTTGCAGAACTGAGTTACTGAACGTGCAAAACCAGGACATTTCACTGCTCTGCTCTGTTACAAAAATCCATAGAGCGGTTCACGAACTAGCAACATAACTTTCATTATGGCTGAGTGTGCATTGACTTAAACAGTAACCAGCCCTGAACAGACAGTACAGTGATTATCTACGAGACCTTGGTGGAAGGTCTAATATTCTGGTAAGAGCCACTCTATCACTTTTTAGCGTGGCAGACACAAGAGGCAGATACGGGCTATTGATATGGAGTAATCTACTAAGCCTCCATGATAAGGACATAGTGAAAGGGAGGACCGGCAGACAGAATGAAGATGGAAAGTGTTGCCGCACCTTCTACTGTAATCCAAGCAGGTTCCGACGAAATGGTTTTTCCATGTAACTCTACCTCACACCAGTACTTCCCTGCATCCTGCTGCTGCACACTTCTCACACTAGAGATGTGGACACAGAGAGATGGGAAATTAGTACGCAATATTGAGTATGGACTATACATATTGTATTAGAAATAAGGGAGGGCCAAGCAAAGTGTAGGCTAATCTCTAATAATCAAGAGAAACAGAATGGGTATGGGAGACACAACAAAAATCAAAAAATGAATAGTGCCTTATGTGAATGAATGGAAGCCTTTACACAGTTCTTTTGGTTCCAGTGCCCACAGGAGTGGAATATAAACAGCCGTGGCAATATACTGTACAGACTCCAAATTCTTATGTGCCTGTTACCACTATTCCCTTGACCTACTTACAGACTGAGCGTCATAGAAATATAAACATGCTACTCTGCCTACACCAATGGGCTTTGATATTGTGGCTGTGGGACAACCTCAGGCCCACGTGTAGTGGACCGGAGGCCGCGGCTGGCACTCGTGCAGGAGATTAACAGCAATGACAGCATCCGCCAGCGTCGTGGTGGGTCACGTTACCGGCAGTCCGGTGCCTAAGCATTACTCACAAGGGGTCTGACCACATTCCAGTCCGCCTTCCATCAGGCAGGAGCTTGTACCTGCCTGGGTGGACCCCCCATTTTTTTTTGTCTGGTTACTTACAAGCTCTGCTGAACAGAAAGCTATTTAAAGCTGATTAAGCCAGCCTAGAGCTGCCCTCCTTCTTCGGAAACAACTCTGTCCACCCCTCCCACCTTCTACCTCTTTCTCTCCATGACCACGGTTCATTCCAGTATGTTAAAGAAAACATGCTTTAAAGATGAGAGCGGCCTCTTTGTCCCATATTTATGGTTTGACAGACTGTTTCTTTACAACACAGAGGGAACCTATACCAAAACATGGCATGCCAACATGCGGCACATCTCTAAAGTTGTGCTTATAAACACTTAGGGGTATTTCACACTCAAGTGCACTCGGCTTGAAAATATACGATGTTGATGTGATGAACAGGGTACAGCACACATTTTAGTGGTCAACAGACAAAGGTTCACGTCCACACCAGGATCACAGGGTCGGAGCTAACTGCCCAAGGTTATGTTAGTAAGCCAGAGGTTATCCACCCTTTGATGGAAGTTCACCTTGTGGGAAAGTGGCCAAAACATAAGCCCAATATCTCTAAAACATGCCTAGCGATATGCCATATGCCCGCTATGCCTGCACAGCCAGAGAAAGTTTAGTCAAGGAGATTATTATCCTGGACTGCACAGGTTGACCTCAGTTACACTCGAACAACAGGGCAATGGATCAATTCACACTGGATTTCTCCTTCAGCTGTAGCACGTCTCTAAGAAGAACTGAATGGCCTACTTGAAAAAAAAAACACAGACTCTGCAGAGCAACATTTTGGTCTAGAATACACAAACCTTCCACACTAAGAAACATTAATTAACCAGGTTAAGATAAGTGTCTCCCAGAGTGTGACGACCTCCTTTATATTCCTGGATTGCATAACAAAAGGGACCAAACAGGGCACATGCTAATGCAGACGTTATCCAAAGAGCTTCAACGCTCCCTTCTTCCAACCAAACCATCCAAACTTAGTCAGGCTACACGTGTATAGCTTTGTGCCCTCAATGATAGTGCATTCTAATCAAGGTACCTGTAGAAGGTCTCCCAGTGCTGGGCCTCAAGCGTGATGTACATCTGGTCTGTGCTGTACAGCTTTTCCCCATCCTTCATCCACACTATGTCTGGTTCGTTCATGAGGCCTTCGATGGCACAGCCCAGACGGGCCATGTTGCCTTGCGTCACAGTGAGGTTGGCAGGGCTCTTGGTGAAACGCAATCCTGGCAAGGAAAACACAGTGTTTCTCATGACTTCAAATGCAGTTTGAACCACGATTTGAAAAATATAATAATGATCAACAGAAAGCAGAAACAGAAATAAATAGACTGAAGGCTAATGGTGTTAATGATCTCTGATGTTTGGCCAAATTAATAGGATGAAAAAGCTTTCTGTATTTCCTGCAAGAGGCTTTTGCCTGTGAATGTGTGTGTGTGTGTATCTGTGCATCTTAGTCCCCTTTGTGCCTGAGCTTTTCCATAGAGCATGGTGCTTTGACTAGGTCCTGCATACGTCATGCAAGCTGCAGAGCCTCAAAGCACCACTGTGATATGCAATAGCCTACAGCTGAGTGACAGTAGTGAAGCTGAAACAAACAACTATTAGTAGCAACATTCTCAAACAGTCTTGTTTGTGTGAGTGAAAAGCCACTGAACTCTAAGGGTGATATCCAAGTGTTAACGTAACTTTGTATAAAATGTAGCCTACAACCAGAAATACTTGTTTCGTGACTGTGATAAACATGATCTGCAACACAATTCAGATGGGCAAATGCAACTCAAATAATGGCCTGACTAATATTTTGAATGATTTCAAGGCTTGAAGGCAGAAAGTAGCCAACAAATCTGTTGTAGCCTCTCGCTATATTCTACATAGGCCTACATCAGCAGCCACACATTGATAAGAAGCCAGCTGAGGACTTAGAACTCCGAAGAGAAAAAAAAATTAACTAACATTAAGTCCTTCAGGTTTTCAGGAAAGAAATCAGTGTAACGTTAGCCTTCTCAAGGAGGAACTCAAAATGAACAAGAGCTGAAAACTAACAGAAAAAAACATACAGAAACTTGAAATTCTTAACTGGTTCTGTAGGGTAAGAAACTTCCAGGGCTTACCTTTAATCTCCACATAGGTTTGGAAAATAAGAAGTATGCAAAAAGAGATCTTCATTTTTTCATCCTCTAAAGTACCACTTTTGCTCAAAGGAATCGAATTTTTCCTTCCATCCAACCAAACCAGCCAGCGGAATTGTTAACGTTACATTTCGTGTTTGTTACTTGTCCCGTCGGAGCGGAGTCTCTGTAGTTTGAGAAGTGACAACTTGCTGGATCCTCAAAAGTCATTCGACCGACTAAAAATCCAATCCTCACATGTAAAATAAATAAAAACACATCATAGAACGTAGTTTTAAAACCCCAGCCATATTCTCTACACAAAGTGTCACCAAAGTCGCCGTGAGCTTGTGTGAACGTGCTGCCCTGGTGGCAATCTCAGCAGTGTTTAAACTCAAGTCGGCTCTGCGAATCTGAAGTGGGGGTTGTGCAAGAATGCCGCCTAGGGATACCGGAGAGAATATTCAATGGGATAGGACGACAAATCAACTCCGCTCCCAATGATCAAAAGAAGCGTTCAACAGAAAATGCCTTATTAGACTAGGCCTATCTTCTTTATGATATATTCAGAATATTGTTGGAACGAGATATTTACCGGCATACACTATAAACTAAAATAAATCACACATAAACACTTTTTTCTTTAGCCAACTATCGAACATTAAATTGGAATACGCGTTTTCTATTTTAGGTCAGTAAATATATATGCATATACATTTGCACTTGTTAACTGTCAGAGTAAAGAAATTAATAATAATAAAGAGATTTTTTTGTATTAGGCTTCCATCAGTCAATGACTTAATTCACCTCACCATTTCAATTGGAACAAAAGTTTAGGGGTGCCTTTCACAAGCCTCACACAGTAGTTTGCTTAAACTTTGGCCCATTGACTGAACTGGTGTAACTGAATCAGCTTTCAGTAGGAATTATCAACAAGAAAGCCTCAGTAAGTTATTATTACTTTACAATGCTGCTCCTGGTCCTTTACATTAATTCTAAGATGATCCTGAGATTGAGCATCTCAAGTAGCTTTCTGTTTGGTCAACTTGCCAAACAGGAGACAGGTGTAAGCACTTTTGAATTATATTTTTAAAAAATGAATTGGATGGAATACATCTACAAATTCATGTAAATGGAAAGGCTTAGAAATGTTTATAAAGAGATTTCATATTGCTACTTCGACAGATTTACAGGCAGGTTACTACTCACCGTTGTCCATTAATCTGAATAGTGTTTATTTGTTAAAAATAGTACATGGAATAATGACTTTTGGATGCAACTTCTTTTAAGTCATGATACAATCTATTATCGTAATAAAACCAGAGAACTCATACCATACTTAAGACAAATCATTCATTGAAACTTCTTACAGTACATTGTGAACTGCATCCCAACAGCACAACACATCTGTGTCATAGAAAAATGCAGAAGAATCATCTGAAGTGAACTGTTTCACTGCTAGCATGTTCTTAGGGGGCTCTGGAGGGAGGGAGGGATCGATCAAAAAAATTCAAGTAAAATCTGAAACGGAACAGTTATCCATAAACTTCATTTATCTTAGAAGGTGCAACAAGCAAGGTGACATCAATGTACACAAAACGGCAACTTCTTGCACACAGCTATACACACTGGGTAGAACAGGAATATACTGTATGTATGTCTGCAATAAACACAAGTTATTACGGCAAGCTTCAATGTATCAGTGCCAACTGATACAGGATTTGCATTGAGCTGTACATCAGTGTCTACATAATGTACAAAAAGTTCTATCAGTGAGGATGCATATAGACAAGAAGTTGCTTGACTATAAAGTAGACATTCCTGCTCGTTCCACCTTTCAAAGCTTTTGCACTGAATTAACACTCAAATAAGCATACCTGCCTTCTCCAGCTACTCCCCCATTAAGAAGCAGGGAAACAACACATTGAGAAAAATAAATACTCTCACATCACACTGGTCAATAATACATTGAAAAATATAATCTATATAATAATCAATATTTTGCATAAAAATCTGCACCCTCTGTTGACGGAGGTTGTTAGTGGACATTAGGCATCATTCAGACTAAAAGCATATGATGAAGCGTCGCAAACTATGTTAGTGGTCAACAGACATTTGCAGGCACGGCCCTACACTCCAAAAAGTACATATGAACTCAAGAGCAAGGATGGCTACACATATACAGCTTTCCCCATAAATACCTGCAGGACTGGAGAGAGATTATTGTGTTTAGTCTTTTGTTAAGCCTGATGGAACAGACACATATTATGTACTGTGAGTGAACGGTGCTGGGCTGCGGTGTGAGGAGCATATGTTATCCTTGGAGTGGTTTAAAGAGATGCTCGCTTGCTCTCTCCCAAGTTGAGGTGCAGTGTTTGAACTAGCTGGAGAGACGCTCTCTCCCATGTGAGTAAGCAGTCTTGCAGTAAGCAGCTCTAGCCTGCTGTGAAGTAGTCCTTGTCCTCTCTTGCCCATCTTCCTTTCGTGTGAATCCATCACTGCCGTGGCCGTGCCGGGAGACACGACCACAGGGTCAGGGACCGGCGTAGTGTGCTGCCTGAGACAGTCGAGAGACAATCCGTCCACCCAGCCTGTCCCACTTTCTGCATGTTCAGGCAAACTTCTTCTTGGTTGCTGTGAAGCGTTCCATATACTTAAGTGGCAAAGATGAGTCATGAGTGAGAAAAAGAGAAAAAAGGGGGTTTATTTGTGAATCGTTTATGGTGGCTGTAGCTTGGCTTGGCTGTAAAATCAGGTAAATCAAAGTTCCACAGAGACTATTAACAGCAAGAGCTTATTAATAAATGACCCGTTCATTAATAAAATGAGCAATTGACTGCTCACCAAGACAATAACTGTCTTTGAAGAACTGCAATTCTTCACAGTTAATTCACTCATCTAGAAACTGTATACAATCTTCACTACAAACTAATGTAGACTGACAGATAATTACAGTGAGCTTGTTACACTAAGAGGTAAGGGGACTATGACTCCAGGTTTTAGCAACGATATTATGACAGGAAAAGAATAAGAACTGTCTGATCCTTTTCTGTGCTTAAGCCTAATCTTATTTCTTAAAGGCCTCTGCCTCAGGCCTAGTGAACACCTTGCATAAGAAACCACCTACTGACTGCATTCCAAATTTGCCTATTGTTGGGTGAGCCATCTAGAGTAGTACTAGCCTGACAAGCCAGACTCTAGCATCACATGGCTATTCACTAGTTCACCCATTCAGATTCAGGCAGAGACACTTGGTATATGCAAGGTTGGCCTGGTAGCTAGCCGTGGTCCTAGGATGCAAATCAGCGGGGATCACGTGCGAGTGATGTTCGCTGGCACCCCCTATGGATAAGGAGGAATGACATTGATTCTACTGGTGAAATGGAGGTGATAGGGGAGGAGGAGGGAAGCTTTGAAACGCCAGTGCGCATGACATAGTGGGCAGGTAAGGAGGGTTAAATCTCCTACAAAAGGAAGTGGGAAGAGTGATGGCTGTCAATCAATCTTTTGGGCTCCTCCCGAACTACGTTTAACAAACAACATTTATTGTTACTTGTGTGAATTGTGCAAATCTGAAGAATTTTTTTTTTTTACATCAAAATCAGGATTAAAGTCAGATCAATCTGCTCGTTAGGTCTTCTGTAACATGTCCAAAAACAGTTAACATTACTTATTGGTTCCTTACTCTATGTTGCATCAAATTTCCTGGTTCTTTTTCAGAGACAGCACCTCTAACAACATCACTCCTTCAAGTAACAAGTGTTCAAAAACAATGTTCATAAACTACTGAAAATAATAACACATGCATTCTGATTTAAGTACTGTCAGACCCCACCCAAGAGAATTCAGGAGAGCAGCCTGAGCCCAAGCTTGCCGCTGAAAAGGGTGTCAAAAGGAAGAAGAGACAGAATGGTTGGTGCTATTTCAATCAATTATTGTTACTTGTGTGAATTGTGCAAATCTGAAGATTTTTTTTTTACATCAAAATCAAACTACTGAAAATAATAACGCATGCATACATGGTTTCTTACTCCGTCTATATTGTATCAAATTTTCTAGTTATTTTTCATGTATGTATTAGGCGGTGGTTACTTGTACATAGTCACTTATCTGTAAGTTTTCTCCCATCTAGTGGTTACGTTTGATTTTGCATTCGCTCTCTAGCACCATGCGTTCTTAAATGTGCGTTGCAACCTACGTTAGCCCAGAGATATACGTCTCTGCGGTAGCCTATGCAATAACCAATCCATCCCCCATTCACAGGTGGTCGTCAACACACCGCGATTTGCATTCAGGAAAAATATAGAATGGATAAATGATCTCCCCAGAGATAACAATGATTACACCTTCGTGGCAGACATAAGACCAAATTACCACTTGTAGGCTACTTCAAAGTAGGCCTAGTAACGTTACTATCCACAACCGAGGTTTAACTTTAGGCTACTGCTATGCTTCGAACGTAATGAATTAGCCTACACAACCAAGCAGTGGGACATATTAATTTAGACAGTAGCATTGACTTACCTGTCGTGTCGA
>JASCQY010000036.1:6839011-6853302 GCA_030264315.1 Sardinella tawilis
CCCCCCTCCAACTCTGTTTTACCCCCATCTGTTTGCCCTCCCCTTCCCTGTCTCAAGTCATACTCTCTTCTGTCTCTTCATGTCTGCTTCCCCTATAGTGTCCTCCCCACTACCCCTCCCTCTCCATTCCATATGGTTGTTCTTCTCCTAACCCTGCTTCTCTCTCTCTCTCTCTCTCTCTCTCTCTCGCTCTCTCTCTCTCTCTCGCTCTCCCTCTCGCTCGCTTGCTCGCTCTCTCAATTTCACTGAAGCACTTAATTCCCTCTTTCTCCTTCTTCTTGTCTCCCTCCATCCCTCCCTCCCTCTTTCTCTACTTCTCCCTCTAACATCTGTTCTTGCGTGTTTTTTTCCCCCCTCCTTGTGTTGGACTCCAGGTGCTGAGGGCCCACCTGCTGCTGTATAAGCTCCCGCAGCAGCAGAGCGAGCTGGGCTTCCTCACCCACGAGCGGCTGCCTCCCCTGCGGGCGCGCTGGCTGGACAAGGAGCTGGGTCTGGAGGAGGGCACCGCTGCTGGCATTGCCCCCTCCTCCACTACCTCCGCCACCGCCGCTGGGCACACAGGCGAGGAACGGAGCAGTAAGCCGCGACTTGACCGATGCCCTGCAGGAGTCGACTGAAACCGAAGTACCGTAATGTAGCACCAGAGAAGCAGACTAGCAGAAGGCCCACATCATTGTGCTCTGCCAAAAACTCTTATTATACAGAAGAAGAAAGACAGTTTAGGTTTCCCTGGGGGGAGATAGGTTGGCCAGAGTGTTAAATGAAGTCTGGACTCGAACATGGACTTGTGCATCTGTGTTAAACAAATGCCTGTTTTTTTTTTCTGCTTTTGTAAGTAAATCGGCTTTATATATGCCTGCGTAAGAGTCAGTGTGTTCATATTTCAGCAATTATGGAAATGGGAAAGGATTGAACTGGTAGCTGCATAATGTGCTTTGCACAGTGGGACAAAGGTATTAATGAGCATGTGCGAGCAAACAGTCGCCATCACAGAACGCACATATAGAAAACTAAAATGCTTTCACACATGGGCTCTTCATGAAAAATTGAAGCTCCACAATATGCCTCAGGCTCTACTGCTTTTTCATACCATGCACATACGAACATGCACACATCCATATAAATCACACCGCAGTCAAGGGGGCCCAGTTTGAAAGCCAACTTGTCCATAGCAGTGGAGTGATCCATCACGCCGTCGACTCGTTGCTTGCAAGCAGTACTTAAAGACGCAGAGGAGACACGGAGGGCTTAGCAAAGCGAGTCTCAGGGAGCAAGCGAAAGGCACAGACCAGCGCATGACTTCACTCCTTTACGCAAATAAGTTTGGACGTGCAGAAGGACCGAGAGAGGAAGCCAAGTGATTTGGAGAGAAACAAAGCCCTTTGTCAAACACAAATCATGTTTTCGGGAGAGAGTTAGAAAATAAATTTGAATGCACTTTTAATGTCAAGACGGAAAGACAACAGGTCATTGTTGTCGTCACCCCCCCCCCACCCCCCCACCCCCCCCACACACACACACACACACACACACATACACACACACACCACTTCAACATCTTCTTGCGGTCTAGGGAAGATAATGTCTTTCTGAGAAAGATCCTGCTAACTTTTAACCAGATTCACTCCCATTTCTTTCTCATTGAGACGACTGAACAAATGCCTGAACTAAATCAAATTTGGAAAATGCCCACAGGCTAGGGCAGACAATGGGTTGGTTGTTTTTTCCAGTCCAACCAAGGTATAGCTGAGAGGGGCACACCAAAGAGATGTTGCATTACTATGCTGCGATGTGATTGGCCGACGCTGTATGTCGGTCTCCGACCGGTCTTTCCCGCCTGTTTTTCCCACACTTGCCATGACAACTGTTTTTGTTTGCATTCTTGTCTTTGGCCATAATTCTTTATTTTCCCAATAATCTCCTTGTTGTGTCAGACAGTTGTGTGCTTCGCAAGCCAAGGAATCAAATGCCGGTCCACTTGAGGCTGCTCACGAGCGGTCATGCATGTTGATTGTTTGTGGTTTCGTGTGGTACTCGAGGCTTGGCAGGTCACCGGTGAACTCCGTTGCTCCCGCTCCCAACCTCCTCCTCCTTCTTCCTCCTCCTCCTCCTCTTCCTCTTCCTTCAGGTTGTTTGTCCATTTTTGTTTCTTGAACGCATCCTTGTTGGGTTTTTGTGTGACTTGCAGAGAGCGAGAGAGACATTTCTTTTGCTGTTATTTTTATTTTTTTTTCATTTTTTTTGTCTGAGGCCTCTTGTCTACTCCCACAGGAATGTTGACTCTACGGTTGCCAGTCGCGCAAGACAATGCAGCCTCCTGTGGATTTCATCTAATACTAATCACACGGTTTCCACTTGCATCTGGTCCGCATTGTCCTGCAGGCAGGGGTTGCCGAGTTCTCCATGCGCTGGGAACAGACGGCACAGCAAAACTGGGATTCTGTTGTCGCAGTCCTAAAGGCCTTGTACACACGCCATCAACTGATCAATAAAATGCATTTCTGTACTTCAAAAAAGGTGCAGGCATGGCGTGAAGGTCTGTGGACACGTGTAAAAGATTCAATAGGCCTTCAGCAGAATGACATTTTAAAGACCCTGTGAAATAGCTAGTAAAAAAAATGAGTCATGTTAATAAAGCCAAAGATAACATAGAGAGTCATCTCAGTGTCTCCAGTAAACCAGCACAGATGTTCTGCATTGTAGGCCTACCTTGGGAGCCCTGACTGTGTTACCTTAAAGGTATAGTTTAGTATTTTTCACTTTAAGCCCGTTTTCTGTATTGCCCAGGATGCAAACGGGTGGTTGACACCGAAATCTCGACGATTGGTCCTGTCGCGGCTATTTGGCTGCTTTAGAATCTTCTCTGTAGGGCTTCAGCATTGCTCGCTATATGGCAGGCTAATCCTGTCCTTAAAACACCCCTAAATGTTGGTTTTAAAAGATGTGCAACTCACCAAGTGGTTACTGGCCTTCAATGATCTTCCATAGCAAGTTTTGTCGAGAAATACAACTTCTGTCGTCCTGGAACTACTTTTTCCAGATTCCTCACAACCATGTATAAACTTCTGCTCTGTATTTGAATCTGAAGATTACAGACAGTATTTCTCTATGAACGTTGAGGGGTGTTTTAAGGACATTTAGCCTGGCACATAGCGAGCAATGCTGAAGCCTTACAGAGAAGATTCTAAAGCAGCCATTCTAAACCACTCGTTTGCATCCTGGGCAATACAGAAAACTGGCTTAAAGTTTAAAATACCGAACTATACCTTTAACCTCCCTCAAGATTGTGTAGCGGTTGAGTGCCATTCAGTCATTTCCGGGCGAGTATGCGCTCTCTGCTTTTCTTCTTACCATTTTAGTCATGACAACTGCTCTCCGGTCAGCTGGTATGAATTGGCTGGTTGGGATACAGGAGCGCCTATGTTGTTGTTCTTGGTTGAATGTGCTGAGCATTAAGTAGCCCCGTCTCCTGAGAACCACCCTTGAATTACAGAGAAATGTAAACATCTCCATCTTTTGACGCCCTCAAAGACGTTAATCTTGGACGCCCGTAAGCTTGGGTTTGACCTCTTAATGTATCAGTGTGAAAGCCTTGCATGAAAGTGATACTGACTGCTCTTTTGCGCTCTAAGTGTCCCCCAATAACCCTGATGATAATTTTCCCGTCTACCGTCATCTACATCTGGTGAGGGGAGGTGCATGGAGACAGTCTGCTAAAACAATTTACGCTACCTAACCTTGACAGAGGACAGATACCCTGTAGTATTCCAAAAGGAAGAGAAATCTCTCTCTCTCTGCCTCGTAAGGAGAAAGACGAGTTTTAAGCTGCAGTACTTTGGAAGGCCTGCGTCCAGTGGGACACTTATTTCCTACACAAACAATTTAAGAGGAAGTATGACCTGTCAGTACTTACTAAGCTAAGGTATCGAGATGAGACGGACACAGTGGGAAGCGCTGAAAAAAACGTCTTCTTTCTGTAAAAAACTCAAGCTTTCGGCAATATTCAACTCTATGAAGCACATTTGGCCTCGGAGAACCTTTTTCTTTCCTCATCATCCCTTGGTCTGATTGTATAGCAGATTTAAGGATCACAGAGTTGACTCCTTTCAGGAGTAACTGTCATTTGAAGCAATGGGTCGCAAAGAGCTCTTGATTTAGGGAAAATGAAAAACAGGTCCTTCAACAAGCACTGCCAAGGCTTGTGGAAACATATTAGCAATAAAAAAAAGAGTCAGAGACAGCAAAAGCCACAGAGACAGCGTTACCATTGTTTATCGCTGGTTTTAGTCTTTTTAATCTTTAAAGTCTGAAACACAATGTAGCCACAAACACCAGTCCAGAGATTAGCATCATTGCTGACAAAAACATTTTGTGTAGGCCTATATTATTGTTATTATTCAAAGAGGAGGGAAAAAGAAGCCTGTGTGTCTTCTTTCTCTGCTTTGGCTGTTTACAAAGAGCGTTAATCATCTCACATAAGGAATCGCTTTTTGGCTTGCCCCTGCCCTGTCACTCACGACGACACAAAGAGCGCTCTGTGCCTGCTCTGCTGAACAATGTTGCTGGCAATATCACAAGACACGAAATGCCAGTCTCATCTTGATAGCGCTGAGATGTAATGTCAGAGGAAGCATGATACATTCAGGACATCTCTTTGGTCAAGGGCATTGTTGCAGTAAATCTTTCAATTTTACCTTTTTCTACGAGGCACATGCATAGTGTCTCTGGACTTCCAGTGTCGTTTTGTTTCATTGCGCAGATAATCTAATCTACTCCTTCCTGTTTGTTGAGGGGATGCATGAAATTGGGAAAAAATCCGCAGGATGTTGTGCATGTGTCTAACTAGCTTGGGCGGCTAACAATCACAAGGCCCAGGAAATATGGGGCAATATGGCCAAGCTTCCTAAAAATGATTGCATTAACAGCGAAACGAGTTTTTTACTCCCCAGGTCGTTCATGTGGTCTTTTTTACAGACACGAGCAAATAGTGTATGCTGTAGGCTACTTCACAATCTCATGAGTGAGTTCAGCCCAGCTGAAGAGCATAGTTTTGGTGCCCCTGAAATGAAAGCTTGGCATGTGATGAATGTGGTGTCCTGGCCCACACCCATCCGCGTCCCGAGTGTTTTGATTGGTGGCCACGCCGAGTGGCTCCTGGCTACTAGTGCCAATTTGCAGATGCAGACGGGTCATGTGACTCATTGTGGCGACCGACTGTCACAATAGGGAAGCACGACGAGCATAGCCGGTTTTATTTTTCCCTCGATTTGTTCCACCTTTTCTTTTCCTCCCTGGCTCTCATAAGAGTGTGTCATTTACTCTTTCACTTTTTGTTGTTCCTCCCCATCCCTCGCTCTCCAACTCCTGCACATTTACATGCAAAGCGTCTGTCTCCCTCTGTCACTTGGATGACCCTCCCTGTAACCTAGTTTTCTCCATTATATAAATCTGATCAGGCAATTGCTCTCTCTCTCTCTCTCTCTCTCTCTCTCTCTATCTGTCTGTCTCACTGTCTCTTGTCCCTATCTACTGTCTATCACAGCCTCTACTGTATCTCGTCTTTAATCACATTAAAAAGGCCAAAGTAAATGTCTGTCAACATCCATGCAACCTCGGTCTTCTATCTGTCATAATGGCACTGCCTCTGTGGAGGTAAGGCACTGTGCACTATAGAGCAGGAGCCAGAACATTAGTAACACCTTTCAGTTCTTGATCCAAGTCTGCTGTGTTAGCATGACACCCGAGTTTATCTCTCTTAAACTCTCTTTCTTGTTCTCTCTCTCTCTCTCTCTCTCTCTCCCTCTCTCTGACTGACTCTCTCTCTCTCTCTCTCTGTCTCTCTCAGGTGGGTCCTCACTGGTGCGACTGACCCTGTTTTACGAGTGGTGGGTGGCCACCAGGACCCCTCCCTTTAAGTGGGCCAAATTGGTGTCACCAGGTTCTAATGTCATTACCCGCGCTAGTAATGCATGGCGACTGATTCTATTAGGATGAGGACGTGGTGCTCCGCTGATGGCTTGGGCCTCTCACAAAGCAGCCATTGAATCCTCTGGCATCCCAGACAGCCCGACTCAAAAAAAACAAGCAGTTTGGGCTGCTCTTCTCCCCTCCACGGCTCCAAGTCCAAGCTTGTATTGGTCACTATGGTTTCGACCCACCCCTCTGTCTGTCCCTAACGCTGGCTCTATAGACAAGTCATAAAAATGACTTGAATAGCTGAAGATGGAATCCATTTGGGAAGTGTATAGTACTTCCTACAAGCCTCAGTGTTGCGTTGTCAAGCATTCTGCCGCTGTCAAAAGAAACATTTGCCTTTGCAGCAAATTAAGCTGAGTTGCACAGGCACTTGTGATTTAATAAAGAAAGAACTCTGGGGCAGAGACGTAAACACATAGGCAGCAGAGATTTTTGCCTTCATTTGGCCACAGTCCCTTCTTAACTGTAAACTGTAAACAGACTTGGGATACTTTGGACTTTGTCACATCTGTCAGTTCTCCCAGTCCAGCAACCAATTGCCCATTTTAAGTTAGTGACCTTCACTCTTCAACCAGTGCAAAGAAATATTTATTACAAGTTCAATGGCAAGAGTTTCCCCCCCCCCCTATTAACCCATAATACTTCCTGTGCAAAGACAATATCTATACATATGTAATAACAAAGTTATTACAATTAATTATCGTTCAACTGTTTCATACCTCAGTTCTTTCATTTTTTAATTGGAAGCAGCACAGGTAGAATATGGGTGAATTGGATATAATAAGTAATGGCTAACAGCAGTATTCAAGGTGAAAACACACACACTTGAAATATGCACACACACCCACACACACACACACTTTGACTCCCTGAGGCTTGATTTGTCGGTGTGCGGTGTTTTGTGTCTTATGACGGATAGTGTTTCTGTCAGGCCCTTGCTGAATAAAGAAGCCTGCAAATGGCTTGCACATGGAATTGTTAGTTTAAGTAATAAGCACTCTGCATTCAGGGTCCTTCCCAGAGCCCCTGCAGTACTAGAGATCCTCCACCCATCCATACAAATGGGCTTCCAAGCATTTATTAAACTCTCATACTCTCCAGCTACAAGGCCTGAAGGTCTGAATCATATGTCTTGCTGGTGGCTCTGGGTGACAGTTTTACATCAAGTCCGATAGATTTGGTAAAAGAGGCACCATAAAATGGCTGAGACTTAAATCTGTGTTTTGTGCAAGAGACCAGTTGAACTGCTACTGTAGAGCAAGTGGGTTGTTTAGTGCTTTGATTTAAACTGCTTTTGATATATTGGCTCTTGAGCGGTTTGTGTCAGAGGAGAGTTATGCTGATGGAAAGTAGCCTCTGAGCTCCGACCGGCCAGTCTCGTGTGGGGAAGTCGTCCTTCATCTGCATAAATCACCCACCGGGCCGCTCTGCCAGGGGGCTCGAATAAACCTGTCATTTAGCACGAGTGAGACGTTTTGGATGATCAGTGTGGCACATATGGCAGTTATGTCCAAGACGCTGCACAGAGACGGAGGACTGGATCAGTAAATGGACATAAAACACCCCTCCTTTTGCCTGAATGAATGATTAAGTCTCATGAAATACTCCTACAATTTTCCATTGTAGAAATATTGCTTTTTCTCTCCTTTGTGTTAATGAATCCTGAAGTGTAGAGATTATTAGTCTGAGAATGTCTTTCTCATGGGCATTAGTTCCTGTAACTGTTGTTCAGTGTCTGAAATGATCTCTTATTCAATGTTCAGTAAGTTGTTCTCGGAATGGTCATCATTTTTGGTGGTTTTATAGCCAGTGTCTTATGTGTCATCAAAATAAAGTAAATAAATAAATATGCCGTAAATAAACAAACTAACAGAAAGCCAACCAGCACTGTCACTCTCTGCTGTGCCCAAACACGTCGTCGCTTGGCTTGTTTTGACTGGGGCCGTCGTACACAACCATAGTCAGTCACTAAACGAGGCCTGACTGAAACCCATTAAAAAACCTTTGGCTGGCACGCAATAAGCTGGGGACAGAAAGGGCAAATTTGTTATGTCAGATCAGGAATGTGACCTTTGGTGGAGGAAATCTCAGATGGGCTTCCCTGCTGGGAGTGGTGCTCGGAAAAACACGCAGGTCTCTCATTTGGAGCGGAGGCTTTACTTAATGTATGTTGGCATACCTGGCTTACCTGCCTGCTGAGCAATTCTCTCCCACTGCTTGATGGATGAGGAAAGCTGATGGGTTATTTTTAGGAGTGTTTTTCCAGAATTGGGGAGCTGTTGAACTTTTAAAAGCTTGATTAAGGCAAATTATGGCTTATTGTGCTTGCTAAAAAAAACACACTCTTTCCAGAATACAGAAAGGAAAAGGAAATCTGATTCAAGTATTGAGTGCACAGTCCGTGTCGACAGTGAGAGCAACACCAGGAGGACCTTAACTGAATTTGCTGAAGGAAAAGCTTAAGGCCATTTCAAGTTGACACTACTGTAGGTGAATCAGGTGCTCATGATGGGGAGAAGATGGGGAAAGGGAAGCTGTGGAGGAAGAAACAAAGCGGGTCGTTTCTCTTCATTCCTCCAGCCAGTCCCAGTAGTGTGGCGGGGCAGTGCGGCGCTCTGTGAGTCATGCAGTACGCTCAGCACCTCACACGTACGCAACAAGAGTCGGATCCGCACAAATGCACCGTCTGCTACACCAGCCGGGACCAATAACAATAGCGGCTCGGTCGCTGACGTCACCAGCTCGACAGGATGCATGCGTCTTGCGCTGCCCCTAGCGGGTGCTGGTGTGGTCTTCGAGGCAGCGAAGTGACGCACGCTTCGTTAAATCTCTCAACATCCGCAGCATAGCTGAAGAGGGGGCCTCGATGGGCTGAACACTGGGAATGAGAGAGGAGTAGAAAGAGGGGAGATCAAAGTGTCTGTGATGTCTGTCTGTGTGTGTGTGTGTGTGTGTGTGTGTGTGTGTGTGTGTGTATCTGTGTACGTGTGTGTGTGTGTGTGTGTTTGTGTGTGTATGCCTGTGTGTGTGTCTATGTGCATGCTTCAGAAAAAAGCAACAGGGGCCAATAGTCAGTACTCTTTCCAAATCTCTCTCCTTCTCCCCTGCTCTGGGCAAGTCTCTAAAGCCTCTGTATATGTCTGAGGCTGTTATGCTTTCTTTTACTCTCAATCTCTCTCTGACAGTCAATCAGATTTTCTCAGCCTCTGAAATTCTTTACTCTCACTCCCCTTGCTCTGCCTAATTCTCTCTTTCTCTCTCTCTCTCTTCCTCCCTGGTTCCATCTCTCCATAATTCATTAAATCAGTCTCTCTCTCTCTCTCTCTCTCTCTCTCTTTCTATCTCTGTAATTCTCTCTCTCTTTCTCTCTCGCCCCTTGCAGCTCTCTGTTTGTTGTCCCAGGCATTTTCATAATTCATCAGTCGCCTAACGAGAGGCTGGCTGTTTCAAGTGAGCGTTAGCGTTAGCGTGGGCAGGAGTGGAAGAGAGGAGTCGAGTGGAGAGGAGAGGAGCAGAGAGGAGCGGAACGTGGGGTGGGGGCCATGGGACTCGGGGGGGGCTCTGGCTTGAAAGAGATCTGATTGTCAGATTAGTTCAGCTCAGGCACTAGGGGTCTGCTTCCTGGCAGTCGGCAGTGGG
Organism: Sardinella tawilis; assembly: GCA_030264315.1. Taxonomy (NCBI): domain Eukaryota; kingdom Metazoa; phylum Chordata; class Actinopteri; order Clupeiformes; family Clupeidae; genus Sardinella; species Sardinella tawilis. The sequence continues at coordinate 6,848,627 of JASCQY010000036.1, forward strand.
AATCTTCAGCAACCACCTGGGGACCTCTCCCCAAAGAGCACAATACAATCTACACATGAAGGGCTGAATGAATGCACAGCTGTGTGGGGATGCTCTTTACTGTACATGATGTAGACGTGCTGTACAGTTCAATTTCAATTTCAAAATACATGTTGAGTTGAATCTTGGGGAAGTAGAAAATGTACGGTTTATAAATACTGAGGTGTGGATTCTTGAGGGGTTTTTTGTGTGTGTGTGTGTGTGTTTAATGCATTCTGGTTCTTTCGCTGTTTGATTTTTGCCCCTTTCATTTGCTGTTCAGTGGGTGTTGAAATGGAAAGTTTTTAAAAAAGCATGTGACCGCAAGTTTGTTGCATTTTCTCATTCCAAGTGTATGCATTGACGTCACTGTGTGCATTTTCATCATCACAGCATCAAACATGAAAGTGCTCTGGATCCCCACAGCCTGATCACAGACCAACGCGAATGGCATACTGTAAAGAAACATTTCAGAAACACATTTTCCAGGGTGCTGCCACATTCCTCCGACAGCGTCTTAGTGACAGGATGAAAACCACGCAGGTCTTTTGTCAGAAGGCATTTGAATTCATCCAACTGAAACTTGTTTTCCACGCCAACATTATTCACACCGATAAAATCTCCTCTTAAGAGTGCCTGCTCGATGATGTCACACGGCAAGCATTCACGCATGTGTCCGTAGTTTCATTGTGCATCCTCTAGTCTCCCCGTCACCCCTCAACACCTTTTGAGGCCTAATATGTCTTTCTATTACAGCGTTTGTACATGCACTTTCAGACCTCTTTTCTCTTTCGCCTCAATCGTTTGTATCAATTGTCTCTTCATAATGGCGACCCGCATGCAGGTTCCCTGACTGAATCTGTGGCCTGGCGGGGCTCTCCCACATCTGCTCACAACTCCCATGGAGCCCTGACAGACATATGGGGATGTTTTGATGCAGCTGTCCTCGCTGAGACGTTCAAGTGCAGTCATAAGTTCAGTGGGAAAAAAAAGAAAGATCCGGAATGGTTCCCATTTAGATGCAAAGTGCCTCTCGTTTGGTCTTTTTCGCTCTTGTCTTCCAAAGACTTGGTGTATAGTTTTGTGATGACTTTGCATCTTTTGTTCTCTTCTCTCCAAAATTGAACCTGAAAAGTTTGTCGAGGCAATGTATAAACACTTTCTGTGCAGTTTCAGGCTTTTGTTTGTTACTGAGCTCCTCCATATACCGTCATGGATTATTTGTACATTACACACCACTGTCGTAAATAGTCTGCATGGCTTGCAGCCTTCCCACTGGACACAGGCCCATGTGGATTTGCTCATAAGCCAGAGGCAGCAGTGGGGAAGGCCTCCACAGAGATATTATGGACTTAGAAGATAATAAACACAACTTATACAGTATCAGATATAAGGCTTTTATGTGATATGCCATAGTTCCACAAATCCCTGATCTTCAGTTGGTGGCTTTCCATATAGAAGTGTTGGCAGCTGTTGTACTGTAACAAGGCTCCACTTGTTCTATAGCATTTAGATTTCCTTCAAAAATGTTCATCAAAGCTGTTTTTGAAGATGAAAAGCTCGGTTACGGATCCTAATATCCCCCTATAATGTCCTAATACAGTACATTAGAACCCTAATTATAACCCTATGACAGCATAAGGGCAAATTATCACAGTTGATTCAAATGTATTGGGATTATTTTTACTGCGTCATTAGACAATAGTGCTTGATGACTCATGAGGGCGTCACAAAAACAACTTGAATATTATCCTCCAACTCCACTGACAAGCACCACAACTACTATTACATTACATGGCAAACTGTTATTACAACTATAGTCCTAAGGCAGAGATTGGGCTGTAGCAAAAAAAAAAAAAAAAACGTGTACAATGAAAGTGTCCTTTTTAAAAGTTCTGATCCATTTATAAAACTCTGGCCTGTTGGCTGAGCGGTCAGAGCTGTCTGCGATTCACAGATGGTGCATAGCCTACAGACATTCAGACACATCTTATACTTCCCTCCTCAGGTCGTACATGTTTTTTAAAAGATGTGATCTCAGCCTCTTACAGAAGGCATTGTGAAGAGTTACGTGAACGCAAGGACATAGCGTACAAACACTTCTCCGTTTTTACAAAAACTGCAGTTCTCAAATGCCATGTGGATGGTTGGCCTCTGTTTCTTTTACTCTCTCTCTCTCGCTCTCTCTCCCTCTCTCTCGCTGAGATCCTCTCCAGAGTCTCCACAGGGGTCCTGGGCACACAGAGCCTGGCCTGGCAGGCAGCGGCTCTCCCCTCCGCATGAAAGAGGAAGTGCCTCTGGAGATCTTTAGTTTACACAGAGGGGGCCTGCACTAACACGTGGAGAGGCTAGCTTTATTTACAAGCCTCCGCAGGCTTAGTCAATATACTCTGCAATTATTTTCTCATGAGGTGCCCTGTTAATTTGGTAATTGTTTTTAAATCCAATCAGTCTTCGAGCATGCATCCTTGATAGCCTTTCTGCGACTCTCTCTCTCTCTCTCGCTCTCTCTCTCTCTCTGTGCCACTCTTTCTCTTTTCTGTTGCTCCCTCTCTCTTTTTATTTCTCTTAACTCTCTCCTCTCTTTACACTCTCCCTTTTGCCCTTGCTCTCTCCCTCTCTTTCCTTCTTCCCCCCCTTTCTTTATCACTATATTCTTACCGCAAGGCACAGAGTTCAATATGGGTTAATGAATGAGTAGGCCTTTGGAACTAGCCTGATGCCCAAAAACACACACACACACACACACACACACACACATACACACTCCAAACATCAACCAAAAAAAGAACTAGATTTCTCCCCAGGCAACAAACATTGATCCATCTGCAGCCCCCCCCCCTCCTCCACAGCGACTAATGCTCATGAAAGGCAGCCGTAGAGAGGTCATGCTTTCAGAATTAGCGGACTGAGGGCTTCAATTAGTGCTGCCGCCTGCACTGGCACACACAGAGCGGCTGAGTGTCTGCCCTAATCAGTGCTGTCCTCGCTCTGGACAGCGCCATGGAAATGCCTGGCCTGGAGACACACACACACCAGCCCAACCAGACTGGGAGTGGAGATGGGCACACGAGCGAGAGAGTGGTCTGGAAAATGAGCACGATATTGGGGTGTTTGTGTTTGTGTGTATGTGTGTGTGTGTGTGTGTGTGTGTGTGTGTTGTTTTTTTCCATATAGCTTCAGTTTGAAATGGAGGGAAGGGAGAGGAGAAGAGAGGAGAGGGATGTCACGATTTCTGTTTGCTCCAAACGAATTCTCTCTTTTCTCTCTCAAGCTGTTATCTTGGAGATGCAGTTGTGAAAAATTTAGCGCAGCACACAAGACGCCAGAGACTGAGGAAGGTGTTGTGTTGTGTCTGCCTGTGCCCTGAGATTGTTCCAATTAACAGCGAACAGGCCCTCAATTCAGACCAGTCCAGGCAGTAGCTTTGTTACAATCCCTGTCATCATTTAGAATAATTCAAAGGCAACAGCAAATGCACCCCCCCCAAACAAACAAACACAAACAAACAAACAAACAAACAAAAAACGGTATCATCTAGCTTTACTGTTCTCTTGTGGTGAGTGAACACTACATAAGGAAATTTACATCTAACCTACAGTACTGCAACTCTGCAGAAAGAATAACTCTTATGGGTAACTTTTTTATACTGTATATATTTATCATATTGATCTGACCTCACATGTGTAAAACAATCCACAGTGTAGGGAATAGAAGGTAGCCTGGACTTGATCAGTTACACGTGCATCCTGGGAAATGAACTCATGTCCTTGTCAGCACCTCAGCTGCATTTCCTCCTCCGATATTACAGGGCCACAACATGTTCTTGATTTTGGCTTCGATTTTTCTGAAAAAAAAAAAGTGAGGGCTGGCATCAGTAATGCTCAACAGACCTCTGGTGATCTTAAACATATATACACTGCTGTACTGTTACAGTACCTATAGTCTGTAAATTGAAGGAACAAGGGATCATGCCTGGAGCCTGCTGTGTGCATTTACCACTGTGGCTTTCTCACAGAAGAGATTCACATTGTCATTATACCCTCCCCTAGCACAGGTCCAAACCACCATTCCATAAACTTGTGGTCAGCAAAAGGAAAGCTCCCTTTTGCTCTCTTTATGTAGAGTCTGGGCCACTAGATTCATTGCTACAACTTTTTTTTTTTTTTTTGTCTTTTTTTGTTTCACCGGTGAGGTTTTCATTGTTTGTGTGTTTATAGTGTTATCCTCCCCTGACTCTGGCCCAGGCCCCCAGTATTGGGCTCTGTGTAAGCAACAGCAGCAGCAGCAGTGCTCTGTGTGTGTGTGTGTGTGTGTGTGTGTGTGTGTGTGTCGACTGCAGCACTTGAGCCTTGAGTCCACTGGTGAGTCGAGTCTTCAGGGAGGAGGCGAGCCATAAGTTCTGACAGAGCAGCAGCGGGAGAGCTGTTGTCTTTGGCAGGGCCATGCTGTGAGCCTCGCTGCCTTTTCAGGTGCTGGCACAAAGCATTTGTGTGTGTTTGTGTATCTGTGTGTGTGTATTAGGGTTGGGAAGATTCATCGATTTTCACCGGTAAATCGGTACGAACATAAACGATGCGACTGCATCGACAGCAAACGTCTCCATCGGTCAAAAATTCGTATGAATTCGAGATGTATCGCATCTAAAATATCTGCAT
>JASCQY010000036.1:6873091-6884968 GCA_030264315.1 Sardinella tawilis
CCCCCCCCCCCCCCCCCCCCCCCCCTCCCTTTTCCCAGACACGACTTGACCGTGACCCAGCACTTTGGGACTTTGGACAGGATCTCCCCACACCAGACGAGGCAGTGGAAGACTGTGTGTTTGTCAGTGTTGCCATGCTCCTCATATAGTGTTGACACATATAGAAGGACAGGCTTGCCTTGAGGCTTCATTGGCAAGTTGGAAGCATGTTGCTAAGCAAGCACAGCTGTCTGCAAGATGGAGCACTGCTGCATGGGATGTACTGTCTAGCAGCTGGGCAAGCCCATTCCCACTGTACTCAACACACGTTGAGTCAGAGATGCTTTTGTCGCACATCCTGTAATGAAATAGCTGTCCTAACTTGGCACCAGAACAGACAGCCACCTACCAGATGCATACATTTTGTGGTGCACAGGTATTTTTAGGGCTGTGCCTTTTTTCTTCTTTAGTTGAAGTTTAATGAAGATTCCAGATGCCTTAAGCTTTTATTCATTTTGTTACGCTACTTTTTTAAATTCCACAACGATTGTGAAAATGAGTAACACTCATTTAAATAAATGAAATTAAATAAAAGGTGTAATTATTGCTTGGTATGTCTGTGTCATTTCCTGCCTCTGATGACTTTTTCCAGTCTCACTTCCTGATTAGCCGTAAAAGTTATGGCCCTCAGCTAGGTATTGTACACACATAAACATCCATGTGGTGTCACAATTTGTCCTTTTTAAAACTTTTTTTCGCTCTTAATTCAATTTCCCTCCTTTTTGGCAACGTGACCATGTCATATTCATCTCTTTTCACCCTCGGGCCTACAGACAGCAAAGTGTTTTCAATTTTTTTTTCCTTGGAGCCATTTTGTAAGATCTGATGACGCTGCAGGCCCCTTTCATCCACCCCTCTGGGCCCAAACGTTTCTCTTTTTTTTTGCTCTCGCTGAGACGTATTGTGTTGACCTTATGTGACGACTTCCTTGTTGACCATCTGTAGCCAATAAGGATGCGGTGGGGGTAAGTCACATGATTGACTGTTACGCTGGAACCCCTGCGGGCGACACTTGTGGTGCCGTTGTCAGCGGCCTCTGACCCTTTGATTTTTGGGACGCTGTGTCGCACACGCTCTCGAATAATCTCGGTTGTGACGGTCTTTCATAAAACTCTGACCCTTTTGTGTCTAGGAATACATCTGCTTTCGATTCTATAATTAAACTCTTTGTGCTCGCCATCCGCTATTTTCAGGCCTTTCAAGTACATTTTTGTAGCCTCGGCCATGATGTCTTTGCCCTTGAGCCTTGACTGCTTTGAGAGAGAATGGAATGAAAACTGTTTTCATAGAGAAGTGTGTGTGTGTGTGTGTGTGTGTGTGTGTCTGTGTGTGTGTCTGTCTTCAAGCAGTGTTGTCAAGCTAGGAAATAGTGCTGTACAGTTGGCCATTGGAAATACAGTTAGTTTAGAGACTCCTTGGGGTTGCTGGTATGTTGTACTCTCAGTCGAGTGTGTTTTGTCAGGTTCTTCTGCATACGCATGAAAGTCCTCAAATCATTTGAAAATATTACACTTTTATCCAACATCAAAGTGGCCCTTTTTTCTTTCAGTATGTGACCTATTTTTTCCCCCTCGCACAACCGAGACTCATCTTTGGCACCCAGACTTTTGGAGCTGTCTCATGCTTAGTTGCGTCACTTGTGAACTTTTTTGCTTCATACATTGTAATGGCAATTGTATTAATTAGCCATGAAAGTCGCATAAAAAATCCAACTTGTGTATAGCAGTTATATGTATATTTTTTTAATTTGCTTTTTAACATTTCTTTTTTGTTTCAAATGTGTTATTTCTCCTGTCTTATGAATCATAGAGCCTAGAGTGTTGACAGTGTCCAGGCAAACGTTCTGTTTTTGTTTTTTTTTGTTCTGTTAATTGGGTGCGGCTGACGTTCCTGAAATTCACTGATGGTTTTGCAGAGGTTGGTAAGGGTGCGAGAAAACAGAGGGGCGGGAGATTTTTTTCTCACTTTTCCTGTAAAAAATAGTACAAGAGTTTGATGTTTCTCCAAAAAACAACAAGAAGGAACAGCATGCAGGCCCTTTCTCTTGCCTGGAGCGAGGGGAGAGGGAGAATGAATGCCGCGGGGGTTGGAGTTGTTTGATCGTCGGCGGTGCTGATAGTGTGCTGAGGCACGAATGCTCATTAGGGTTCTAGTCAAGCCAGGAATTACGAGCTGTTTGCGGGGCTGTCACCCTTTTCTAGAACTTTCTGACCCTGGACTGGAGTACACACGAAGTAAACAAATGTTTTTGTTTTGCTTTTTTGGCCAATAATGACACAATGTTCGGTACATGAATGCTGGAATACGGTATAGATCTCATGAATTTAAAACGCTTTTTAGAAAAGGGTTTCACTTTTGGGATTTTAGATTGCTCAGATTTACCATCCACATAAAGCAAGAAGTGTAGAGGGAGACAGCGTGTTTTTCTTCAACCCACCAAAGCACCAAAACAGTCTTATTGGACATTTTTAAAAGTTTTGGCCAGATCTTTGATCCAGTCCTAAGTTTTGCAAGCTTCATCTCACCAGAGGCCACAAAGATCCCCCTCTCTGTGCTCCACCAGCGCCTGCTCTTTGTCTTTCGCACACAGTCGGCTTGTTGTTTATGCCATGTAATCATTCTGTAAACATTACACTCTAATGTCCCGCTGCTGGGAGAAGGTCAAAGCCCTCATCTGTTTTGACACCGCCAAGTACAATTCCATTAACGCCTCCCGTCAGCCTCATTAAGACAAGACATCAAGAGTTGAAGTTTATCAAATATGTTTATCTAATATCTAATCTTTATCCCGCTCTGAGTGTGTTATTGGGGTGTGTGTTACTGTATCTCCTTGAACAATCTGCCTGCAACTCTGTAGTGTCAGAAAACACACATGCCCTTCATGTTTATTATACCACGTCTGCTTCAGTTGTTTTCATCACTTGTGTGGCTTTTTGTGTTCTCAGTGAATTTTTTGCCGTCTGAGAAAGCTTCAGGTAATTCTGCCTGGTGCCTCCTTGATCCATGGAACACAATAATGTGAGGTATCCTCAAGGGTGAGGTCCAGCTGTGTGTGAGTGTGTGTGTGTGTGTGTGCATGTGTGTGTGTGTGTGTGTGTGTGTATGTGTGCAAGGCTGTGGATTACAGGCTCTGGGTGCAAATAAGGGAACCATCAATGGAAAAAGCAACGATGTGTCGTGAAATTACATGGTGCTCCGGCTGGATTACAGGCACCTAATGAAACTCTGCTGTGTTTTGCAGCCTTAGAGAATTACTTGTTTCTTAGGCGTTAAAATATCATTTCAGAACAAACACCCTCCTTACTGTGTATGAAGTAAATACCACAGATATGCAACAGCACTTTAAGGTCATTTATTTTCTTATTTTTTTTGCACATGCAGACAGGAAAGACATTTCATATTTAATATGATTTATGTCAATATTTGTCAGATAATTACCAAAATTTTCTGAAGTTTTAAATATAGTCTTGTTGACACAATGGTCACTAATGCTTGTGCAAACGTGAAGAAATGTATGATAAGAATGGTCAGATTTAATTTAATTTAATTTAATTTAATTAAAACTGAGGTTAAGTATTCTTCAGTTTTTGCCTTTTATATTCATTGGCCTAAATGAAGGGCATTAAACTGATGAATATGTCAGAGGGTTCAAGTAAGTTCAGATCGGGTGATCTGAGGTTAAACACACACTGATGGAAGGGCATCGATACGGTACAGCTCCTTCTGGAAAGTTGTAACATTACTGTACAATACTGTATGTAAGTCAACCTATGTGGGCTGAAGAGGTTTTCTCACATGGTTTTCACTTTGTTAAACACACAGCTCTTATGTTTGAATGCCTGATGCATCGCTTGACTGACTCAAGAGCTCACCCAACAGTGGCCTGTGACTGGAAGAGCTCACCCAGCAGAGGCATACTGTCTGCACTCGTCATACTTGAAGTCTGCACTCGCTAGCCGACCAGCACAACATAAACCCCATCTGGCCCTGTCACCCACAAAGCTCTTTGCCATGCCTTCCCAGAACTGGTAGCAAGGAACTGTTGCGAGTCTGGCGACCAATCCGCAGTTAATGGGCGCACCTGTGGATTATATGGCTCCTTTAACCAATTATTTATTTATAGCAGTGATGCCTCACTGACATACTGTATACTGTCTAATTCACTGCCACACAATATCTACTCAGGAGTAACGGCAGCCCCTCATCAGAGGTGGAGTTGCCGTATAACACTTGTTTGCACTATTGTACAGTATATGGCATAAGGTCAAGTCCTTGGCCAAGTGTTTGGCGTTGAATTTTTATGTATTGTGCCATGATAGGTCACTCACTGATGTCTCTCTCCTTCTGTTTCTTTTAGTTTCCAGCGCCAGTCACACCCTGTTGGACCGCACACCTGAGACCCTCCCTGCAGACTCAAATGAAGATGTGAGCGAATGTAAGGCACCAGCTACACTCTTTGAGACTCAATCAAATCTCATATGGCAGAGATAGGCAAAAAAAAACTAAATTCTCTTGTTCTTGTCCTCGTTTTTGTCCCTATAAGACCCCCAAAAATTTGGGTCATTAAAGCGTAGATGACAGTAAGGAACACCACACCCAAGTGCAAGATTTGTCTTAATCGTACGTGCATGGCATACCGCAGATGCGGGTGATTTTTTTGTTCATTTAATTAAAATGAATATGTACCAGATCTTACACATATTTCACTCACTCTAAATGAGAAGGCATAAAGGACCTGTTCAGCATCTAATGGTGTCTGTAATGCTTTATTTTGAAAGCACAGCAGACTTTAAGGAGTTCTTGGCTGTCACATGATTTTTTTTTTATTGTTAGCTTTGCTCCATCTATCTTGGCGATGCAAACAACATTTTTTAAACAAACAAATACTTCAGACAGCTGTGCGCAAAGTTGGAGTTCTTCACCAGACTGATTGATGACGGCTGTCAAAGCAGCTCCTGCAATCTGCTGACGTTTATTTATGGCCCGTAATTCAAAGAGTTTGTCATTCAAACAACCTTAAATTGATAAGCGTCCCACCCCATTCCATTTCCCAGTTGTGGGATTTCCACCGCCTTTTCCCAAATGGCTCCTGTGGCTTCGCTATTTGTGGTCGAACCTAATCAATACCCACACAGCAGTTGTTCTTGGGAATGAGGTCCAGGCCAAGCCTGGCATGCGCACGCCGGTTACGCGCCAGATCCACGCCACGTTCGGCTCCGGAGTAACCGCGACTTGCCGCGTAACCTCTCATGACTCCAGAAACAGCATGTCTCCTTTGAGCTCTGGCTGTTGGAATTCCTGACACCAATTACTGGCCATGCTGTATCCCCCAAAACGCCCCCCCCCAACTTTGATCATTTTTTCTTTTTTTTTTTTCTTTTTTAGGGTCTACCCGCATGACCTCAGTGTTTTTGATTTATGTGAAATGATAACAGTTTGTGGGTGTTTGCGTTTCATGAGGTGTGGGTAATGGGAAGGTTATGGTGACATCACTGTGCTCGTTTTGAACTTTCTTCTCATTCTGTCTTTGTTAATTCTCTCCTGCTTTGTTTTGCGTGCCCTGGAACAAAAGTTCAGACTCTGAGCAAAATGTGCCTATTGGTTCGCTTACTGGAACTGAAAGTGGCGGTCTAAATACCTCTATGGGTACATGTAATTTAACTTATGCCAAAGACAGTGTCTCTCAGTCATCAGAGGACTCTCACTCTCTACGGCTTTTGATGGAAATTTTAGAATTATACACTCCCACTGTCATACTAGCTATAAGGCCCTCCAAGTTACTAACACAAGTGAACTTTTGCCTTTATGAACCTTCACTAGTTCAGCATAACTGTGGTGGCTCAATTTTTGAACGGATGAACCCTTTTTAAAATGCAGTATACTGTAGTCCCTGGAATGATGCAAAATAAAATGTATTTTATATGAGCATGTGGTCCAATAAGGAGCCACAGAAGAGAAAGGAAGAGAAGGAGCTCTCTTTGTTGGATATCAGCACTTGCATTCAGATCTAACGTCCTGTAATTGCATGGTTGGTCTTTTGTTGGTGTGTGTGTGTGTGTGTGTGTGTGTGTGTGTTGAAAAAGAGAGAGGGAGAGCGAGAGGATTTCACCTGGATTTTCTATACGCAATAATAGCAGGGAGGAAAAAAACTATTTATCAGTGTAGTCATCATTACTGGGCAAAGCAGGCTTGTTTCTCATTAGTGGCCCGGAATAGCAACTTGGTGAGGGGCCTGGGCTGAGTGTGCAAAGATCTCCCACAAGTCCTTTGTTTCTTCCCTTCCCTTGCATTCCTCCTTTATCCATGCCCTTGGAGTCAACTTGTAATTCATTTCAATGGTAATTGCTCTGATATTCACGTCATGTTGGATCCTCTCGCCATTAGTGGGTTTCTCAAATCTCCCTCATGTCAATCACTGACTGCTTCTCTTTCTTGTGCCATCTGCTGTGATTTATTTCCAAAGATGCTCGGGGTTGGCATGAGTTCACTCCCTGATTTAATAGACAGGCAGTCTCAGCCTCACACTACTGCCATTCTAGTTGGCTTTGGCCCATGCTGTGAACAGGCCACGTCCATATGATCCCGAGCACTCCGTGTCGTGTGCTCTTGGTAACATGAGGTGTTGTGTGGATCTTGTCATGTCAGTTACAGTTCACAGAAGCGTCGGTGTGTGTTAGTGTTTTTTTGAGTGTGTGCGTATGTGCTCTCTGATTGCTTGTCTGTGGCCAAGGGGAATGTAAAATGTGTGGGTTTACCACCGGACACGCTTTACTTGGTTCTACTTTGCCTCTTTTCAACCACTCTCTCTTTTTCCTCATCTCCCTTTCTCTCTCTCTCTCTCTCTCTCTCTCTCTCTTTCTCTCTCTTTCTCTCTCTCCATCTTTATCTTGCACAAACAGACACACAGAGACACAGTCACATGCATAGCTTCCCAGCAGTAGACATTATGCTGTATATACTATAATGTATATATACGGCCTAGTTTTCTCACACTTCCTCTCCCCTCTCACACATACACCAAACAAGATCTATATATTACACAATATAGAACTCTCTCATTGTCTTAGTGAACTCTCCTGTCTCCTGCAGATATGTACTGCGATTTCGAGTCGCCGTGCTCCTGGTCCTTGTCCAACCTCAGCGGCAGCAGCGACTGGCGGGTCATGTTACCCCAGCGCAGTCAACAGGGGACACATGATTCACAGCCGGCCACAGATCACTCAGTCGGCAGTGCTGATGGTGAGACGAAGACTCCAGTCCCTAACTCCCACTGTTGCACACATTTGGCCTATTCGTCATCGTCTGGGGGGTTGTTTTTGTTTTGATAGCCTCTAATGGACTGCATTATTTCACATCACACTAATGCCCACTATTCCCAAAATAGGCCCATATGGAAAAGAGTCTCTTTCTTTCTAATAAATATCTGATTTCCAGTTTTTGCTCGACAGGTTATATTATAAGCTAATTAATGGGATTTTTTATCGTTCATGTTTTGATTTCCAAAGGGTATACATGTACTTTCGGAGTGCTTAGCTGTTTTATGCAAAATAGATTTAAAAACAGGCCCATTTGAGAGAAATGAGATACAAATGATTGTATGAAGCTACACATCAGCAGCATCATCACATTTTTAAAGTCTGCAGAATAGCAGGTCTTAATAACTTCCAGATTTGTGCATCCTCTTAAAATATTACTAGCTGTCATGGCCTTTCAGAATCAGATTGTTTAGAGACATTTCCAACAACATCACATGAGGACAGCACTCCAAATCAGAGTCCTAACTTTTCATCAAAATCAACTGGCTGCTTTGAGGTTGAGAAGTTCCCTTCTGTTGGAGTGGTATAAATGAGTAATGTAAAACAGATAAACTAAGCCTTCAATGACAAAGATTTTCTCATGAAATCTGGAAAAGAACCCAAAAAATTAATATAAATTTTGCAAGTCAGCAATTTGGGCACTGAGCTCACTGCTATATCTGTTCTATTTTTCAAAAGGATGGGAGCACTTCATGCACTTCATATAAGAAACAGCTGGTCTGGTGGTCTGGGGTGTTCAAAGGGATTTTAAAAGATATTGTTGATATATTGTACAGTATACTGTATATCATGATATACATGTATGAAAGATATACTTCTTGTATTTTGTTTTTTCTTTTGATTGCTTTGATTGCAGGCCACTTCTTGGTTTTGATGCCAAGCTCAGCAGCGGTGGCTTCTGGGAGCTGTGAGTTCCATGTCACCAGTCCAGTGCTAATGGGCAGCGGGCCGCTGTGCCACCTGCGGATCAGCCGCTTTCACCCGCCCCCCACCGGGGGCAACCTGTCTGTGCTAATAAGACGAGCCAACTCCCCCATCATCCTCAAAGCCCTGGCCCTCAGCAGCACAGGCCACAGCAGGTCAGTATTGGGGGGGTTACCGCATGCTGTCATCTCTCCTTTCACTTAAAAACAATTTATCTCACACAGGCCAGTAAAGTGGTGTGAAAAAACATCATATTGCTTTCGTGGTGAGGCGATGTAAGCACAGTATAGACAAGGTTTGATATGATATGAAAAATATGAAATGTTTCTAAATGTAAAAGGCTATAGAGCTTTGGCATGGTGGTATCTCATATAAAATACATAAAAAGAGACAAACAGACAATTTGTTTGTCGGTTTTAGTCCTTAGTTGGTTTATACTGAAATGACAGCTCTTGGTTCTAATCGGAGATCAGTTATCAAGATGCTCAGTGAATACTTGCAGACACATTGGCACCATGAAGTTATTAGAGAGAGTCTTACATGTCGAAACACACACACACACACACACACACACACACACACACACACACACACACATCTTTTTACAGTTGTGGTATTGCTCAGTGATTAGATTGATGGATTGGAAGGAATGGATTGACCCCTTGTACTGTGAGGCACATTGTTGGGAAAATTGATTCGACATTCACTTTACTTACTGGTATGGACTGCAGCAGAGTAACAGTCTTTGCCTTACAAAAAGATGGATAGCGTCTCCAAGCCTTTTGTTAAAGGAGACAGCCTTGATATTGATTTTCCTGCTTGGCAGAGCTATTTTAAGATGTATAAAAGCATTTTGTTTCCAAAAGCAGCCCTTGAAATTAAGTTGAACTTAATTATTGTGGTCATAACAGGAGAGGGCTCTATGGTGCATACAAAAAGCAAAGAGAGACAGAGAGAGAGAGAGAGAGAGAGAGAGATACATAGTGTATTTTATAAATAAGAATAAAGACTAAAGCATATGAATGAATTGAAAATGAATAATTCAGAATTCAGAATATTAATATGAACTTGAAAAATAGAGATGGGGAAGGATAAATAATTGATGATTCTCTCTGTTTTGTCTACACATTTCTTTGACAAAATCTCGTTTCAAAAGTGTCAAGAAGCTTATGAATGGGTTTAACCAATCTCACATATAACACAAAAACATAATAAGACATGGAATTAAAACATACTAATGGGAACACATATAGCACAGTGTCATGCAGGAAAATCATAATACCTAGAGATTAATGTGTATGATATGACGCACATATGAAATTGCAATATAAACAGACCATACTGTAGGCATGCTCAAACAAGCCTGTGGGGTGTTTACATAGGAGGGCATTTTTCATGCAAATATGATCATATCTGTATTTCAATTTTATCCTATTTCCCAACACTGGTGTCGACTCATCCCTCAGAATTTTCTTCGACAAGCCTCGGGCTATAGCCCTTATCGCTATGAAAACAGCAGCACTGGAAAACTTATACTTTTTTTTGCCAGACTCCAAACATCAGACAAGTAAGCACACATGCCCTATTTGGGGCATACTGGAATATTAATGCTATCTTTTCAAGTCCTTTCCAGGCTTGATGTAAGGCTACCTGTCAGACCATGGGCCTAATGCATTTTATGTGCATGAAGGAAAGGCTGGGTGTCTTGACTGAATGTATATTGTGTTTCATAACTCAGTCATCTGACAAGGTAATGGACGTCTACCTGGAACACGAGCTCACACACCTGAGCCGTGGGAATGTATCTGCATACAGAGCTGTCATCTTATTGGAGTCATACAGTAGAATTGCACCAAGGCAAGGTGATCAGGTAGCTTATTTAGACGTCTTTGTAATGCGCCAGGCATTGGGCAATAGTCAAATTAGAATAGTTTGTGTTGACCCATTCTTTTATATTTAAAGGAACAGTATGTAAGTTTGTGGCCAAAAACTGGTACTGCAATCACATTCAAAAGACTACAGAGCATAGTATCCTCTCCTCCTCCTCCCAGACAAGATTTTGCCAGCTTGGTTGCCAAAATCAGATACCATGGGTGGAGGATTGCGCAATAGGCCAAGATACATAACATATACACAACAAACACATAATGACAACATAAACACAAGTTGAGGGATGCAAATTCACTTTTGTAATGGCAATATTCAGGCTGGGTTACTGTTGTCGGTGATAAAAGTATTTGACATGATCATGATTCCTTAATGTCTTGTGATATATCTGGGCCATTTTAATTTACATTTATTTCTTACCGTTCCTTTAACAAAATAAAACTAAGATAGGAAAGGGTTCTTTTCATACACACAAACTATAATGTTAAAGGATGCAACTGAGTATTTTAACAAATTCAAAGGAATATTTAATGCATCATGTTAATGCCGTCTATTGTTTCTTCCTCCATATTCTCCCAACCAAACTCCACAGAAGAGGAAAGGGGGAGGAAGCACCTCTTGGGTATCTCTTGAAAAATAGCTGCTGAGGTGGTATTATGCAAAGCCCTTTGTCAGACCACTGATAAAGGGATTGGGGCATTAAGGGATCTTTTTTTTTTCTGAAGTCAGATGTTTTTAAGGCTCTTCGAGGCGGAGTTTACTGTAGCTGTCGGGCAGATGCTAAGCTCTGGGGATCCACAGCAGGAAATTGATGGGAGGCTCAAGAGTTAGAGGCGCAGCGCATAGAACTGGGGTGGAAAGAGAGTAGAAGAGAAGACGTTGATTATGATCATATGTGCGTGCCCGCCGGAAAACAAAACAAAACAAAACGCACACATATCTTTGTCAGCCCAGTCATTGTGTCTTTAAGGAGCCTGGAATGAGGAATAAGGTTTAGAAATGGGGGGTGGCATTTCTTGAGAGGAAGACAACTTGTTTGTGAAATACCAGCATAATGAAAAGAACATCTCTGTAAGCACACAACTCACAATGTGTGATATTGGAAATGGCATCTGAACAATGGAGAGCTGTAATTACTATGTGGTGCTGAGATCCTAATAAAAAAAAAACTGCAACAAGAAAAGACTACATCTAGACTAATGTAATGAAAATTGACATGAAAATGACTTCATTTGACAGAAACAAGGCCCCGGTCCGACGGAGCATGCAGTTGGTAAAAGCAAAGGAAAACACACACAAGCAGAGTACAGGCACAGAACATTTCCACCCCTTTCTCTCCAGGGCCTACTGGGAGGAGCTGGAGACCACAATTGGGCTAATGGACGAGCCTTTTCAGGTGACTCTTGTCTACTCGGGGTGTCTGAAGGTCGAGGGGGAACTGCTGGCTATAGACTCTTTGGAACTGTCAGGCTGTGAAGGTGAGGATGGTTTTGTTGGAGAAATGCAGCACATTATGTAACTGAATTACAATGAGCCTTTCGTTCATTATTGCAGAATTCCAAACAAGTGAGTTTGAATTTTGAAAAATATACATACTGTATAGGCCTATGGTGGATACCATTCCCTGAATTCTGAGATAAACAAAGAACAAGGAGTGTGTAGAAATAATCACTCTGAAAGACACAAGAACTGTTGCAACAAGTCAAGCTAT
>JASCQY010000036.1:6885068-6903622 GCA_030264315.1 Sardinella tawilis
ACACACACACACACACACACACACACACACACACACAGACACACACACACACACACACACAGACACACACACACACAGATTGCACACACAAACACCCCCCCCACACACACACAGACACACACATTACACACAGACACTGACACTCGTAAACACTGACCTGTGCAGACAGTTTGACACACATACCCATTGGATATGGATGTATGTGGTCAGGAACACATGAAATGCATGTAATCTGAAAGCATACAAGCACAGTATATCCCTTTGGGCCTAGAGTCTTGGGAAAAGTTTTTTTTCCGTGAGAAGCCTTCTCTGAGGAATGTGCCCCCTTTCCGCAAAAGAATGCGCTCAAGCTCACTGGCCATTGTGTGGCTGTTAGGACAAACTCTCGCAAACATCCCTCCATCCCTATAATAAGTTCAACATGATGCCAATACCTGAAAAGCTCATACCCCCCCCCCCCCCCCCCTTAGAACCGAGAACCGAGGCTGTGGGGGAAGACAAATAGGCTCTTTTGTTTGCTGTTATGCCCCTCAATGCATGCCCCAATGGCAGAACAGACACTCCACTCTGTTCCAGGGTAATTACAGAGGATGGCGCACACAGACCAGGCCTTTATACGAGCAGGGCAGCTGTGTCCGTAACCACATTAAGACCTGTTCAATTTTTACTACCGAAACATCCTGATCAGGGGGAAGTGAGGGGTGTGCTATGCTATTGACAGGGTAGAAGGGGGTGGTAGGAAGGGAAAAAAAAACCCTAAGGGGGAAATGTCATGGAGAATGAGGAGAGAGAGGGAGAGAGAGAGAGAGAGAGAGAGAGAGAGAGAGAGAGAGAGAGAGACAACAAAGAGTGTCATTGAGTGAGACGTGGGATTCGGACTGGAGCAGAGAGCACACAGAACGAAAGAATTCGCACCCTGCTGTGATGATTTGTCATATTAGGGGAACATATTTCATCTGAGAGTCATAAAGATCCAGCATTTCTGAGTTGCAATTGAAGCAATTTGCAGATGAATGTGTATTCAAGAGTCATACAGTGGGCCACTTTGTTGGCCATGTGAGGGTGGTGGTTTATAAGAATGTGGTCCGATGTCGTGTTTTGATGATATATGCTGATGTTGTTTTCTCTGAAAATCTAAAGCCTTACAAGGCAGTATCATCTTGATGATTGATGAAAAAAATTGTAAAATAAATAAAGAAATAAATGTTTGGATGGGTTGTGTTGATTGATGCTTAAGACTTTGTTAGCGTTTCATGTTTCAAGGACAGTCTGTGCACGAGTTTGAACTACACAAATAACCGCTCATCTCGAAGAGGAATGCTTCAGTAAAGTTTTTTTTTTGCTGAAAAATGTATTTCTATCCTCTGAGTCTTGTCCACAAAGCTTCTATTTCTGTACCTGTATCAGTTTTTTATGTTTGTGATGTAACATCAATTCAGGTGGGGATTCGGCACATGTCGATGACATCACAGCAGATGGCCAGGATGGTGTCTCCTATGTTCACCCCTCTGGTGAGATATTTCTGCAGCCATTGGCAGGTAAGGTTCTCTTATGCCAGTGTGTGTGTGTGTGTGTGCGTGCGTGCGTGTGTGTGTGTGTTTTCTTGAGTGTGTGTGCTGCTGTTTGTTTCTCAGGCACAAGACCCAAATTGAGTAAGAGCCATGTGGCCCAACTGGAGGGACCTTGTGTTGAAGTAATTTAAGGCCTCATGCAACTCGTTGGGGAAGGTGCCATTAGATTGTAAAAACATGCAAGCTTTGGAGTAGCCTGATGTTTATTCCATAAAAAGCTCGCCCAAAGACTAATTTATAAATCCCGTGTGACACTGTGCTCTGACGTACATTCATCTTCATGTCGTTATTCCTTAATCAGGATCTATTTTGCTAAATTGATAGTAAAAGTGAAAGTACGGGGCGCTGTGGCTTACTTGGCTAAGGCGCCATACCATGAATCCGTGGACCCCGGTTCGAGTCCGAACTGCGGCCATTTCCCCACTCTCTCACCCACTAGTTTCCTGTCACTCTCTCACTGTCTTATCAAAATAAAGGCATAAAAGGCCCCCCAAAAATACAGTCTGTAATGTGTGTATTTGTTACACACATACTGTACATGAATTTAATGCTTACTCATGTTGCTTAGTCATGTTACCTACATACGTGTAGCCTACACAGGTGAGCATAAGCACACCGTGGAGGTGTCTCATCAATGGTAGACTTTAGACCTTAGTCACATCCATTCAATTGTTAGGCCCCAGTTGTTGCTGCCACCCAACTCAGTCATCCCTCTATTTGTGTGTGTGTGTGTGTGTGTGTGTGTTTGGTGTTTGCAGTGATGGAGAGTCACGGGGAGGCTGAGATTGAGGTGCACCTGAACTGCAGCCACTGCCAGACGCAGAGCTGCATGCGGGACGATGAGACCCACGCCATCCACTGCCTGTGCCACAACAAGGAGGTGTTGGCCCCGGACAACGTCTCCTGCATCGGTAGATACCCTCAAACAGTTACTCCAGGTACAGGTCAGTCCTTTTTTCAGACCTCAGATCATGTCAGTGATTCATCTTCATCTTCATCATTACCACCAATCAACAACACCATCAACATCATGAACATCATCAGCACTTCAATCCTGACTGCTGGATGATGTTTCAATCTGTAGATTATTATCATGTTCTCTGAACACACCTTGACCCGCTCTTCTTGTGGAATAATATTCCACAAGAGATTACATGATTAAAGGTATCCTATGGGATTAACTGTGAGTTGCTTTTGGTTTAATTCGTCAGCAAGGCACCCATGGCATTCAATTCAATTACAATCATTTCAACAAGACACCATAGGGGGAGCTGAAAGAGCCTCCATTCACCCTGTAAAGAGCCATTTAACATAAAACCTTGCATAGTGTATCTTTCACTTCCACGTGATCTGAAATGAAAAAAGTCATGTGCAATATAAAGCATCTTGCCTAGCATGTGTCACTATTTTTACTAAATTTTACTAAAGTACAGTATTTTTACTCCTGAATGCATAAGGTTAGTCATGATTTCATTGCATGCATTTTTATTTCATTGTTAAGTTCTACACAAAATGGCATAGCAAGCCTACAGTCGTCTGGACAGCTCTATGACAGGTGTGCTTTACCTGTGTGCTCTGTGTCTTCTCATCCCCTGCCTCTCTCATGTCCGACCCGCCAGTCACCCCGGAACCCGTGCCAGAGGGACACCTGCCGCTGTCGCTGATCCTGGCCGTGGTGGCGTCCACCGTGGTGACGGGCATCGTGCTCACCTGTGCCAGCCTCACCCTCAGTAAGAGACTCTTCCAGTTCTGTGTCAACTCTGTGCCTTCCACCTTCCACCGCCTCTGAGCGTGGAGGAGAACAGGGACTTTTTTTCCTGCTTGTGCGTTGCCCTGTAGGAGAAGAAGGAAAAAAAAAACATGGGGTTTTGGAAACATTGTGCTCTGCCATCGTCTAAGCTCCTCAGCTTCTGTAATGTCAAACGATATGTTTTGGATGTGCAGACATACTGTACATATATGGCCTTAGATTACGTGGAATGGAACAGTGTTAAACACTTCAGTGTTTCGTTTTTGTGTGAGAGGGTTTCCTGAAACTACAAGGAGGTTTGAGCTGTGTTGCCACTGTCCTTTGATGGTGTTGGGGCATGAAAGAACCACTGCAGGGGATGGAATGAAATGAAGTGAGAAATTTGTTTGTGCCAGGAGTCAACACTGAGTCAGAGCGAACGGTTTGGGATCTTCTCTGTGACGTTTTTCAGCAGAAGCTTAGAACCGCATTAATCACAAGAATTTTAGTGGCCTTGGAGCTGTTTTTACAGTACAGTGTATGTATTATCCATGTGGAAGAAGAGCAGCGGCAAAAACAAATTCGGTTGAGAAGCCCTTGGGCATTAATTCCCTCAAGATCATGAGCTAATTTAGGCCAAGTGTCTTTCAGCTGTGATGGAGAAAAGGACATTTTTAGAGGTCTTTTAAGGGATGACCATGAGCGTTTAGGCCAAATTTCACACAAGCACTTTATAGCAGGGGTGAAGTCAAAAGCGTTCCTGTCAAAGCAAAGGCATTTTGAGGGAGTGGACTGTTTTTCTTTTGTTTCTCTTTTTTTCTGAAGAGGGGGTTGGATTTAATGCCTGACACCAAAGCGGCCTTCAATATTTAAGTTTTAACCCAGACCTCCACAAACAAAAAACAACCTCTGAAATTCTACACATCGATGATAAGTCTTCTTTTAAATTTTAAATTTTATCATAGTCTATCAGCATAACATATTCAGTAGATAGTATGATTTGTGTTGTCGCTTTTTGTCGCTTATTTCACCGCCTACTATATCTTAGTAGTGTTGCACAAACCTTAAAAGGAGTTATTAGGGAATATGAATATAACCTGCTATTAACCTTTGTAGGCTACATTATTTAACGATGTACAAATGCTTTGGAAATATTGTAGATGAAAAGTAACAGATTTACATAATATAACACCGTAACTGTAGTCTTTCCTGTAGGCTACTAAAGCTGATCAAATAGTTTATTTATGCTGCTAAGTGATAAGTCTTTATGATTTTAGCTAAATCCTAGTGTTGTAGAGCCATCAATCATTACAAAAGGCAATGGACGGCGAGGGAACTATGAGCGTATCTTGGTGAACTGTCCCCAAAAATGTGACCTTTTTTCCTGGTAAGCATGCCTACTTACTGCTTCTTCAATTCTTTTGTCCCCAAACAAATGCCATTAAGACATCAGATTCAGCCAGCTGAACTCCTGGGCTCCACAGTATTGTGCGCTTTTAAGAGTCTGTGGAGTCCTTGCAAAGATGGGGCTTTAAGTAGCCCCTGGTAGCCTGGATGATTGCTAAATATTCTGGGTTTATCTGTAGCCCATACAATGGGAATATGAGGCCTTAGGAAAATGGACTGCTATGCTGATGTGAATTTGAATAAGTTCCGTATATAGTAGTCCACAAGGGCAATAATCTCAAGTATATCTGTCTGTCTTTGTGTTAATGTTTGGTCAAGAATCTCTATGTTGACTCAATGACTGCATAATTGTCATTTTGACCCAAAGATATCTGTACAAATACTGTGCCAAGACTCACTGTGTATTCCTCTATGATAAATGAAATAAACGAATGATGATGATGACGACAATGATGAACCATGGAAAGACATAAGATATATTCAGATATTAAGATGAATTCACTGGCTGGAGTGGGGTTGAGGGTTTTAGACTCACAGCAGGTGTCCAGGTCCTTCTGGATGGTTCTAGGGGATCCTTTTTGTATCCAAGGTAATGGAATGTGCTTTGCCAACAGGCCTTTAGCAACCTCTTTGCTGCATAGCATTAGCTTTCACTTTGCTGCTTAGCATTTGTGTTTTCTCCGCTGTCAGTCTACTGTCTCTGAAACTAACATGGCTGCTGTGTATTCTAACTAACAGCCACACACACTGGACGCTTTAATGCATTAAAATGACTCCATGACCTGGTAGATGGTGTAGATAAAACATGCAGCACAATCATGTGTGTTGCTGTCCTGCCCTAGTTTAACGCTTTCCTGCTCTAATATTCTATGGCATAGCTGTTGTGCATAACGGTTGTGCTAATGCTCTATCGCATAGCAGTTGTGCGTTTTGCACTCATTTAAGTCATGAGCAAAATGCAAAGTCTAACGGTTAAAGCTAATTTCATAACTGGGCAACATCTATTTGCTAATTTAATACAATAAGCATGATGCTAAACACAAACGTTCTGCTCAAAGCACTGGCAGACAACATGAAGACCTTAGAGTCATCAAGACTCTCAAGTCTTCTCATTGCCTGACTTTGCACTTTGTCCAGGATTTAAATTAGTATTGAGTATTGAGAGCTTAAAATGGAAAGTTTGTAAAGGTGGTTAACAGTGTCTCTTCACCTGAACTTTCCTCCCAAGCAGGTTGGTAGTCTGTGCATGGCGCTCCCTGACCTCCTCCTCCTACCTTATTCCCAAACCTGTCTCCCCAAACCTTGACCCTTGACCCCACCCCACCCCACCCGAAACCACCCCCCCCATCCCCCCCAACCCGAGTCCAGCTCTCCTGGCGGGCCACTCCTGTCCCGTGCCGACGGCTCGACGGCACGCAGGGGACCTCTCCACCTCCTCCTCTCACCTGCACGCAGCGCCCCTCCCCTGCCCTGACCCCAGCCCGCCCCGGCAGACTACCAACCTGCTCTGGGGCTGCGGGACGCCTCCGCAGAGGGTGAGTCCCCCATGCTCTCACCCTGCCTTTGGGACAGAGGTGAAAAGGTCCAGTTCAGAAAACAACACAAAGTCATGAAAGAATGAAAAGATCAACTGCAGACTTTCTGTAATACATGTATGCGCCACCTACAATAGACTGAAGAAATATTATGAAATCTACTGTATATTAAGTCTGAGCTAAATATTTAGGTATGGTTGTACAGTATGTGGATAATATCCAAGCTGTAATCTTTCCTCCAGACTCTCCAAAAGTTACTGCACTATGACAGCAATGGCGCAGTGGGTAGTTACAGGAATGACCCAAAAATGAAATTAAATCAGTCTCGGTCACCCCCAGACTTAAAACAGTGAAAAAAAACCTGGTTAAAATCCATCCAGGCGGAGCAGTGTTTGGGAGCAGTGTTTTTTGGCTTTAGCTTAGCGCAGTTGCTGTAAACCAAGGGAGTCACTAGCATGCAAGTTAGCAAGAGTGACTCCCTTGGTTTACAGCAACTGTGCTAAGCTAAAACCCAAAAATGCTGCTCCCAAAGCAGGACAACGCCTGGACGGATTTTAACCAGGTTTTTTTCACAGTTTTAAGTCTGGGGGTGACCAAGACTGGCTTAATTTCAT
The DNA here is from genome assembly GCA_030264315.1 of Sardinella tawilis. Lineage (NCBI taxonomy): Eukaryota > Metazoa > Chordata > Actinopteri > Clupeiformes > Clupeidae > Sardinella > Sardinella tawilis. The sequence continues at coordinate 6,891,925 of JASCQY010000036.1, forward strand.
GTTTGGGTGTCTTATTCCTTTAATATTGCTAACTGATTGGACTCTATGTGCACAGTTAGGTTAGTGTATGGAGAGGCCAAGGTCTCTTTGTGAGAACTTTTTGTGAGAACTTTCTGTACTGGAACCTTTCCCTCTTTGCTGTGGACAGAGAAACTGTTAACACACATGTCTCTGTGCTGCCTTAGACTAACATCAACCACCAACCCCCATGCAGAAGCCAACTTAGTTCTGGCATTTTATTTTGGCACTTAGTTTTTCCTGGTTGAATTCCCTGCCAGCCAGTTAGACTGCATATTGCAACAATAAGAGGCATGAATTAGTGCTCTGATATCGTCTGATGCATCACTATACCCAGTCAGAAAAGCTGAGGGCCTTGGGTATATTACTGTCCAACTGCTATAAAATGGTTGGCTTGGGATTTAAGCACTTGGTAATTCACTTTTTTATTAGGACATTATGTTGGGTAGATTACAGTGGGGAGAAATCAAATGTTTTTGTTTCTTTCAGGTGTAGATATTTTATTTGCAAGACTGAAAAGAAAACAGAAAACAGTTGTACAGATGCGTGGCATGCGTGTAATGCTAGCCACAGACAAATTCACTGCTCACCAGAAGTACACTTTTGTTCCTCTGAATATTTCTAGTATTTCTCATCTTTGTTTTCCTAATCCTCTATTCAATTTTTCTTTTTGAGGATGGGGGCAACTCCTTGTGAAAAGATTCTGCCAGCACATTTAGGTTAATGTTGACACTTTCCATATATGACATTTGTAGCTGAAGTCACGTCACAGTTTCTGTAGGTCGTAACCTCACTTAACTGTGCTTGTGATTTGCGACTTGGCCTGAGGCGCAGGCACCTCAGGGGTTGTGAGGCCTCTGTGCCAGGATGTGAGTCTCGTCTCCTGTTCTTAATTGCACAGAAACGCATCCAAACCTCACTTTAATTTCTTCATTAATCTCACTATGGGGCGACAGATGTGCCAAAATTAATGATGCGGTTTCACTTTTTGGAACATTGCTGTTTGCAAATGTTTTGTGTTCCGTTGTGGTGAGACAGAGTGAAGCCTACTGAACTGTTGCGTTTCTTGTTTTTTTTTTGTGTGTCCCTCCTGCTCCCGTCTTCCCTCCATAGTCTACTACCGGAAGAAGAACCACCTGCACGCGGTGCGTGTGCGACTCCAGAGCCCCGAGTACAAGCTGAGTAAGATCCGCTCCTCCACCATCATGACCGACTACAACCCCAATTACTGCTTCGCCGGCAAGGCCGCCTCGCTCAGCGACCTCAAGGAGGTGCCGCGCAAGAACATCACCTTGCTGAGGTACTGTAGCACAGATGCCGCAAAGCTTATTGTACTGTAACAGCTGTTTTATTACAGCAAACCTATTACAGCATGTCCTCACATATGGGGTTGATATATGGGAGAGTGCTATTATGTGGAAATAAAATTCTTTGGTTCATTCTTTCTTTTTAAATCATATTCTGATTTTGATTCATTAGAAGTAATGCTTTATAAACATAGGTTAATTCATTGTTTTTTTTCTACTTGTAAAACACACTGTTTCTACAGTTTCAACACAGAGTGACTTATATTTGTTAAGACCTGTGTTCTCAAGATGATCGCTTTTGTGATGGCCTTTCATGCGATCCCCATCAAAACACAACTAACTGCCTCTGCAAATGAAATGCACTAAATAAATAAACAAACAAACAAATAAATAAATTACATTTTCCCTTTCCTCGTGTACACTTACCTTAATCTATGACCTCTGTGTGACTTCTGTTTGATCTTTGTGTGTGCAGGGCTCTTGGCCATGGTGCCTTTGGAGAGGTGTATGAGGGCCAGGCCCTTGGCATGAATGGGGATAACTCAGCCATGCAGGTGGCCATCAAGGTGAGCACACACCCATTAGCTCTCTATGTCCAATATATGGGCACTTGACTGTCTACAGGATTTACTTACACACCCTTCAATATTACTCTGAGTGACTAGACGAAGCTATTGGAAAAGAAGCACGTGCATTTAATGACAGAAATGTGTGACTGAGTTTTAGTTTTAGCTCTACTGCTGTGTTATAACTGTTTGCTGTCTGGTGCTCGCTTTGTGATTGGCAGTGCTAAAGTCACCCCACTGCACATGCTCACATAAGCTCGAAATGCAATTTCATTTCGCATGGCTCTTTTCACAGACTCGCACAAGGCCAAATCCAGAGGCACACTAAAACTTGCGGACAAAAAAGAAAGAAACACACAATTCGCAGGAAGGCTACAACGCGACCCATTATAGCATTTAAAAAAAAAAAACAAATGGCTGACTCTGCTGCTGGCCCCCATGTTTTTCTGACCAGCGTCCAGTTTGGCATGAGAAGCATCACCATAAAACCGGGCCTGTATAAATGCGGCCACTGTGCAGCATGTGATTGGCTCGATGCGGCGAATCATTTGGGATGACATGTGGCTGCTCGCAGTGAGGGCCACAAGACTCAAGTCCCCACCCTTAGTACAATTCAATTTGGCGATTTGTAACGCCTAGCCCGAGGTTCTTCTGACCGCGCTGTAAGCCTGAAGACCTGCCTCTGGGTGTAGAGTCAGGGCCTCGTTGACAAGGCTTTTGAGTCCCTGCTGAGATAATGAAAATCAGACTGGCTTTCGGTAGGGAATACTTGAGATTGTGATGTTCGTTCTCTGATTAGACCCTGATTAATGCTATTGTGCTTTGTTTTGTATTCATTTCCCTTCTCTGGTCAACAGACTCTTCCAGAAATTTGCTCCGAACAAGATGAGATGGATTTCCTGATGGAAGCCCTGATAATGAGGTGCATGTGGTATAGACACACACACACACACACACACACACACACACACAAATACACAGAACAATGGATACAAACACACATAACAAACACCCCCCTCAGACACGCATGCAAATATACACACACACACACACACACACACACACACACACACACACACACACACACACACGTACACACAAGATTGCACGCACACACACACAAGTTCTCAATCAAATATAGATTTGAATGGAGGAAGGGACAATTATTTTAAATCCATTGCCCCACTTGAGGTGTTTTCATACACTTCCATTTGTGATGTTTTGTTGATCAGACTCACAGCTGGTGCTGGTTAGAGTGAAGGAGGCAATGCATCTTCTTTCTGGACAGAGCAGCTGTTCCCCAACTGGGTCATGCATTCATTGCACTCAATGTGGGGTGTAGAAATGTGACAGAGTGTATTGTAGCTCACAAATAGAAATGCAACCACCTGGTGTTTTATTTTGAGCACCTTCAAACTGAAATCTGTGTTTGTAAACAGTTTGGAGTACAGAGTTACAGAGGGATTGGTCAGGTATAAACTAGATGTACCGCATAGCTGTACATACAGTAATAAGACTGCCACATTGTTCTAAGTGTTCTAAGTGTACTAAGTGTTCTAAGTGTACTAAGTCACTACGGTGAGGCAGATGTGTTTTCGTACGGTTCTTGGGTGCACTTTTCCTCCTGCAAGGAAGGGTGGTTCTACATGTATAGGCTAAGTATATGTAGGTGAAGACATTATTGTTTTTTGTTTATTCATTTGTTTATTTATTTATTCATTTATTGTATTTACATAGGTGTTGATGCATTTGATTTCCTCAAGTTCCTTATATTTGTATACATTATAATTAATTAATTTTCACCAGCCTACCAAAGGAAACACATAGTCATGTAGGATGTTACAATAAACATGAGTTCATTATTAATAACAATAACAGTAACAATAATAGTAATCAATAAATAGATAAATAAAAATAATAGTTAATTTATGCCTCTCGATGGCAGGCTGAGAAGCTTTTGTTTGCCATATCTGGACTGTGCACAGCCGTAGGGGAATGCATTTGGCTGAACAGGTCCATGTGCCCTTACTGTAAATTGCCATCCTTGAGCCCTCTGTGAAGTGGCTTGACCAAGGAGCCGTTGCCATATGTCTTGCAGTTGGATTTCTTTATCTTAGACTTCCTGCATGGTTGTGTTTGACCAGAACTGGTTAATTTAGCCCCTCTCTGGTTGTATGGTCTGACGCGGTGGCTTTGCGTCCTCCTCTTGCCTTGGTAAAGACAGGGTTTTGCTCAGGCCACTTTTGCCCTGAGTGTAGCTGACCCTTGGGATGTTCCTACCCAGCTTCTCAAGGCCATCTGATCTGTACATGTATCTGGGGTTCAGTTTGGCCACACATACAGTACCCTTGGCTCTGTCCTGTTTGCCATTAGGGTCTTAACTTTCTTAGAAGGATTCTCTGTAGATCTCTTTTCAAGCCCATCACCGGTTACCTTCCTCTTTCTTGGTGTCACATTGTTGCCATTATCAAAACAGCTCACATGAACGAATGCATCTCTTGGATTCGTCACACCCTCCTTGTCTATGGTCAACTGTGGCTCAAGATTCTGCAATACGAAAGGAAGATGTATACGGTAATCCAGACTCTTGCTGGTTACCATGGCAGTCTGCTCTTTCTGCCTCTGGGCCTCACACTTCCAAACCTCCCTCTTTGCCCCCCTCTGTCTGCCTCTGAGCAGCTCCTTTCAGGGCCTCCCTCTCTGCCCTCTGGGAAGGACAGATGGGCTTGGAGACCTCTTGACAGGGGACAGAGGTGGACTTGGTGGCCAGTGGGAACCTGTAGGTTACATCAGTGAAGATGTCACAGCATTTAGAACTTTCAAAATCCCTGATCCAATCAATAATACACTATTTTAAAACCAAGCGAGAAATAAAACAATTTGACATTAAAATTCTGAGTGTGTGTGTGTATGAATGAGAGAAAAAGTTATGCATGCATTGGTTTGTATGAATATCTGTAGAGAATTTGTGTTCTGTCATCTCAGGAATTACAAAGTAGTCCCATTAGAGGTGCAATGCACACTGGAATTATGGCTGGAAGCCTGGACCTGTGAGTTAAATAAAAATAACAACAACACATTAATGTTTTCAAATGAATCGTGTGTGTAAATGGATCTACATGTCCTGTAGATGGCCAGTGATTTTCACAGAGCCCGGTGATTTAGCATCCTGGGAATCACTATCTAATAATTCCTGAGAAAAAAAGGAAGAAAAACAATTGTTAAAGGTTTCCTTGCTTGTGGTGGTCATAATTCATTTTTCCACGTGGGAGGTTGAATATGGAGACTGCACCTAATATAATACTAGTATCATGATTACTAATGATCTTTATTTGAAAGCCAGAGAAAAGAAAGAGGAGCAATGTACACAATATGTTTAAGTAGGTTATAGAATGTAAATGTACAATGTGTGTGTTTGCTTTCTCCATAGTAAGTTCAACCATCAGAATATAGTGCGGTGCATTGGGGTGAGCCTACAGATTCTGCCCCGTTTCATCCTTCTGGAGCTCATGACTGGAGGAGACATGAAGAGCTTTCTCAGACAGAACCGACCCAAAGCTGTGAGTTACCCTTCTGTCTGTCTCTCTCTCCCTCTCTCTCTCTCTCTCTCTCTCTCTCTCTCTGTCTGTCCGTCTCTCACTCTTTTTCTTTTTACTTTCACCTAATGTATCTCTTGCTGCTCCCACTGCACTCATGCACAGTGTGTGGGATGTGGTTACATGTGGACCCTTTGAGTCTCCTAAAATGAGTCTGAGCTTGGTAACTGATGCTACTGAACTGAAGAACCATGTGTTGAAATGTAGAAATATAGAGTGTGTACCGGTAACTGATGTTAGTTATATTCACAGACACACAGACACACACACACACACACACACACACACACACACACACACACACACACACACACACACACACATATCCTTAATATGACGTTCTTGCCATCCTAGAACCAGTCCTCATCCTTGACCATGCTTGAGCTCTTGCACATGGCCCGAGACATCGCCCTTGGCTGCCAGTACCTGGAGGAGAACCACTTCATCCACAGGTTACTAGACTCTCTCTCTCTCTCTCTCTCTCTCTCTCTCTCTTTCTCTCTCTCTCTCTCTCTTTCTCTCTCTGTGGATTAGGAAACCGGAGGATTATATAACCGGATTTTGGCAGAGCAAAATAGGCTGTATATCCCCCATAAGCTAAAACTGTGCATGCCAAGTGACTATATGAGCAGACTGGTGCAAAGTATTGAAATGTCTATCCAACAAAATGATATTAAAAAGACACAGAGCAGCTCTGTCCAGATGCTTGTAAAAAAAGCAAATGTGCATTGAACCAGATAGGTACAGTAAGCTTTAGAGGTTTTGTGCAGCCCATTCACTTCAGCTGTGTGCAAGTTTACTGATGAATGTAGAATGACGGTCTGCAGAAGAACCTGTGAGACTCTGAAATGGAATTCTGATGTAAAGACCTTTTTTTTCTCCTTGTCCTGTATCCGTCAACATTGTGTTGGATTTTAACCTTAGTGGATGGGTTTCAAGTGGTCTGGACTAGAGTAATACTTTAATCCTTTTTTCGGGAAAGAATAGCTCAGTGGGGAACTGACAAGTAAGCAATTTTTTTTAAAGGTGGATACAGCAGTAGACTTTCAGTATGTAGGACACATAGTCTTATATGTTTTCTTGAATCTGTTCCATTTTCCCATTTGAAAGGCCCAAGTTACTCTATATTTTATTTCACTGTATGCATGGTCTGCCAGGTTAATAGGACTCAACGCTGTGCATTGAATCCAATGGCATTTCCAGTGGTTAACTTTATACAGTCAAGTTGGGGTGTGGGGTGGGAATAGCTGTAAATATGCACTTTCTCACTACCAAATATATGAGTTAAATAATAGTAATAGCATTTAATAGAATTCAGTGCATGGTTGTGTATGCTAGTGCCTCTTTAGTGGTGGTTCATTCAGATTGCCTGTTATTCATCTCTCATTTGCTTTATTTTTTTTGTGTTCTCTCTTTTTAGAGATATTGCTGCTCGAAACTGTCTCCTTACATGCCCAGGCCCAGAGCGAGTGGCCAAGATTGGAGACTTTGGAATGGCCCGTGATATATACAGGTGCGACATAAAATGCACATTTGTATTCTCTATCGTATAGCATATATTCCCATTCACATAATCTGATTACTTTTGCAGGCATTGTTGGATCTGCTGTGACAGTTATATCTCACTCTGGGAGCAGATTTATGCTTCACTATGAAATTCCTTGCAATCAGTCACATGAAATAAAGCCATTCCCCCAAGATTCTAGTTATGTGTCAGGTGCTTACAAAGCTCTTCTGCTTCCCAAGATTGAGACAACATATGGTTCTTATTTTCTCTCTCCTAAGTACTTGGGAGTGTCAGCTTTATTTTCTCTGTCTTCAAATGAACGCTTTTAATTGAATTCAGCAATTTGACCACTTAAGGCGTGCTGTGTTTACCTCCTCCAGGGCAAGCTACTACCGCAAAGGTGGTCGTGCCATGCTGCCCGTTAAGTGGATGCCACCTGAAGCCTTTCTGGAGGGCATTTTCACCTGTAAAACGGACACATGGTAACAGAGCACAACGTTTCGTGTACATGTATTATCATATTTGATTTGCAGTTTGGTCATTTGGCCCAGACTCCTCAGCATGGGTTTGTTGAGGGATTCCTCAACAACCTTAGTACCATCTGGAACAGCCAGGAAGCACCTTTGATAGCAGGGCTAAATCGGGTTGTTTGTGTGTGTGTGTGTGTGTTTGTGTGGGTGTTTGAGTGTGTGTGAGACTGTGTGTTTGTAGCCTGTCAGCCCCATTAGCCATGGGTTCCTTTAGCCCGTAATCATGGCTTGAAGGCATCTGCTGTCTTTCCAAACTGAGCTATGATAATTCCTCCACTTGCCCACAGGATCTTGTTCAGATTTACAGCAGAATTGCCCCTTTCATGAGGTTGGGTTGAAAATCCCCAAAACTTTTATTTTTGTCGGTCAGTGTTGATGGGAGAACCTTTACCGCATAGCAAAACAAACAGTGTCATGGCCACTGCATATCCTGTCACAATTATTCCAAGCTGTTGTGGGCTGCGTTCCCATGCAAACAATAAGGGACTTGCGGGACTTGGGCCTTCTGTTCTCGCTGTTTGCGAGAAACCTATTTGTCTTCTACAGTGCGCTTAAATCCACCCTCTTCTTCCATTCGTCTCATTGAACTCTGCCGCCCTCTGCAGGTCGTTTGGGGTACTGCTGTGGGAAATTTTCTCTCTGGGCTACATGCCTTACCCCTGTAAAACCAATCAGGAAGTGCTGGAGTTTGTCACCAGCGGAGGCAGAATGGATCCACCTAAGAGCTGTGCAGGGCCAGTGTGAGTAACTTGATTGCACTTGATTACATTTTTGTTGAATTACTTACAATTTAGTTTTTATTGTAAGTCATGCAGAGTCATGAGTTTTGATGGGAGTGTATTAAATTATGCTGGTATTATGCTCTTAATGCAATCAATTAATGTTATGCAACGATGGCATGGTTCATCACCAATGACTCAATATTATGACACAGCCTGTTCCGAAGTTGTTTTCCATCAGTTTCTGCTCTTTGCAAATGTTCTTGGCAGACTCTGCAGTAAGTATGGTTGATGAACCTCAGAACCGCCAACAATAAATGAATGAACCCCAAACAAAAACATTCAGCCCTCGCACGCAGCCAGTACTCAAAAGTTTTCCTTCTCACTCTGCAGCTACCGGATCATGACCCAGTGTTGGCAGCACTGCCCTGAACACCGGCCCAACTTCTCCACCATCTTGGAAAGGATCAACTACTGCACTCAGGTAATGTAGTCTTCCCAACCGACAAGCACAAAAATATCCGGTTCAAACCACCATATAAGGCAAATGTTTGATCCATCATTGTTCCCTGCCATCGTCTGTTTGGAGATACTTCAGTTCTGCAGGCGCCCACATGCAGTGCCTGCCTGGCTTCTTGTTATTGCTACCAAGCCATTGAGGGGGCATCACGCTTAGTGTAAATATTTACACATGTTTCAGTTTAGCACCAAGAGCATATACAGTACTGGCCATTAATTGCTCTTCAGTGTAGGCTGTTGCCTAGCACCTGCATTATTTGCTGTGTCTTGACTGCGACAAAAAGACTTGTGGTGTTTGTTTAAAACCTTCGTCCAGTCATAATACATTACATCAGGTTCCTTTATTCAGTCTCATTTTCACACCAGTTGAAACCTACTGTAGAGTAAGGCCTGCCTGCTGCAGAGCCTATATGAGTGAAGTGAAGAGCATTAACCTGTAATTACATACAGCAGTGTTTAGAACATGGATTCTAGGAGGACATGGCATGATTCTATATGGGATATGCAGTAGGGGATATAATATAGAAGGGACATACATCATTTATCCAAACAAACTACTTTAATCATATTTCAATGACATCTCAAAACCAGAAAATCCAGTGGAAATAATTCAGATGTTTAATGTGAAAATATAACTTCTTTACCCAGACCAATGGAGTGTTTGTAGTTGACATTTCAGTATACAGTGTCAATTCAAGTCAAACCTGAGGAAGATTCTGGACTTATTTCTCACATCTCTACTTTTGCATGTGCCCCTAGGACCCTGATGTCATCAACACACCTCTACCAGTAGAGTACGGACCGACCATGGAGGATGATGGAGGCACTGTGATGCGCCCGGAAGGCTCTGGAAGCATGAGCCCTCTTCTGGTCTCCCACTCTTTGTCCCAGGATGGTTCTCTGCCTCCGGGTGGCGTTAGCCTCGGCGGGGGGCTCACCCAGCTCCCGCAAGCCCACAAGCCCCGGCTCCTCCTCCAGAGGCCTCAGCCGCTGCCCCAGGAGGCTGCCGCGTCGTACCACGACGCCCTGGAGCCGTCCTGGGCCGAGTCGGTGCCGCCTGTGGCCATTTGTTCCGGCTCCTGGCTCCAGGTCCCGTCTGCCTCCGCTGAATTCCCGCACCATCGACCCTGCTCCCGGAGCAGTTCCTCGTCGGGCAGCCAGAAGCTAAAGAACAAGACGAAGAACCTGTGGAACCCCACCTACGGTTCTTGGGTGCTGGAGAGCATCGGCCGGGCCAAGACGGCGCTGTCCCACACGCAGTCAGTGCCGCTGTCCTGCTCCTCCACGCCCTCCTCCGCCGCCCCGGCTGCTGCCATCGCCTCCTCGTCTACCTCAGAGCGCAACGACTCGGAAGCGGCTGGGGGCTGCCAGTCCTCCGCCGGTGTCCTGGTGTGCACTGCAGTGTCGTCGGCTCCGGGCTCTTCCCAGACCCCTGCAGGCCCCCAGGGGCTGAACTCAGGCCTGTCCTCACGAAAGAGTCCCATGGGTGGTGGTGCAGCTGGTGGTGGGGGAGCCACGGCGGGATTGCCGGCCAGCGCCATGGACCTGGCCAAGCTCCAGACCTTCCCGTGTGGGAATGTCAACTACGCCTACGACGAGCAGAGCTACGAGGCGGAGAGCCTGCCACTGGTGGTGCCCAAAGCCGCAGAACCCATTGCCACCTCCACCTCAACCTCCACCTCCACCGTCGTCACCGCCGCCCGCAGCTCCTCGCTGGGCATCTCCCTGGCTGGCCTGGCCCTGGCGCTGCCCTCCACCTCTGGACACAAGCCCATGGTGAAGCGTCACGCCAGCTACGGGCACGAGGACATCAAGCGGCACGCCAAGCCCGAGAAGCCCACCCGGGACAGGGACTCGGGCTTCTCACTGTCCGAGGACCTGAGCGTGACGCCCGTCTAGCAGGGATCACCTCGCCAGACTCCGCCGGCGGCCGCACACAAACCCACCGTCACTGGAGCGACACATCACAACAACGCAAGCACTGGAAGTACATTTTACACACTGGAACACCGATACACTGGAATAGACTCTTTAAGTGTGCCATGTTTGGCCTGCTGAAGAAATCACAAGCTTGTGTTTTTTAAAGCTATATAGGTAGATACATTAATACATACAGAAATAATAGTAAGTATACAGAAAGATATGTGTATATATTCTAAATGAAGAAGCCTTTTTGTACACATAGTAATGTTTCTTAAGTAGCCTTGGTACTAACTGCAAAGGTACAGTAGTAGGTGCACCCAGGAGCTTCTGAATATTTACTCACCTAGACCCAGGGAATGGATAGTCTGATGATGTGCTGTGAGACTGAAACAAACACTAGGCTCTAGTCAGATGAAGTAGTGGGAAAAAAGAAAAGTGAGGTTAAAGATAGAACAATTAGACAAGGTCAGCGGGTTTTCTGTTTAAGGGGATTGAGGAGTCTCATGATCAATACTGTGAAAAAAAAAACTTGCTAAGGTTCAACCATGCACTAGTTCTGGTTTCTGGTCTGGTCATTCCGTTTGTCCACCTGGAATGGTAGCTGAAAAAATGGAAAGTGTAGCATTTTGGATTCTACTGATAACAGTTGATTTGTACTTCTGAAGATCCTATTTGATCGTCTGATAGTGCTTTTATGCTTAGGAGTTAACCATAGAATATTTTGGAGAGGTGGTATGAGAGTCCGATATTTAAAAAAAAAAATGTTCACAATACAGGTATATTCTTGCGAATCTATTAGCGTCTGTATGGAGTGGTTTTACTAGAACAATTGAGGGTTAATGGCTGCTTAGATTTTACACAGAGAATGGAATATTTTTTATGCACTAATAATGTACATACAAACAGCTAATCCGTTATTCTCACTGGCTGATCCTGAGATATTCCCCATTATTCCTGCAGTCCTAGCCGCCATTGTACTTTGGGGGGGGGGGGGGGGGGGGGGGTAAAAAACC
>JASCQY010000036.1:6933059-6952722 GCA_030264315.1 Sardinella tawilis
TGTGTTGTGTTGTGTTGTGTTGCGTTGCGTTGCGTTGCGTTGCGTTGCGTTGCGTTGCGTTGCGTTGCGTTGCGTTGCGTTGTGTTGTGTAGCACTGGGCTGAGCTGGGCTGAGCTGTGCTACTGTGATACAGCCTGCCTGCCTTAGTCGTGGAACCGCTGGGTCTACACCCCCTCTCCCTCCCACTGCTGCCGTTTTATCGAGAAGAGAATCCTCCAGAGAAGGCAAACTGTGAAAAATCTCTCGCCTCACTTGAGAAAGCTGTTTCTACTCTGGAGCTCCTAATACCTCAGCGTCACGCTCACCACCGCAGTGTGTTTGAGTCAGTGTCAGGGTGTGTGTGTGTGTGTGTCTGTCTGTCTGTGTATGCTTGTGAGTTTATGTGTATCTGTGTCTGTGTCAGGGAGTGTATACATCTGTGTAAAGGTTTGCGTGTTTATCTGCACTTGTGTGTGTGTGTGTGTGTGTGTGTGTTTATATGTGTGTGTATGTAAGTGTTTGTTAGGATTCTGTTAGGAGTCACCCGTCTGGGGTATTTTCAGGCCTGCACAGTTGTTTGTAGCAGATAATTCACTTCATATGGCCCAAAAACCTTAAACACATCAGACACTACCTGGGCTGGGGCCAAAGCCACAGCTGGGAGATTTACTGGTCTGTTAGGAGGAGAGCGGAGCTCTGTGTGTGTGTGTGTGTGTGTGTGTGTTGGGGGTGGTGGTGGCTGTGCTAGTGGTTGGTGGCTGAGGAGGCCGAGGAGAAGAAGGAGGAGGATGAGGGTGTGTGTGTGTGTGTGTGTGTGTTGGGGGTGGTGGTGGCTGTGCTAGTGGTTGGTGGCTGAGGAGAAGAAGGAGAAGGACGAGGAGGAGGAGGAGGGTGTGTGTGTGTGTGTGTGTGTGGGGTGGCGGGTATGAGCAGGGAAGGGGGATGGTTGTCGGCAGAACCCAAGTCAGCTGTCGGTGCGTACTGTACGCAGCTGTGTCGGATGAGAGCCGGAGCGGAGAAGGAGCCTCTCCACTGCGTTATCGCTCTCCATTGAGTGTTTATGTGAAGAGGACGGTAAATCCCGTTTATGAGAGTGGAATGAAACAGAGAAAAAAAAGAGACAGAGAGAGAGAGAAAGAAAAAGAGAAAGGGAGTGAGAGAGAGAGAGAGTGAGAGAGAGAGAGAGAGAGAGAGAGAGCATGCATGCCATGAGTAGGTCGTGTGTGCGCGTCCACACCGATGGAGGCGGCGTAGGTTGGTCGCAGACTGGAGTGGAGCGCGGCATGCTGGGCCATCGAATGCCCTTGAGATGGAGAGAGATGTGTGCGAGGCACCTCCTGCGTTGGAAAGGCGACCACAGCGCCAGACCACTTCATCAGCGATGTGTGTCAAAGACCAAGAGCCACTCGCTTTTGTTCTCAACCAGGAGTTTAAAGGAGGTGGAGTGAGGTGCAATGAAAGAGGGGATGAAAAAAAAAAGAAAGGATGAAGAGAAAAAGAGAGAAAGGAAGACAGAGTGTTGGGGAGGCATGAAAATGGACAGACAGGAAAAGGGAAAGGGAAATGCAGGAAAGGATGGAAAGAAAAAAAGGGATAGATGGGAACGAAGGCATAATGGAAGAAATGCAGTGAAGGAAAGGAAGAAAGCAAGGCAAGCCTGAGTATCAGCAGAAGTGTGATTTGACAGGACATGCTCTGCTCTGCAGCCGAGTAGGCCTGTGCGTGGCGGAGCGGGCCTAGCCTGCCGTGGCTGTGTAGCAGCGCACACACTCCTCCAGAGCCGTCCCTGTCACCTCTCCTCCCGTAGCCCGTGTCGCTTTGAAGACGACGAGCCACACGCAGCAGCTAACAAGCCTGCCTGTGCCGTTTCCTATCTGATCAGAGGTGGCAAACTGTCACCCTCAAGTCTCTCCTAACAAACTCGAACAAATGAAAGCACAAGACGTACACACACAAACACACACATATATAAACACACACACACACACACACACACACACTCTTTCACAGTCTCACACGTACCCTACCTAATGTAAACCCATACAGTGCTTCCTCTATTAGTTGCATATTAGGCACAAGTGACAAGTTCCATTCAACCGCTGTACTGTGCTGTATTGTAGATTGTGTTCATTGCTGTAGCATTTCAGATCGCAGATCTGTGTGTAAAAGCTGCAAATTATTTGATTTTTGCAGGTTTGAATATATCCTCAGCTGAAATACTTTACTCTCAGTACTTTCACAAGCATACAAATCTACACAAGTGTCAATGCTCTCAGTTGTCTTTTGTTGTTTTCTGAAATGTACTGATTGCCTGATAACAGTTTGCATTGACTTTTACACCAGAAGGGTGTATGATATCATTTGTGAACTTGCACCTTGCAAGCATAGATACAGGGTTGTGTTTACTGAAGTGTTAAGAGACTTCATGCTGGAATTTCTGTGAAGAACGCAACAAAAGCGTTATATTGGCAGTGCGTTTCACTGTCACTTGTTTGCGCTTGTTGTTTATGTACATTTGTGTATCTGTTGAAACTGTGTAAACTGTTTTCTTTGTTGTAAATATAGAAGGATGTTATCTCACAGGCCAACCCTGAGTACTTATTCCGGGTGAGGAGGAGCGAATTCGCAGCAGAAGTTGGCCGCCAAGTGTTTATTTAAATTATGCTGCTGTTCCCGACAGTCCTACACGCTGAGTGACAGAATATTTCTCTATTTACATAATGGATACATTGCAAGCACGCTGTACACATTCCTCCGTCGCCATTTATGTACGCCTCCACCTCCGTGTTGTATTCAGTAGGCATAGCCTATTTAGTGTTTATCCACGGCACATTTTAGTGTATCATTTACAGAACTGGCTGGGGTTGGAGTGTGTTGAGCCACTGTACCTGAGTAGTGGTTTGGGGGAGGAAGTGGTTGGCACATAAAAATAGTTGACTGTTTACATCCTATATAAACAGTCATGTGACGTGTGGCCCTGGCAGGAGAGAACATCTGTGTATTTGTTTAAGTGAAAGTTTGTGTATGTGTGTTTGTGTGTGTGTGTGTGTGCGTGTCAGATGTGTTTGCAATCTTGAGAATTCAGGAACACTGACATCTACAGATAACTGAGGGCTGTTTTACCGGCATTTACTACCAAGGGGTGAGCCGAGGGTCAGTCTGACTATTAGTGAGCTGGTTTTCCAAAAATCAAACACCTAGGTAGTCATGAAAGCTGTCAGGGATTTTTTTTAAACGGCAGACTTCCCCCTACAATGTCTATTTTTTATAGCTGACACCATAGGCAATCACCAAGTACTCACCAAAACATGGATTTGTTTACTTGTTTTTGTTTTTTTTTTTTTATTTGTTTTTAAAGTAAAGAATAGAAACCAGCAATGATCATTTTTGGAGGGTAGTAACATCGACCGATGAGACAATAAACATGATTTCAGAAGGCTCATGTTGTACATGAGTTGCTTTCGGTTTCGGTCTTCAGTGCTGTGTGGTAAATTTGTGGTAGTGTTCCTGCAAGGAACACTACATGAACACACACAATAGAATGCACTTAATCTAAAGAAAAAGTTCTCAGAATAAATAATGAGAACATAATAATGACCAATGATTAATAGTCATGTGCTTGATCATCATCAGTCATAGTTATGAATGCTGGTTCGACTGAATTTTCAATTGATTGTCCAGCTCCGATTAGAATTGCTGTAGATTAGAAATTCTGGGTGAACTTTTGCTCTGAATTGTGTTACTGACCGGTTGGTCGGTCCACTGCCTTTTTTGTTCAGTGCGAAGCTGTGTGTGAAGACACACCTGATCGGATCGCAGGGACAGCCCGAGAGCCAAGAATAAAACTCCAGTGTGTGTGTACATTCCAAAGACTAAACATGAAAGCACACACTAATTTGTGATTCTTTCCATAGAACACCGTCTGGCGGCCATATTGGCTTGAGATCAAACCTGGGCGAAAAAAAACAAAAAAACAGAAGGGATCGCGGAGCTATTTCTGTGTGAGATCTAAGCCTCCGAATATGTAGAACCCCAAGGCAGTTGTTTTCATCACCTAATTGATGCATATCGTCTTATCAAGCAGATTAATAGCAAATAGGATTAGTGGGAGAATGGCGAGTTCTTGACCGCGTTAAGTGCTGTTCATTTGCGAGCGTCGGCTCAGAGGTCAAAGCTATCATAAAAAGAGGCAAACTCTCCCATGGTCATGAGCGAGCCGCACTCCGGCTGTTTTCTGTAAATTACCTTGACAGCCCAACGGTGTTGAGGGCATTAAGGGGTGGGCTGTTGCGCCGACCTGCTGAAAGTGCCACCATCTCCTCGGGATGACGAGGACACTTAAGAGAGAACATAACTAGGGCTTCCTGCTGCGTGAATGGAGTCTCGTCAGTAGGGAGATCACCTGAGGGTGTGTTGTTAATGGCTTTCTGGCAGACAGGTTTTTTGGGGAGACGTGTGTGTGTGTATGTGTGTGTGTGTGTGTGTGTGTGTGTGTGTGTGTGTGTGTGTGTTTGTCTGTGTCTGTGTGTGGGGTAGTGGTGCAATTTGAAGTTCGCCACGGTGCAGTGATTTTTTTTGTTGTTTAGGAGGAACGCTGTGTTGGAGTCAACACCGCTGTGCCGGGGTCTGACGCCCGAGTTGGGTGACTCAGTGGGCAAGCATCAGCAGAGCGTTTTCAATGACTGCTCCCTCGTCAGTGGCCGTCACTGCTTTAAATGTCAGCATGCAGATGGGTGGCGTGGAGCTGTCACTGTGTGTGTCGTGATGATCACCAAACGGAAATGGACTGGTTTTTTTTTTCTCTCCTCCCACTCAACACACACACACACACACACACACACTCAACACACACACACACACACACACACAAATTGACACACACAGTAGCCTGGGCAACAGAAAAAACAGGGATTGATGTGTATATGTGTGTGTGTTTGTGTGCGTACCCGTGTGTGTATTTGTGTTTGTCTGTCTTGTGTGTTGGCATACACGTATGTGAGTGGGTGTATGTGTGTGTGTGTGTGTGTGTGTGTGTGTGTGTATTCAGTGGTAAGATGAGGTCAAAGACCTGTGTGCACTGATGTGTCTGTTTCCGGTCAGTCCCTTTGGGTGATGGTCAGGTGGGTGACCTTTGTGCTCTTGGCGAGACAGAGGTCGGCGGCTCCAGGCACATTTGACAGGGGCCACAAAAGCTCCATTTCCACCAGGCTATGAGGAGCCTCAAACTGCCTCTGCCTTTTCGCCGCCCCGCTGCCTTATGTGATCATAAATCCATCACTCCATTTTTTGTCCTCCGCCACCCCTATCTCAGTGCATGAAAGCCAATGACATTCACCCCCCACCCCTACACACACACACACACACACCTCACACACATCTCGAGTTTGTCATCTTGACTAATTATGTAAAACAGCCATGGAGACGTGGCACTTCGCAGTACCTGTGAAATATCCTGCCAGTCAGTCGGGCCGAGCCGGTGTTGTGATAGCCGGGCCCGGCGTCTGGCCCGCGTCTCCTGTCTCCCACTGCCTCACACATCATAACGAGTGCCGAAAGCCGCTCGGGTCGCCGCCTCACATCTGTGACAGCGCCAAGACCGTCCACCAAAAAATGAACAGGCTTTGTTAAATGACTCCACCAGCTTCCCTTGTCACTCACCATCAGTGTAATGTTCTTGCCTTCAAGCCCTCCTGGACATTTTGAGAGATCTTGTAATTTTGACTGCTCTTTAAGACTGTCTCTTTTTTTTCAAAGAGGGGAATGATGGTGGAGTGTATTACCAGACATGACAGGTGTAGTCGCTGTAGATGTAGCCACGGCTTCAGCGTATCAAATGAAATCCTCTGTGTAAATTAAAGATGTATTATTTCTGCTTTGCGTATTTATCAAGTGTTTAAAGGGAACAGCTGCTATGAATTGTAAAACTGACAGATGCTGTGCAGTTGCTCCTGTTGTATTGCTCTTACTGAATAGTTTTGCAAGTCTGTGTTGAACGTAGCCTCTGTAGCTGTAGATAGTTATTAGCTGAAGTGAAATCTTTTCTTTTCGTTGATATGTTGGTGCCTTTGTAAGGCTCTGGTGAAAAGGGAGAACCATTTTGCATCGAGCAGTGTAAATATCCCAACTGAAGTTATTGTGACCAGTAGAATGTTATTGTAATGTTTACAATATTCCTCACTAAAGCACTTAAAAACAATTCGGAAGAGCAATAGCTTAATTTTTGTGTTTTCTAAAATATGTACACTTGTGGTTGTATGGTGGCTAGACAGTTGTATAGCATGAGTAATTGCTACCGTTCTCGGTAGATCAGCTATTGCGCGTAGCTTAGCTATGCAGCGCTACGTGATTTCAGCACAAAGGTCAGCGCCAAGACCGTGGCTGGAGCTAGCCAAAGTGCTGAATTAGCCGAAAGGTCAACCACTGTACATAGAACAAATTTCTGTTTAAAAGCGACGCCCGTTGGCTGTGTTGTTAATTAATAGAGGACTGAGCATCCTTTTCTACATTCCATTGTTTTGTCTCATATTTAACATGATCCAATACCACTTAATACTTGATCGAGAAAAACAAATATTATACTGCAATGTCCTGCATTTTATTCATCACATGTGCAGGCTGGATAGATTAAACCAACTGAGATGGCAATGTGCTTCTGTGGTTTATCCCCAATATTCAACATTTCTGACTTTTATTAAGGACTGTGTTTTGTTCGAAATTATAGTGAACTAAGGGGTGATGTTAAGCTTGCCCCCTTCCAATTGCGGTGAGAGTGTACCAGGCGGATAGCCAAAGCAGAGGGAGGAATATCCCCCAAATGCGCTCCTCCCCTCCCCCACTCCTCTGGACTCCTCATTTCAACTCGCATCTCACTCATGACCAAGAACGTCGTTGGTGGCTTCTCACAGTGGAGGAAGTGAGGGTAATGACATTTCATTTCTTTACAGAGTCATTAGTGATGAAAAGAGAAATAGCGTGGTAGTTTATTTCATTGGGGCAACGACACGTCACACGGTCCTTTGTTGCCATTGGTAGAAATGTGGTTTTGCTAAAGCCAGGGCATTCGCGATTGGACCTGACTCAGGAAGAAAATGTGTTATCTTGATTGTGCACTTTCTTAGTTGCGCAAAACTTTTGGATCAATATTGATTTCGACATCACCTTGCCGTGGCTTTCGTGGAAGTTTAAGGTAGGACCAACAGAGTGGTGAAGATTACGTAATATCAGTGGTGTTGACATGGGCAGTGGGCTTTAGGCTACTGGCACCGAGCAGAGGAAATTCCGACATCCAAGAGCATTTGGCGTTTTCCGAGAACATATAGGCTAAAGCCATAGTTTGTTGGAGTAAAATGCCCCTTGGTCGATGAGACCTCCGTGTCCAACACGCAGTTTCCAACCGATCTAACGATGTGTTACCAGCTAGATGTCCCAGCGCAACAGCAGGTCTGGCGAATGCAGCGCATGAATATTGTCTTGAGCATGCTACTTGGGAAGTAGGTCACCGATTTAAACGTGTCTTGTCAGCTGTGGATGTTAGCGATTTATTTCGCTATTAACCATCGGTAGACCAATATTTCCCCATAAGGGAGGAGTAGCCTATATTTTCAAGAAGGACAGAATTGTTTTAATCCCGAACCGATGCTCCCCGTGGGTTCTCAGGTAAATGAAACGGATCCATTTCTGGTTTATCTCGTGTTTATCTCGACAGTGTGTGGTGGCTGAGTGTTTTTTACGTGTAATGTAGTGATAACATAAACAAATAGATTATTTGTACTCAAGACAAACCATAGTTTCCCTGTATGGCTATGCATCGGTGTTACTCTGTATCGAGGCAGAAACATTTGATCCTGTTAACAGCTATCATGTCGTTGCCCGCTGTGGGATCATGAATTTTGGGCTCATTTGGCTCAGTGGTGTGTCGTGGATTGTTATACAGTCATTAATGGGTTTTGTCGACCTCTCCCCCATCAGTTTTATGATGCAGTATTTCAAACATTTACTTTTATTCCACAATGATTTGGATTGCTTTTAATACAACGCTGCATTGGGATGGTAATTAGTCGTTAAATTAGATAGTTTTTGTTTTATTAGCATGGTTCTAAACCAATTAGCATATTGGCAAACCAAGGCGAGGTGTGCTTAGTACACATTCGAAATCTGTGATACGCCCTGTACAAGCTGCACCCAACACCCCCAGTGCTAGAGGCTTTGCTCATCGTATCTATGAGCTTCCGTTTCTAATTCATATTTTGCGTAAAGTACACAGACAGCCAAATTGCGATTCTTCTTATTCACTATGATGCGTCTTGGCTATTCTCTAATTTCCAACACCTGCCGAGTTCAAATTCAAGAAGGACATCGCTAGTATGGAAATGACACTTCTTTTCCACCGTCAGGTTGAGGATTATATTAGGTCCGACATCTGATTGTCGGAATGTCTGTTCCCAACAAGTTATCTAAACCATTCCTACACAAATATGAGGTTGTGTAATCAAACTCACCTCGCTCAGTCTAATACCTATTTCACCCGACCCTGTATTTTACAGTGGAGACTTCTCGAGGCGGGTGGATTTTGGAGACAGTCTAGGCTTCTTCATTTGCCAGCGCGAAGTAGAGCTCTTGTGTAGGCTGCTGTCAAATGTGTCTCTCACCGATAATTGAAGACTTCCCACCAATAATGATTCTCTGCCACCCCCTAATTCCTTACTTCTTTCCACAATTCTCGCCCGGGTTGCTATATTTTCCTGTTTAATTTTACTCACGTGTAAGTGGCATGCGCATTTTGAAGCTTGATGTTCCTCATAAGTTCATAAGTCCTTTAGGTCAATCCAGTACCTTGGATCAACTACCCTAAGTCCAGTACCCTGAAGCCTACACGATCTGACCTCCTACACAGTGTTTTCTGGTATTTTCTGTAAATCAGTAAATCTAGTTCTTCCATCTTGTGTATCATTATTCTCGGTTCAACGAGTTAGCTGTTAGCACTGCAGCAGAGGAAATAATGGTGAACTAAAGTTAAGGGCCACAGTAAAATGTCAGACTGATTGTATTTCATGTCTCTTCATCACACTGCACTCCATGTGGACCTCAGTGAGCCATTTTGCTTTTTTAAAATACAATTTGTTGACTGACCCTTAGCAGATGTAATTGGCTTACCTTGATTCAGCATTACAACTAAGTGCTGTCCTTCTGTCCTCTGCAATTTTCTGTCCATCACTGATGTGCAAGGCCCTCAAACACAGTTTCTGAAAAGCCGTACTTGAATAGCCAATGCTTGTTTAGAAGCATCTGAGTCATATCATGCTTTCAGTCTGATTCACAATGGCCTGGATGTTCGACAGGAAATTTAATTGCATGGGCACGTCAGTGTATAGGCTGTGCTTGCAGATGCAGCACTGCTTCCTCTTCAAAAAAGGGGCTGGGTGGATTTGGTTGGGAATCACCCCACATTCTAAAGGTTATTTGCAAAAAAAAAAGCAACCAATGTTGCAGTTTCAAAGGACAAATGTGTCCATTAATTGAGGGGGAAGGAGAGGTTGGGAGTTTGTCGATAGGACAGCGCAGTCAGGTGTAAATTTCCTCTGGTGCCATATTAACCTGAGATGCCTTTCAGAGGGTTATTTGTGAAGTTGTCCTTCAGCTAATCAATAGTCAAACAGGGAATTATGTTTTTTTTATGTTTTTAAAAGGGTTTCAGTTTAATTATCAGCCTTTTAGGAACTATGAAAAACACTCTGCCTCCCATGATATTTCCATAAATGTCTTTTTTTTATATCTTTTTACAGCATGTAAACCGATTTACCATACTGTGACAGGTTATATTTTATGCAGTTGAAGACTAATATTGCCTATAGCAATGCAGTTGAGATCCATTACTCTGCACAGGGGGAAAGTCTCTAAATAGAGCTCTAGAATAATGACGGCACATGATGTGACAGCACATCACAGACACTTGCATTTGCTTGCCCTTCGTCTCCATCCATGGATATTTGTAGGGCTTTTGTAGAGCTTGCAAAAGATGTCACATGACATCTCTGTTCTGCAAAATGTTTCTTCATCCACAGGAGCAATATATCAATCACTCCCGCTCTCTTTTCATGTTAAACTCCAGGTCTTGCAGAGAAGCAGTTTTTTCCTGGTTAGGAATAGTTCAATGAAGTTCACAAAAAAAAAAAGAAAAGAAAAAAAAAATGTCAGTTTGAGTTAGTGACATAGATGTGACCTCATCAAGTCCAGAAGCCGGATCCCAAAGTGCTGCTGAGTGAATGGATTATTTTTAGAGCGGTGAGTGTGCCTTCTGCTTGGTGCAGCACCAAAGGGCCGTAATTACTGCGCGTAGGATGTCACTGTGGTATGACTGACACTTTGGGTGAAGTTCTCCAGGAACTCTACCGGAGAGCGGGTGACACGTGCTGGGGGTGGGGAGGGGGGGTTTGGCATGGTAGCATGCAAGGGGATTTATTCCTCTGTTGCCAAAATATGAGTTTGGGAGGATTATGTTATGTGCCAGCCACAGAATATAGTGTAATAACCAGCAGTCGTCCTTGAGGAGACTGTTAGTCTTGTGTGTGCAGAATGATCTTGGGTTGTAAAGGAGAATACTGCTTTGGAAGGAGCATCTGATCATGGCCCTCGCACAAGAGCATGTCCTTTCTCTTTTGTGCTACTTTATGACATTGCTGTTAGTGGCGTGGTATGTAGTGTACTCAGACTCTATTGACAGCATAGGCCTACAATAGGCTACTATACTAAACTATACTATACAGTACTTGCTGGTGTTCTGTCATGTTCATAATGGGGAAATGCTCAGTAGTCTTCCACTGGCCCAGCTGTTTTGCGATAGAGATAGGTGAAGCTCTGTTGGGAATGTTTTGAAACCCTTCATGACTTTCATCACCATGGTAGTTAAAGCTAAGGTTTTATTCTGGATTTAATGAATGAAAGGCTTTTTGTACATGACTTGTAATACAGGTCTGACGGCTGCTGAAATTCATCTCTAGCCAGGACCCTTATTACATTGTAATAATATTACTAAATGTGATGTAATAAGCCAACTACAGTGCACACCTCAATCAAAAGACATTAAATATTGTAAACAATTAAGTCCTGTTAAAAACGTACAGCATACACAAACACAAGGTCATTGTATGAATGGAGTGGTTGTTAGGCATTGGAAGTGTAGCCTAGACAGCAGAATAAGGAGAAAACTTCTGATTTGCTATGACATTAACAAAGGATAAACTGAATGACTGCAAGAAAGAAATTAAGAGGCCAAACCGTTTTTTCCTTTCTAAAATCATTAATGGAAGCATAGACGGATTTCCATCAAACTTGTAAAGTTGGATGGAAAACTTAAGGTAAATGCAAATAAAGTCGATGGAAACAGTTAAATTCTTGTATATTCGCATTAACCACATTTCTGTCCATATACGTTAATTCCACAGCTGGTCGGAACACGTCACTTAATTAGCCTAACGTTAATTTCTTGTTTGCATTACACAGTTGATGGAAACGCATGCAGAATCACATAGGAGGGAGGAAAGAATTTGGTACAGCACGGGCTGAATACCATGCTAGCATTTAACGCTTACCAAGCTGACGTTCAGTTTTGTTTCCTGTAGCTCCGTTCACTTAGTGTAAGCTGCATGTTTGCTGTCTACATTGTACCGAATTCTCTCATTCTTCTTCCTTAATGACAGCACTCAGCGAGTTTGTACAACAAGGCCATGCTTAGAAGCACTACTATCGCTTTAATGAGAGCATACTGTACAAAACAGATGGTTGGACTGCTCAGGTCTTCCACTAGCTGATGGCATCTTCATCTCAGCACACTTTAAAAACTCAGCTGCCAAGCACCTGAGGCTTTAGAGCTTTTTAACGGCTCTCTTCAGTAAAGCATATTTCCTACAGCACTTAAAACAACTGTTGATAAAACACTTCTAAAAAGAGTAACCTCCATGGAACAATTATCACTGACTATAGGCCTATCTCCATTCTATCACATCTGAGCTTAATATTCTCATCTTAAATCCAATCTGACATCAGATAGCCTTCAAGACATTCAAAGCTAATGGCCTCACCAGAACACAAAAATATCCCTCTTTAATTTTGTGAAAGAGAAACAGTCTTCTCTTTACATTTTCTGTGCTCTTTTAAGCATAGTGCACCAAAATCATGTTATTGTAGTGGCTATATGGATTGTGGTGTATTCTTTAATAGTTCAAAACCTAACAAAAATGAAATGCAGTTCATTGTGTCAGATTTTGGTTGGAGTTTTATGGAGTGTGAAAGGTGTCCATTTTTGGACCACTTTAACAGTATTCAATCTTCATAGGCCTATGCTCCCATTCTCTAGCGTGAGAGCCAGCCTGAATTTATCCCACTCAAAAAATATTATGTGGAGTTGCTCCAGGAGTTTATTCAGTCTGTACACCTGATGTCTGTACCTGAGATGCGTCCAGGCCAGCTATCAAGATGTTAATTAGGCAAAAAGAGCAGAAAATAGCAATTAAGGCTTTTGTTGAGGAGAAGGATGTTTCCATGGGAGAATGATTGGTAGTTGGTCTACACATTTGTGCACTTCAAGAGGTGTTCTTTTCCTGTGTCTGTTTCCTGAGTCTGGACACACAAGGCTACCTACAGTTCTGATTGTACAGAAATACAGCAAAACAAAGACTACTAAATAGTGTAGTTAAACATACAGATGATCTTCAATCTCCTGTGACCTATGATCGGATGCATTCGTACCTGTGGATTTCAGTATAAAAAAGCAAAAGGGAAAAAAAGCTTTACACAGGACTCGGGGGCTTGGAAAGCTACGAGAGAAAAAAAGTTCACTTCTGTCCTCTCTCTGGATGGCACATGTTAATAGTAATGTTGGTTTACTCATAGGCAGCAATCTGATAGAACCATATCAATCATTCTATGAGATCAGCATCCAACTGTCTAAAAACATTTAAAAATTGAAGGGCTTTCTATCAAAATCCGACTGAGAAGCCATGTATTTCTAACAAGTAGATTAGATTAGAATGGTCTATTCAGCAGCCTCACAAAATCAGCTATGAAGAGATTACAGTTAATTCTAATGCAACTGCACACATTCCCACCAGCTCTCGGGTGTAGGAACACATTACACCTGTTCTCTGCACTGATCCCTGTCAAAATGAAAATTTATTTCAAGATTCCTCTACTTGTAAAATGCAGCTCTAAATGGCCTTCCACCCTATAGAAAAATCTGTTAATTAGGCTAGATTCACACCACAAGAATTCTGTAGTGCTAGCCATAGTAGTCTTATAGGCTAACCATTCTGTGAAGCATGCAGGGTGCCTTTTGCATGTGTGTCGCCTGTCTGTGCGACTAAAAGGGGACTTCACACTGAACACACTGAGTTGGGGTGTGTTGTGGATGTGTGTGTGTGTGTTTCAATGTTTGTATTCTCTCTTATCTCGGCTGATGTGTTTTTGTCCTCTGTACTTGCACTTGTTTGATTGTGTGATCATTATAGTGTCACCTTATGCAAAGCACATCATTATGAAATGCACTGGAGAGTAGACATGAAGCAACACATTCATCATTTGTATATAAACAGGCTTTTATGTCGCCTTACCATGATATAAACTATATGAGCCCTATAAGATGACTTAATGTCAATGTGTAGGCCTAATTGATTATTCCTTTTTGCAAGAAGTTAACCAGTGCCAAATACTGTATAGCGGTTAGCCTACAGTGTAATTTCTAGGAATGAAACTATTCATATGAATAGGCTACCTTTAGCATCCGACCAGCTGATTGGTATGATGCAGGATGTCGAACTAATAGACTGTAGGGGAACAGTTTTCACAGAGCTTTGATATGCCTCCAGACAAGTCTACACTTCAAATGTGTCTTTGATGTGTTTGGCTGAGGGGTAGGATGTTTGAACTGCTAATTGCTGTTTAGACATGATTAGAGTTTTGGAGTGCTGAATATACAGCAATCTAAGTGTAAGCCCCTGCTAAGCATACCCTTCAAAACACAGACAAAGGGGCTGGTGAACGCTACTGTTAAATAAAGATGCTCCAAGGATCTGTTACATTTCTGTGTTTTTTTAAGGAGGAGCTCATTGTGTGTGACTTTTGTGTTTTAACTCAGCATAGTCACTCACTACAGTAAGCGCAAGGGTGGAATCTATTAGAAGAAGATTCCTTTGAACATGCCCACAGAAATGTGCCCCAAACTTTGTTCAGTGGCTGTCGTTGGTGTTGAAGTGCAGATGCAGCCGATAGCTTTCATGCTAACTCTTCTTGCAGTCTTTCATTTACGTGTCTTGGCAAAGCAGGGCTGAATGACAAGCCGAATGCTTTATGGGAAGAGTTGCACTATTTGTCATGCGCTGACAAACTGTCACAGTGACAAGCATCACGTTGTATTTATGATGGATCGGCTGGATTTACAACAGCTGTCGGTGCCAGAAGCAGGAGTTCCTGGGGAGTTCCTTGATACTCCTCATCCCGCAGATCCCGGCAGTCTTGGGAAGTTGCGAGGTTAAGGCTCGCTCTCAAGGTCTGACCTGAAGTTCAAAGCTGAGATAGAGGTTAAGATAATGACCAGGGGCCACGTGCACAGCGGGTGCTAAAGAAAAGCCTCCACTGCTCTGCTTTGAGGCAGCTAAAAAAAATGGGGTCAAGGTCAAGGGAACGATGAAATTTGGTGCCCTGAAATTTTTAGAGTTGTGATTATGCCGAGGTTAAGACTGATTTACGGGTCTCCGTCTAATCGACGCCACAGTCATGGCTTTGCGTCTGTGTTGCTGTGATCCTTTTTTAGTCGGGAACCTTGTGTGTCTGTATAGCTCACCACTGAAACACTTATTGCAGTGACAAAGTCCATAGGCTGTTGTGTTTAAATATAAAATTGTCATTTTTTTTGTGGCCATTCTTGCTCGTATTTCGTATGTAGATGTTAACGAGAAACAGACAGTCACAAACCAGTGTCTTTTTAAACAAACTCTTTAATGTAGGCGAAAAAACATATTTCTGAGGTTATTTCTGTGGTTTCTGCCAGCCAGTTTACGCTATGTTAACAAGCAAACTTCCCACAACTGCCGACAAAGCAAAGCCCGCTGGCGAAGTGCTGATTTTAAAAGGTTACAGAAAATTAGGCATTGTTCAATTGGATAAGCCTGTCTTTTTATTCAAAACATGTCTTAGGTTATTTGCAAAGCCTCTGTTAGTGAGCTAGTATGTTATGCTAACTACTCCCAATAGGCTGCTGAAGTACTCCAGCTATCATCACATGGGAAAAGAGTTCCTGTGGCCTCAACTTCTGGTCTCTAGCTCCTCAAACACAAAGTTACCATACAAGTTTAGAAGTGATGGTCAGGTGCCGATGTAAAGGTTGAAGAGGGCTATTCAGTCAAGCAGAGGTTCTGTGCATACCCAGCTTTACCACGCAAGCTTGAACAGGGGTTCACTGTTTGGGTGCAGATGCAGTGATCCATATAGATCCCATTTCGGATAAAAATGAGGAGATGAAGATGAAACTGGAAGTCTCTGTTGTCTCTGACACCATATCTTTATTCCTTATATCATATTCCTTAATTTCCTTTGTGATAAATCTCTATCTATCTATTTATCGCTCTTTTTCCATCTGCTTCAGTATAAGAAGTCAGATTCGTCCTGTATCCAGTATCTCCATGAGGGAAAAGTGCCTTTCAAAAGTTCTCTTTTCCATCGTGTGTTTTCTTGAAACGCTCAACGCAGACCCATGCTGAAATCTAAGCATCTCTTTGGAGTTCAAAGTCTCACTGTGGCAGATAATTATGGTAATCATAGGTTTGCAATTTGCTTTGCTATTAAGGTACACTACTGTACAATTCCCCTATTGTGTATTGCAGTTGTGGTGACCTCGGGAATCCCATAATCACCTTCTCAGAGGCCGGTGGAGGCAAGCCAGTGCTTAGTCGAACCACTAAATTAACATGACTTGAATGAGCATTTTCTTCGCAGTCGTGACAAACTGTTTATTCTCTGAGCAGTGGAAAGTCTGTGCAGGCCAACTATGCAGCCAGTTTCAAAGTCATACTGGTTAGATTTGTCATTCTGCTGTTCCAGTGTAATTCAGTATCGGCAGGGTCAGGTAATGCCCTCAAATATGTGCCGAACTTTTAATTTCTTTTTTTCTTCTTTTGTCTTCTTGATTTATTTCTTTTTTTTGCTCCAGCAGGATCTGAATGGAAGGGTGTGATGACCCATGCGCGTCAGAGGGCACCTCTGTGGCGACACTGGAGTGAACACAGGGACCAGGTGGGCTGCCCCACACATGCTGAAACCATGGGCAGAGTCTGGCTCAAGAGCCCGAGGCAAGAGCAGCGGACCCAGACCAAGACCAAGACCAAGATCAAACTCAAGACCAAGGCCAGGACTAAGGCCAAGCTCCGAGAGAGTTGGGCTAAAGAGAGAGAGAAGGAGGCGAGGGATTTGAGCGGCGAGCTGGACAGGAAAATGTACCCTCTGCGGGGCCGTCTGGGCATGGGCGAACTTGGCACGCGCAACTGCAGCGTGGTGCTCACCCGGCTGGAGGAGAGCGAGGGCCAGGCGAACGCCGGCGGCGGGCATCGGAGGAGCCGGGGCGACAAGCCAAGGAGCGGCGGCGGCGGCAGCGGCGAGCCGTCGGGCAGGAGAGCCGAGCCTTGCCGGTGCCGAAAGAAGGGCTGCAAAGCCTGCCGCCGCCTACGCCCACCGACACTGCACCCGCAACCGCAACCGCCACAACCACAGCCGCCCCTGCAGCTACCACCGCCACGGCAACTACCAAAACACAAACCCCCCAAACCGGAAATACCTGCCTTATGCCTGCCCCCGGAGCCCACCCAGGAGCCGCGCAAGCGCAGGCTGGCCTCGCTCAACGCCGAGGCCGTTAACAGCCTGCTGTTTGACAGAGAGGACCCCCAACAAGCGTCCCGCCTGGCAAAGAAGCAACAGCAGCAGCAGTGTTCCTCTCTGAAAGGGGAAAGTGCTAATTTGGCCAAAGACCCGGGGAAGGAAGCAGGCGGCTCCAAAAGGCCACCGGCTCACGGCCGAAAGAGGACGCCAGACGCGGAGGGGTGCCCCTGTCCCAAAAAACACAAGAAGGCCAAGACGGAGCCGGCGGAGGAAGCGGACCAGCCGAGCCTGCTGGACAGCCCCACGCCACGGCGCCTGGCGGGGCTGAACGCGGCCGCCCTCCTCAAACTCACGAGCACGTCGGCCGGAGTCAAGCGGCGCGGCAAAACGGACGGCAAACAGGACTGCAAACGAAGTAAACAGCCGCAGCAGCAGCAGCAGCAACAACAACAACAACAACAGAAGCAGCAGCAGCAGCAACATCACCATCATCACCATCATCACCACCATCACCTCTCCAAATCGCAGAAGCATCAGCACAAGTTACTGCAGCACCCTCATATCCAGCAGCAGCAGCAGCAGCAGCAGCAGCAGGTGATTCAGAGGTGCTGCAGCCTCTGCAAGAAGGAGGCCTACCAGCAGGAGGCGCTGTGGGAAGGCACGGCGGGGGGCCACGGCTACATGGCGCGGCCGGGCTTCCAGTGCCGCTCCATGCTGGGCTACCCGCTGAAGCAGGTGAAGGAGGAGCAGACGGAGACGGAGGTGAACCCCCCGTACTACTGCTGCTCGTCCGAGCGCTCGGTGGAGTACTGCCACCGCCTGGCGCTGTTCCTGGATCAGAAGGCGTACCCGGAGGCGGACGAGCACACCCTGCCCCCCGTCAAAGGCTTCCTGGCGCACCCGACGGCGCTGGCCATCAACGCGCACCCCTACCCGTGCTACTCGGGCTACTACGTCCACATTGCCCACCACGGGGCCTCCTCGCCCCCCATCAGCGCCGCGTCGGTCCCCTACCCGCCCTCGTCCGTGGCGCCCATCTCGCTGTGCAACAGCGGCAAGCAGAGGCCAAAGCTCATGCCCACGCCGCCGTCCTCCGTCTCCCACCCGCCTCCGGGCATCCCGCATCCAGCCTACTGCAGCTCGGTGGGCACCTGCTACGGGGGCGAGACGTGTCGCATGGGGCCCTACGCCTACCGGACCTCGCCGCACCTCCAGGCGCGCGGATGCTCCTACAGCGCCGACTGCTCCAGCTGCAGCCGCAAGATCAAGATGGGTAAGGGCATCGGGAAAATTGGATTTGCACAAAGCTCTGGCCAGATAGCGCGTTCGGCTTCCTGTTTTTTTTATCGAGTTAGATCCCAGTGGAAAGGACTTTGCTCTAGGAAGTAGAGAGGGGGAAGGGGGTGGGGGCGGTGGGGTGGGGGAGGGAAGGCAGAATAAATAAATAAATAAATAAATAAACAAAGTGGACTTAGCTGTTAATGGGCACAGTCTGCTGGCAAAAGCGCAGGATGCATAACAAGCATAAAAGAGCTCATGCCATAATCGCCCAGGTAGAAGAGGGAGTATTTATCATTGCTGTTAATGGGGCAGACCTACTATGCTCCACTATTTGCTCGCGACCTGCAAGTCGTTTGATCAGCTATTCACATGTGTGTGTGTGTGTGTGTGTGTTTGTGTGTGTCTGCGTGCATGTGGCTGTTTTTAGAGATGCGAATGAATAGAAAATTGTGTGTGTGTGTGTGCTTGTTTTTCAGAGATATGTGTTTCAATACAAAATGTGTTTGCATGTGTGCGTGTTTTTCAGAGAGGTGAGTGTCAATATAAAATGTGTGTGTGTGTGTGTTTTTCAGAGATGTGAGTGTGAATACAAATTGTGTGTGCGTGTGCGTGCATGTGTGTGTGCGTGTACTCCTGAGTTCAAGCTAATGCATTCATTCCACTGTCCCACACGTCTATGACTCAACAGCTCAGCTTTGTCAGCAGCACTAGCGTCTGGTGGTGTGTTATGCCTGAGCTCACACAGCTAACCAATGGCAAAGGCTCTCCAAGGAAACACTCCACCCACAGATTGATTGGCGAGTGGATATCAAGATTCCGCTTCTGGAATTTTATTAATCATCTTCCACGAGTTCCTCGTTTAGGAACTTTTATTTTTCTTCTCTAAAATTGTCTTCTTAGAATTCCTCCTGTCCTATTCAATTTTTTTTGTTGTTGTTGTTTTCCTTCATTTTTTTTTCTCCAAACCCTCTAGCTGTCTTCTATGCTCGCATCCCCTATTACATATATTTCAGCCCTAAGCAACACATTTTTCTCCGGAACGGTTATTGATGGATGCCTCGGCGCCCCTGCGCTCGCGGGTGGTTTTCCTGTGTGACTAAGGGCCACAGGTGGGGCTGGTGGTTGTGGTTGTTGTCGTTGGCACGGGCCGCCTCTCGCCTGTGGAGCGTCTGCGCTGAAGGAGCAGCAGCTGTGGCCTCTTAAAGACCTCCATTTTAGTCCGCGCTCGCTCCCTCGTTCCCTCCCTCCCTCCCTCCCTCCCTCGCTCCCTCTAAGGGGCCAGCCAGCCAGCCGGCCAGACAGCCAACCAGCCCACCCCCGGTTGTAGCCACGGATCCAGACACTAACCCTCAGACGCCTCGCATCACGCCCTTGTTATTAGTCGAGGAATCCCAGGATCTCGCCCGGGTCGTTCGTCTTAAACAGCAAAACAGCAAGCGCAAATCCCCCCCCCCAGTAACCTACAGCGCTTGATTGCCAGGATGTGAACAAAGAGGGTTTTTTTTTTTTTTCTTCATTCCCTCTCTCCCTCCTTCCCTCCCTC
>JASCQY010000036.1:6971714-6998324 GCA_030264315.1 Sardinella tawilis
GGGAGGAAGGGAACTGTAACCTTTGCTTTGTTAAAAGACATAAAGCTTACATTTGTCTAAAAACACGGAAATTATTATATAAATTAAATTCCATCATAGGAAAATTGCAGAGGTATTTGGCCACTGATGAGGAATATTTCTTTCTGCAAAATGAAAAAAGAAAAAAAAAGGCTACGTATTCTTGCCTTGGTATCCTTTTCTCCTTTTTGTCTCCTTCATTTTTCATCTCCCTCCCTTTTTTCTTTTTCCCTCTCTTTTTCATCACATTCATGAGCCCCTCCCAATGAGTCAGAGGACCTTTCCCCACGGACATTCTGACTCAGCCCCATGCAGGCTCAAGCCTCACGTCTGACTCAGCGGACAGGGTCCCTTGGAGGAGACTTGTCTGGTGGGGATTCGACGGAATCAATAATCAATTAATGGAACCATTTGCTGCTGCTGCTGAATATGCAACTGATTGGCTTCTCCTCGAATTGGAAGGAGCCGTTTATGCCTTAAGTGGCTTGATAATCATAAAATCACTCCCAACTGATTTAATCACTCCAAACCTAAGTGTGCTTGCATGAGACTTAGTTTGACTTTAGACTTCATTCTCCTGCAATGGTTTCTCATGAATGTGTATGGGGTCTCAGACAGGGTAAGGTGGTGGACATCAAACAAACAGCACGTCCCGTTGAATTCAAATGCGTGCACAGATAAGAGACACTAGCGCGAGAGCTTGTCTCCATTTATGTCAGACCGGAGAGTTGAGTAGACCTGAGTGCAGGGAAACATAAATATTTATTCTGACACCTGCCTGATTGCGTTTGAATATCATCTAATTGCCCACCATGTTGGAAGCAATTATCACTAATGAGCGCATTAAGGTCCATATGTCTGCGACAGTATGCAGCGAGAGGCTTAAATAAAGGCATTAGCATCACTTACACAGCTTCAGCCATGATTACTGTCTCACATAATATCTCACTCTTATGTCACACAAGGTTAGTATAGCACTGGATACAGCAATGGTGCATTTGTGTTATTAAATAGCCTATTTAAAGTAAAAAAAATCTAAACAAACTTCTGTTTTAAGGTGTTATTGTATTTGTCAACAAACATTTCAATACACATTAATATGACATTAAAACATAGCCATTCCAAGCGGAACAAATACTAGTACACAGCCAAACGGACATTATCTAGGTACACACTAATATACAGTGGAAAGTGCATGAAACATTCAAGATTAAGAGTGAAAATCATTTTACACAAAACATAACATTTACATTAAAAAAAAACATTTCTCACATTTATTTCCCATTACCATATATGGGATAATAAGTGGTTCTTCTCAACACTTTTCTCTCTACAGAATAAGATCACAAGACCAAAAATCTTAGAGGAGAGGGTTCACACACCTTTGTTTTCCAGTGCATGTGTCGAGACGGCTGTGAGTGGATTTTCTCTCAGCAGCTCTGATTCACTTTCATCCCACAGACGCATAAGTGGATTGGGACACTGGCGGCTTTATAGACCCTCACAGCAGAATGAATTAATGACTAGATTTATACAGCACTTCTTCAGTAAGCCTTGCCTCTTGGTGTGGGACATCAACTTGCGACAAAAAAAAAGAAACGTTCAGAAGAAAAAACAATGTAGCGAGAGGATTGTCCTATAACTGCAGATGGTGGTTAGATGTATGCCAGTCATATTCCCCTCCATACACTGAACAGTGTGTGCAATGTTAACAAGATACTTAGTGCAATAACATATCCACACCCTCCAGCTAGCCAGCGTTTGACTTCACAGAAGATGGACTACATGTAATCAGTCCTTTCTCAGTCTCTAGCGCTTATCTGTACTGTAGCCCCAGTCCTCGGCTGCCTGCGCATGAGGTCATATGCTGTCATATCCAATTCTGTCAAGGTTTGATAGATTTTATGGTCTCTCACATCTGTCTTCATTGTTGGTACGCTGGTCTGCTGGGTAATAAATTGAAGCCACTGTCTTTTTTAAGAACTGTGGCAGTCAGTGCAAAGTTATTTTTCATGTCTTTTCAGTCGCTGAATTTATTCTCTTGATACACAATTACGATGGTGAACACAGACAGACAACAAAATTGTTGTCCTTGATACCGCATCTTTCAGAGCATTGAATAACTACAGCCATTTACCCACTTCAAAGGTTCTTAACTTTCTTTTTTTCTCTCCCATTCACTGACTGCATTTATCTGCGACGCATGTCTCAACTTTCAAATGGTTTGAGAATCCCTCTTGAACCTGGCTTTTCAGCAACTCTCTGTGGCTGCTGAAGATTAGTGAAGTCCGTAAAATCAATGTCACATTCTTTATCTGTAATCTTGATTTGGCTTAACAATTCAACAACTTTCAGACAGAAAAACAACAAAAACAAACAATCAAAAGGTTTTGAGAACAGGCATTTGTGAACAGCGATGTGTACAGCAAACATTCAAACTGCACTGTTACATAGTATGCTCTTTTTTCTCAGACTTTCAGACTTAATTTTTAATATGTACATTGAACACATGTTCACATTTTCCCTTACAGATCGGTGCAAATCAGATGCACTGGAATTGGAATCAAAGATTACCTCATTAATTGCACACCACCAAACAAGGAATCAAGAACTGATGAGGAAAGAGGCAGCCTGATTTCTCTGTCTGTCCATATCAGACCACAGCATCAGTTCAAGTTCAGTCCTTCCCCTTTAGAAAGTGATGAACATCGGGTTCATTTATAGCAGTCTTTGAACTGTTACATAACCTTATTAGAAGCTGTGTTCTTGCAGCCTCTTGTCCTCAATAATTTCAGTCAAACGACGATTTTTGTGCAGAACCTGCCAAATACTTGCTGTTTTACGGTATCATGTTGAAATGGCAAATGCAGGCACACGGTGAGTCTCTGCCCACAGGTGCCCCAAAGAGACACTTTAACGGAGAGCGGCGAGCTCCTCCCTGATAATCTTACCGCTGATGGCCATGGGGATGTCAGCCAGAGTGGAGGAGGTGTGCAGGCGGGTGAGCCGGTTGGAGGTGTTGAGGCTGTTTCTTGCGTGCTCCAGCCTTCGCTGCCCGAAGAAATGGCGCCACAGGTAGGCCAGGAACTTGTCATGCAACGAGGCGTAGATGAACGGGTTGTAGCACGCCGAGATCATGGCGAACAGGTGGCACGACACCTGGATGACATTCACATGCTCCTTGCCCAGGATGGTGAAGTCGCTGTCCAGGTCACGGATGAGGTTGACCACCTGCAAGGGCAGCCAGGAGAAGGCAAAACAGAGCACGGAGACCAGCAGAAGGCGGAAAGTCTTCCTGCGCTTGCGCCCCCACTTCTCCTGGTTCACTGATGGGAGCGCCGCCACCAGGCTGGGAAGGTTGCGGTTGCGCAGGTGGTAGGAGATGGCGCAGTAGGACACGGACACGGCGCCGAGCGGCACGAAGTAGGAGAGCAGCAGCACGAAGCAGGAGTAGATCAGGCGCCCGCGTTCCTCGTCTGGCCAAAACTCCTCGCAGACGATCATCTGGTGGCCCGTAGCGCTCAGGTCCAGGTAGACGGTGTGCAGGGCCGTGGGCATGGACATGGCAAGGGCCGAGAGCCAGATGCAGGCCACCAGGCTTCCGCAGAAGAACCTTCCGGCGCGTCGGCGGATGGGGTAGGCCACCACCACGTAGCGGTCCACCGCAATGGCCGTCAACGAGAGGACGGCAGCGAACACTGTGGCCGTCTGCATGAGGGCAACAAAGTGGCAGGTGAAGGCGCCGAACACCCAGCCGCGTTGATCAAAGGCGTAAGAGGCGGTCAGGGGCACACAGAAGAGACACATGACCAAGTCGACCAAGGCCAGGTTGCCGATGAGGAAGTTGGTGGTGCTGTGCAGCTTCTTGTTGAAACCGATGAGGAGGAGAAGCAGGAGGTTGCCTGAGCAGGCCACCAGGACCACCATGGCGTAGAGGGGAATGAACAGAGGCCTGAGCTCAAACACCTTGTCCAGGCCGCTGAAAGAGGCAGCCGAGATATCCCACGCTGACCCGTTCTCCTCCGACACATTGAGGAAGTATAACGTCTCCGCCATTATAGCAAACTGCCTCTTCTACTGTACCTGGGGGCACACAGCACCAGAATATTTCGCATGACAATCCAGGAGAATCAAAGCTTTGCACAGATTAAAGGTGTACTATGAGATCCTGAATGATGTCACTTCTGTTGACGTTCCACGTAAACAAACAAAATGTTATTCTCAAATCCACGCTACTATATCAACTTTTGTCACTGCCCTCCACCCATATGTGCAAGCTCACTAATCACCACTCCCTCCCCTAACCATCTTGTTGGTGTTTGGCTGAAATGTGGTTTGTTATGTTTTGGTGCACAGCCTGTGCCCTATGTTTGTTTGAGGTTTTACAGCCCCTGTGTTGTCTCCAGAGACCAGACTTTTTCACAATGTATTCAGGGGACAGGCAGCAAGCTGATCAAGGGGAGATGCCTACTATTTGAGACAAAAATGAAACTGAGCTAAAAACCATGCAAGATCTGTTAGTTCACCTTTGATATGAACAGTTCACTCAAATCTAGCTCATACTCAGTAGCGCCCCCTGTGGATTGGGAGGAAGCTACTGCATGTGACCCGTGACTGGATATAAATGGACTTCTAATTGAGCTTTGCTGTCAAGCCTCCTCTGTTCCTTCGTCGTTCTCGAGAGGCCATTAGAGATAGTGAAAACAGCAAGAGTCCTAGAACTTCAGGGCAAACAACTGTAATTAGCTTCTCATCTTCACAATGAGGGTCCTGCCACAGTGTTAAGGTCAGTTTTAAACAACAGTCATCGCTCAAATGGCCTCCAGTGAAAACATTTCCCACCGAATGACTAGTCTACATGATCCCACCAGACAGATTCACACATGCAGACAGATTAACCCAGAAATCCTCCAATAAGCCTGACTACAAAGGCCTATTTGGTTTGCCACAATCCCTCCGCTATAAATATATCACAGAGGGAAATCAGCATATTATCACAACTGAACTGAACAATATCCATCATCACATACTGCAATCAGTATCAAATGATTGTTCATATACAAGGCAGTAAATGGGCAGCTGTGAGCCATCGGTAGTAGTAACATTACCTTTTAATGTGACTCTTGTCCGTGTCAACAGTGCCACTGAAAGAGAATTAAAACGGGCAAGGTTAGTGCCAGGAGTGCTTTTGGCTTGTTGGCTTCTTCAGTATTTTGTTTTTCAGTGCCACTCATTGGCATGGAGGGCTAGTGGGTGTGACAGTCCTTGGCCAGGATGTTGCTTTGTCATCATAGCCAACATTTCCATTTAGTGTTTATTTCATACGCATGCACACTATAACTACAGGCCAGAGACACAAGATACCCCTATACAGTAAAGCATATAATGACAAACTTCCTGGTGATCATGTGTTCTTTCATTCAATAATACAAGATTAGGCTATATATCACCAAAACAATGACAAATAACCCAACGATTGGATGGTGCCACTTTAGCAACCCTGAATAAACCCACTCTATAAAGAGCACGAGAAAGAGTGCAGGATGAGGAGTGTCGTGATTAACAACACAAAAAATTGATGACTTGTTGAACGACTCAGTGTGGTAGGCCAAAGGTTTACGAGCGTGCTTAAAAAAAGAAGCCGTATAGTGACTGTACAAAATCTCTTTCTTTCTCTGTCCCAACACGGTACTTTCCTTAGATGAATGGTAGCAAAAGCCACTAAGACGCTGAAATGAAAGGTACAGTATGTGTGTTTTGTAGTAGTTGTCATCATTCACACCCCTGATAGTGATGACTGCTAAACACCTGATGGTCCATTAATCTGACAGCTGCGGACTTCAGTGACCTCTGTCTGTAATACTAAAAATCCATAGTGCAGTATATGGCTGCTTGATTTTCATGCAAATGGAAATCACTAAAGCGTTCAGACCTAACAAACAGTGCAGGTCAAGCAGATCAGACACCTGACCTTTTATCTGGTTATCCTTAAAAAGTGGAAGAAAATGAATAAAAGATGCTTTCATCACAAATTCTTCCCCCAGCCGGGGATCTTTATGTCTGAAAGTGGAGCAGTTCAAACAGCACATCTGTAATTGGTCATTAATGGTCACTCACTCGGTGCATGACGGTGAATAAACATTCTGCCTTTAGATAGTGTGAGTCACATAACAGCCATGCTGTTGTAAGGGACGTGGTGCTGGATAAGGGTATCTGGCACAGTATGTGCATGGAGTATTACCAACATACAAATGACTTGTGCAAGGATGTCTGGCTATCATGGCAGCAAGATGACATGTTTCCTTCCACTTTAGGAGTGGCTTTTTCGCTTTCTACTGCAGGGAAATGGAGAGGGCTAAATGGCCAAGCTGTGATTTGAGTCATACACCCCTGCTGCTAGATTGTGCTCAGAGCTCAGACCTTGTTTTTTTTGCCCAAACCTGCCTGAATCACTGCTATTGTTGTTTTTTCCTTCCAGAACAGCTTTGTCTCAGGAAAAAAGCAGGCTATCACAAACTATTTACCTTTTTTTATTTACTGATTAGTTGTGGCTCCAACCATCCCAAACAACCAGACAAATAGAAGTTAATGATGATAAACTAGCCTATTTGAAATGCACATCTTCACAAATTTCATTCAAATCAGAATTGTTCTGGATGCTGCCACAGGTTAGTGCAATGCAACTTAACTACCTGTATGCAAATTAAATTAGGCTACTGATTTATGTTGTTATTGGCAGTGCATGTGCCTGTGCCTGTTATTTAGCAAATAATGCAGCTATAGCTTTGGTAAAAAAAAACAACAACAACCAAACAAACAAACAAACCCCGCCAAACATGATTCACAAATGACACGTTCCAGCATTCGATTACAATGTTGCAAAGGATTTTACGCACATGCATGCATTAGCCTATATGACTGGAAGTGACAAACTAACCATCTAACAGAGAAACGAAAAGCATACTTACAAGCTTTGAGATGTCCTGTCACAGTAGAGAGAATGTTCACCTGCAAAAGATCAAAGAACCTAGACTATGCCTCCACTCGATCAGCGCAGAGTACATAACAACCAATTCAGGTAGGCTACTGTTTTATGTCAACTGGATTTCACCCTCTCACATAATCCCTTCATTTAAAGGAAGAGGTAAATCAGGAAATGAAACTCAATTTTTACGTCTAATTAATTAAATCAGTTTACTAATAATGTCTACAAATACTGCTCATTTATAGCCTCAGTCTTGATGTCTATTCCTCGCCGTTATATCAACAGACCTCACCTCACGAAATTCCACGTCTCACTCTCAATTACAAGTACCCAGTGCAAGCAGCGCAGTGTGGGGTACAGTCGTCATTCTTGACGAACGCTCATTAATCTATCTCAGAATCGTCCCTCAAGGTATCCTCCACGGCTCCGCGAACAGGTGGTTTCATGGATTCAATTTTCTTGGAACAAATAGCCTACACCTCTACTGTGTTTTCGTATGGCATAGACGAAGTGTTAACAAGACAAAAAAGACTGTAGACTAGTGAGTTTATGAAATAAGTTTGATAAAAGATGGAAACGAAAAACATGTTCAAATGTAAATGTTTATTGACCTCACATAATAGGTATCTCTGTTTTGACACAGCACCACTGGTAAAATCACATAAGTGGGTTCTGAGGATAGCAACACCAATCACTGAACTTTAAATTCTGTGTCAACTCCAAATAATTTGCTGATAATCGTATTAGCTTAGACTGTGGCATGTGGCAGGTGCTTTAAATAAAAATGCTCCACAATGTTGACCTCTAGTGGTAGGCATGAATACTTAACTTCAGCTGCAGTAGGCCAGCCATTCATTCTTCAAAACCAGTTAATATGACATTCACAACTACTGCACTTACCCTTCCATATTATTTTAATACTCCAATATAAAACAGCAAAAGTTCAAGACACTGATAACATACAGACATCAAAGCTGACTATCAATGATGATCAGCCATGGCTTTAGTGCATTTACAATTACAAAATGCATTTATGAACATCTGACATACATGACATTTAATGGAATGATGCATAACTGTATCAACTGCAATGATAAAAACACACATTACTATATCAACCTTCTTAAACTCCTAAATACATTTGACAGGTTGCATATAATCTCATAGAATGACAAACTCAAATGAGCTTTACAAATTATTGACTGACTGGGTCAACAGAACACTTATTTGCTGACAAAGAGCATGAATGCAGTTTATGTGTATACATGATGGAATGAGACACACATCTCAACATTAAAATGCGCCTGCGATAATCCAGCTACAGTCTTTTGAAAGTCAGTCGAAGTGGGGGCCAACAACTGTGATCTTTCAACACCACCACCACACAATGAAATGAACCCAATGAAATGACTCCTGCCGCCAGGCCCACAGCTATTTCTCTGGAGATGCACTCTCATCCACTTCCACATGGTCTTCTTGTTCTTCTTCCTCTGCCCCACTGTGAGAGGGGTCTCCACCTGCCTGCTCTTTAGTCTGCGACGGCCTCAGCAAGTACTCCAGCTCCTCCGCACTGATGGCCACTTTCTCAGGTATTAGCCAGCGCTTAAAATGCTCCAAAGCACTGCACGCATATAAACAATACAGAAATGAGTGGTCTACAAGGTGCTGTTTTTAGGAGCCCATAAGAGTGATACTGTTTCAATCCAAATGTCTCCCCTAAACCTTGAACCTTTAAAACATTACTGTCATGAATTGGCTTTGAGATTGGCTGATCGACTGATGCCAATGAAGTCTTTGAGGGGCCAGGACTTGTTAGATTGAGATAGATCATAGACTTTCCTTTTAAGTTTTATTATTACTTTTTAACAGGAAGTTAGGTGAGATATCCACAGAATACCAACTCCATCCAAAATGGAGTATACTGTACATTTAAAATAGCATCAGGTTTTGGTTATTGTATAGATCATTACCACTCAGAAAGGATGTAAGCCCACCAACCTCTCATCCATATCCCCTCCATTCTGGAATAATTCCGAAGTCTGTGCGTCATGTAGGAATCTGTCCCAGCATTCCTTTTTTGCTTGTGAAAGAGATCGCAGCATCTCTCTTGAGGTAACCTCACTCGCTTGGCCCTTAATCCTTTTCAAGCGATTTTCTGGGGAAAATTCGAACATACCGTATTATAATCATAAATGACATTCAAGTCTTGACAGCTTTACTACTAAACATAATCATGGCAATATCGACAGAGAGCGTGTACCTAAACTGGCTATGTAGATCTCTGAATCAGCCATAGGTTCCCATGGACTGAAGGTAGAATTTGAATGATTTCCATTCGCTTGTGTAGTGTTCTGTGCCGAGGGCTGGAAAGAATCTGTAAACTGAGCATTCGCAGCAGCTTGGCCATCTTGAAGCTCAGGTAAATTTGAGCAGATTTCGGACCATAGTTCCCCACTGGACCGCACGCCCTTGCTTTCAAAGTCGTCGATCATTTTTGAACCAACAACCTGTAAAGTAAGAAAGTTAGAAATTACTAGCGATCGACTCAGTCTACCAGAAAAGCGTGAACTTGTATTACAGACAAACACCATTGGCAAACACCAGCTAGCTGCCGATTTGAATGGCAGCCAAGGTTTCATTTCATATGCTACAAATAAGATTATGTCATTGACGTTTGACAGCAGGTGTAGATTGTCTAAGAGAGATGTGCATTGTCTAAAAATAGACATTAAGTTTAAAATCATCAAACAGCATCGAAGAAATGCTTAAGAAGCCTTAGTTAGCAAGTTAGGCTAGCACAACACAATCCTCTTTCATGAGGCCAGCCAGCTAGCTAACGTTAGCCATCTTTTCTTACCTCGTAGGAAAGAGGAGGCCAGCTGATTCTTTGCAACGAATTTACTAGAATTCTTCTTAAACGATCAAAATATTAGCTCAAAGCCATGATCGTCTGGGTCAGATTTCCCTGCTGTCTTTCAATTGATAGTTTTTAATGTGGCCTCTGGTAAGTTTTGCTAACCACGAGAAATGTCTTGCAAGGCTATCCACAACACTTCGGAGATTATTTAGGTGTGATACGATTGGTTAATGTTGAAGACCGATTATTTAACGCTCGTTTCTATTGGCTCTTAGTTTCCCAGACCCTCCAGGAAGTATGTCCTATGTTTATATTTGTCATCTGACCCACGGTTAACGTTAGCTAGTAATATCAAAGATTAGTCGATATTGTAACAGGCTTCTTTCAGAATCGTTATTATTTACGCATTGTTGTGTTAAATAAATAAATAAATAAATAAAATATATTTGAGAAAGACATCTGAAAACGACAGCGTTTCCAATCATTTTATCTGAAGCCATATTGTTGTTAGCTACCGTTAGTGTTGCGAGCTAAGTTTTTGAAGCTGCTTATTTGTTTTTCATAATTTTTGCACTGACAGAAAACGTAAATGTTGAAGATCCCTTGGTCATCGGAGTGCAAGACAGGTAATTGTTGCATTTGTTCTGGTATCAAAGTACCACTGTTAACGTCAAGTAAACATGTGTACTGACAGTTTGCTAGACAGTTTTTAAACTGCAGTCTTGGAGGTCAACGCAACTCTGGTCACTAAAGTTTTTTGTACGTGTGGTGCATTTGACATCCCTCGTTTTATAATATTATCATAGAAGACCCTGCAAACTACGCAACTTTTCAGATGTCACCCTGAACGTTACTCGCCTAACGCTATCTCTTATCAGTCCAGTGTGTCCATTTGCCACTTATCATTATGTCAAAATGAATATTAGGCTAATACATATGGATATATTTATTTACTGTATAGCCTACATC
The DNA here is from genome assembly GCA_030264315.1 of Sardinella tawilis. Taxonomy (NCBI): domain Eukaryota; kingdom Metazoa; phylum Chordata; class Actinopteri; order Clupeiformes; family Clupeidae; genus Sardinella; species Sardinella tawilis. Next base: position 6,982,544 of record JASCQY010000036.1, read on the forward strand.
CGATTGCAGAAGATATTAAGTATGAATGTGCATTAGGTGACGGTGCGTAGGAGATGCAATCCGTGCTTCTGCGTCTGGCTGTAGTAGCGGTCCCTATGGGTTTGCTACTTTCCAGAAGCATGGCGTGGATGTCTAGTGGCAAAACACATGCGGAACTGATCAGCCGTTTGAGAGGTATGGACATCGTACTACTCTAGTGTCGGCAGATATGCGGTTGCCTCTCTTAGATGCGTGTTAACTGATGCGGTTTGTGTTTTACATCATCATGTAGATCATGGGGTAATCCGCAGCGATCGCGTTTTCGATGCCATGCTGGCCACTGACCGTGGAATCTACTCCAGGGACTATCCCTATGCAGATTCTCCACAGTCCATAGGTGAGATTCATTTGGTGTGTGTGTGCTCCCTTCATAAACATTCTATGAGTTAGATTTGAGGGAAAGTTCTAATAATTCCCATCTTTTCTCTGAAGGCTACAAAGCGACCATCAGTGCACCACACATGGTGAGAGAGGCCTGTGATTCCCTCACCTAGCTTTTGGCCAAGCCTGTCACATCTTTGTACCATCTTTTGGTAAAACAGTAGCCTACTGTTTTGGTAGAATAGTAAAAGTAGACGAAAAAAGGTTGTACATCTGCATAGTTATTCAGATGTGAACATAGTCTCCTCATTTTGAACAAAAATCCCTTTGCCCTTGACCTATCTTCAGTTTGCCTGCAAGATGATCTCAACATTAATGCTAAAGATAAGGTATGTTGTATTTTCCTTTATTCTACAGCATGCCCATGCTTTGGAAGTCCTTAGTGACAAGCTCACAGATGGGGCCAGTGCACTAGATGTTGGCTCTGGAAGTGGTTATCTCACTGCTTGCTTTGCCAGGATGGTAAGTTGTGAAGTGTTGTCACATTGTTTCCCTATGAAGTTACAAAACAGACAAGACATGTGCATATGAATTAATATCAAAACCCCTATGCCATTACCTGCAGGTAGGGCCAACTGGGAAGGTTGTTGGGATTGAGCACATTGATGAGCTGGTACAGAAATCAGTGAGAAATGTTCAAGCAGATGACCCAGAGCTTCTTTCTACTGGTCGGATTAAGCTTATAGGTTAGTTGTCATGGGTTTTACTCTTGCCGTCTTTGCTGTGTAAAGATCCCAGAGGAATGGGATGGCTTTTTCTTCTGTACATGGAATTTGTCACTTGCAAATGTTCAGAAGGAAGCATCAAGTCTTGCATTTCATCTCATTTCATTCATTCTCTGAACATGCCTAACCCTAAAACTGACCAATCACTGTGAGTTTTAATATGTGCTCCTTATTAAGTGGGCGATGGGAGATTGGGCTATCCAGAAGCAGCCCCCTATGATGCCATCCATGTAGGAGCAGCTGCAGCAACAATTCCAAAGGCTGTAAGTACCTGACAGCCCATGCCCCACAGACATTAACATGTTTGTAATGTATAATGTGCTTAAATCACAGATTTCATTGTTGTTTACTAACAGTGGAAGACAACATAATTGAATTCTTTTTTTCAAGATTAGGTTGCTGTTTGTTGGGTTGTGGTGCTGTGCTTTTTATTGAAGACTCCTTCTGCTACATTCAATTGTATTTTTAGGCAATGTGCCTGGTTGAGTTTTCGAAAACCCATGGAGCCGTAGAAGGCAGGGGCTAAGGTTAATTCTTGAGCTGTTTATCTGCTTGAATGGTAACTCAGAGGGCCTTCACAGCCAGAGGAGATGCGAGTGTCAAAGCGCATTGTGTGCAACTGCGCAGGCAGCCATTCTCGTTCAGAGTTCTCCGCTTTGATGGGGTCATTAGTTTGTGTTTCTCCCGACTCTCTCTTCCACCCTGACTCATCGATTCTGATGGGTCTCTCACTTGCCAAGTATTTGTTTTGACTGTTCATAATAGCAGAAACTCATCTCTGTCGACTCCTAAGTGCTCATGCTCGGTGCTGTGTTTACTATGCCTCTCAGTTGCTGGACCAGCTGAAGCCTGGTGGAAGACTCGTGCTGCCTGTGGGACCGGAAGGAGGGAGTCAGGTTTTGGAACAATATGACCGCCAGAGCGATGGAACCTTCCTTAAAAAGGCCCTCATGGGGGTGGTGTATGTCCCTCTCACAGACAAGCACCACCAATGGCCCAGGTATGTATCAGTTTCTTTATAGTTGCATAAGGTTGGATGGAGTGCTTCTGATTGGCAGTGATACTGAAATGCTTAGACTGCTACATACTGCTAGCCAGTTGTCTTGAGCTAACTCGGTGATGATATTGAAATGCTTTGACTGCTACCAACTGCCAGTCAGTTGTCTTGAGGTAACTCAGTGGTTGAATATTCTAAATAATTTATACTCAGATTCACTGAGTTGGTTATAATCAGTTTATATCACAATGAGTTGTTAAAGGAAAAGTTTGCTATTTTGCTTTAGGCTTTAGAATGGAGTATAGGTACACTGGAACAATCGCTCCTAAAAACGCATTAAACAGTCGTTTGTAAAGACGTGAAACTCATCGAGTGGTTCGAAATGTTCACTGATGGACTGACACAAAAATCATTGTGAACCGTGACTTCCTTCGTTACTTTTAGAGCTTCTAAACTCTTAGGCGGATGGATATGAGTGTGAAAATAGGTCCACAGTTGAGAATAAATGTTCAAAAACGTGTTGGAAACCATGCAGTTTGCAGCGATATTTTTGTTAACACATCAGTGAATATTAATGACCACTCGGTGAGTGTCTTTACAAACGAATGTTTAATGTGTTTAGGAGCGTTTGCTCCACTGCACCTACTGCATGCTGCCACTCTGAAGGGGGCGGGGAAGCCACAGCAACAATCAAAAATCTCGGTCTAGGAGCATGTGTCAAAACGTCTACCTGAGCCATTGTATTTCATCAGAAACTATCTAAAAACAAGGTTTTTAAATAGCGAACTTTTCCTTTAAGTCAAGAAATGTTCTGTAAATTCATTTAATATGGTCAGTAAACCACCTGAACGTTCACTTGACAAAGCATTAGCAAATGAATTCATGTGTTCCTCTGAAAAGTGGAGAATTAAAAGACTTCAGAAAAGAGTTGATTGCAGTTAGCTCTGTAAACTGTGCTATGTAGGGATGACCTTTTGTACCTGATTTGACCCGAGTGATCTGAAAAGGGCTTTGCTGTGTGTTCTTCCTCCCCCAGTGGTGAGCTCTGACTGCGGTCTGGTTGCCCCTGATAGGTGGCGCTGGTGCTGCAGTTCTGGGTGCCTGTAGGCCAGAAGGGAAAGGCTTGACTCATCCCGGCTCAGAGCGCTGCCTAGCAACACTCTCCAAGCCCCCACCAGCCAGCTCTTGCTCTTGCAGCTCGTCTTCCTCCCACACTTGTGCTCGCTGGCCAAGACCGAAGAGCAAGGATGCTCTAGTGCCTGATGTAAGGATGGTAATATCCATTGAGATCAGATAGTGAATGAGCCCTGTGATGCTTTGCGGTTCCCCCTTTTTTGTTGAAAAGTCGGAGGATTAACATGCACCTTTAAGGGAAACTGATTCAACTGTTTGATTCTTGATTTAATTTATGGAAGGATGGATTTCTACCAGTTAACAAACTTAAATAAGTTTAGTCTCTGTATTCAGTGTGTGCTAAACCGAATATTATGCTGAATCCTGACTGTTGTAGACCTAAAATGATTTCTGGTTAATAAGTTATAAAATTATGGTCTGTGAAACTACATGGCTATTATAATATATAACATTTTAAAATGTTCATTGTATTGATTTGTCTTGGATGACAGTATTTTTGTTCAGGCTGAGAATTGGCTGTAGTACTTAAGTTTTGTGCATTTCATATAAATTTCTAAATAAAGTAACAGCATCATTTCCAGTATTAAACTAGGCTACTTGCTTGTCTCATTTTAAAAAAAATGTTTTACATATCATATACACATAAACATACAGTACATATAACTTACAACTTAACAAAAAACCCATTTGGATCATACCAGTGAAAAGACCAGACAATAAACCAAACAAACAGATAGATGAAAAGAGATAAGGGCTAATTGCCTGACTGGCGAACTGCACAGACCTAATCACACGGTAGAGCATTGTAGGCTATGCTTTTCTATTTTCCAGAGATTTACAAGTTAGTGAATCAAATTCAGCCCAAAATTGGGCATTGTAGGGGAGTGGCTGATAAAATTTGGCTAATAAAATAACAGACAAATTCACTTGCTTGTCTCATTTTAAAAAACAAACAAACAAAAAAACAAATTTATTGAAATATAAAACATACAAGATAGGTTATGTCAAGTTTTACAAGTCTTACACAGCTTGTCTCATTGCTATTCATGAGGAGCGCCATGTGATGTCATTTTCCTGCGACAACAAGATGAGAGGAAGAGAACCCTGAGAGAACCCGGTGAAAGCAATGCATGTGAGTGTCTGGAGCTCATTGGTAAAAGTAAGTGTATTTTTCAGGAAATGTTTAGAGCGTAAAGAGCTCATAAATAGATCTATATATACAGTAAGTAAAAACACCTCCCATCAGTTTGACATTTTCGGAGACGTCGTTAGGAGACAAGAAGTTGCTGACCCGTGTGCACCCAAAGCGGTCATACCCTGCTTGTTGTCTAACGTTAATGTGAAAGAAGATGGCTTGCACTCCACGTCAAAATTAAACAACGTCAGCTTTTTTACTTCATTCTGTGTAGATAAAGTTTGTAACTTGTTAAGCTGTATTCACAGTGGTGTCACTGACTCGCACGTGACGACGGAACCTCAGGCGATCCTCGCATCAGCTAGGCTAAATAGTGCTGATCAAGCCGATGACAAAATGGACCAAGATGTAAAAGAAACCGGCGAAAAGCGCAAATGTGAAAACTCGGACAGTCATGAGAAAACTGGACGCAAAAGACGAAGAGGAGGAGGAGGAAAACAGCTTCGTCCTGGGGAGAGATACGTACCTCCCCCTCAAAAGCGCAACCCAGGTGTCAGTTTCAGCCAAGAACATTTTGACGAGACGTCATATTATTTTGAAGGAGGTCTTCGTAAAGTTCACCCTTACTATTACGATTTCAAAACTTATTGCAAAGGACGTTGGATTGGCAAGACCCTTCTGGAGGTTTTCAGCAGTGAGTTCAGATCTGAACCTTTGGAATATTATCACAGAGCAGCTAAAGCAGGTCGGATTCGACTTAATGACACACCTGTTGATGACCTGAATATCACCCTAAAGGTACACCCACATTTTAATCAATATTGTATTGTTATATTTGATGATTGAATTGTTTGGCTTGTGTAGCCTTAATAGAAGGCAGATCATTCAATACATTTAATTATGCCAAGAAGAAAATGCCTGACTCTTCTATCAAGCCAAGACAATTGAATAATTTAGCTCTGTATTGAACTCCTTCCAGAACAATGATTTGATGAAAAACACAGTCCATCGCCATGAACCACCTGTGGTTGGCCACCCCATTGAGATCATTGAAGAGAATGATGAAGTTGTGGTGGTGGACAAACCTGCTTCATTGCCGGTTCACCCATGCGGGCGATTTCGTCACAACACTGTCATCTTCATTTTGGGAAAGGAGCGAGGTCTCTCTGAACTGCATACGGTCCACCGTCTGGATCGCCTCACATCTGGGGTGCTGCTTTTTGCCCGTACTCTTGACGTATCAAAAAAGTTGGATCAGATGGTGCGAGACCGAGAGGTGAGTTATGATCAACTAAGCCACTGGTTATGAACATGTAGATTGTTTGAACATCTAAGGTGTTGTTTATGGACAGTGTATTTTTGTTATAATACTGCCTGTCATTATGACCAAATTGTGAATAACATTATCTCTGATGGAAAGTAAAACAATGGTGAAAGGTATTGAAATTCAGTTTGCTTACCTCCATCATGTGTGCTTTATTAAATCAGCTGGAAAAGGAGTATGTGTGTCGAGTGGAAGGAGAATTCCCAGAGGATGAGCTGGTGTGTGAGGAGCCCATCCTTGTAGTCTCATTTAAGGTTGGTGTGTGTCGTGTGGACCCCAAGGGCAAACCTAGCCGCACGGTTTTTCAGAGGCTGAGCTACAATGGTCACTCAAGCGTGGTCCGGTGCAGGCCTGTCACCGGGCGCACTCACCAAATCCGTGTCCATTTGCAGTTTCTGGGGTACCCCATCCAGAATGACCCAGTGTATGGGTCCTCGGTCTGGGGCCCCTCTCGAGCCAAAGGTGGCCTGGTGGGCATGACTGATGAGGAACTCTTGGACGCCCTTGTTGAGGAGCATCGTATCAAAGAGAATGTGCATCTGTTGGACATACCTGAGGAGGACCTAAAGAGTGGACATAAAACTGCAGTTGCAGAAAGTACAGCCCAAGTGAGCACTTGTAAAGGCAATCAGGATGGAGCCTCTGATGTGTCTTGTGCAAGAGCAGTTATGTCTGAGTCAGGTGAGGACAATCGTACAGCCAAACCAATAGAAAAGGGCAACAAACTCTCTGAAGCTGCTTCCAGAGCAGCCAGCATCATTGAGGGTGAACCAATTACTGAGATGGCCACTTCTGGGGATACAACATCTGTATCATATCATTCAAATGTTGGGATCGATCCTTTGTGCAGTGAATGTAAGATTGTCCGTCCTGATCCAACAGAGAAGGAGCTTGTCATGTACCTCCATGCCTTGAGATACAAGGGACCAGACTTTGAATATTCTACTCGTTTGCCTGACTGGGCTAAAGAGGACTGGGTTGAGGATTAATGGTGATGCTTTATTTTTTTATGAATAATAAACATATTGCCCTTGAGCAGTCATTTTGAATATAAAGCATGGAGAGGCGTTGGGGAAAAAATGAGTTTAGATGGTGCTAAAGTGTATAATGAGATGAAGTTCAAACATTTTACAGTTCTATGAATGCTGTCAGAATTGTCACAGAATTTAGTGATGTTGAATGCCAGTTATACCTAAAAGAGGAAAACCCTTATGTATCGAATCGCTGGCAGTTCTTTAATGAACCAGATTACATTTATAATAAAAGGAACTGCCCATCACTTTCCTGTCATGATTTATGATGACTAACGATGCAGGGATTTTTCCACATGTGTAGATAAATTTATAGAGGGGAAACAAGTGGTCATCTAGAACATCATTTCAAAAAGAGGTATAGTTATTTAAAGAAGTGTTTTAATCAAGTGTCCTCCACAGTTGTAACCTGTACAACTTCACAAGTTTGAAAATACCATTTTTCTCCCACAGACTAGTTCTCCTGCAACATATAATATTTATATTTATAAGGCAGGTGAAATCTTTTCATAAATTCAAGACCTTCTCTTTTCAGCATTATCAATAATAAGACAAATTTACAGAATTAAACAAAGAACACCTCTGGTTGTCACACTTGACAAACAAAAATATAAACTTGGCACTTGGAAAGGTAAATAGTGTTACCATTGATATATGTTAATATTTTGTGTTAATCCTACAGAAGTCATAGTTGGCTCAGGTATATGTTGTAAGGTTTTGCACTAGTGAATCATAATGTTGTAAATATCCTTTGTAGACATTAGCTGACGACTGTAAAACTGAAATTCAGTTTGCATAGTGTGAACATTTTGTGTACAGTGAGATAATGAATCATATGAAAGAATTTAACATGGACTCAAGCCTTCCACACATTAAACACCCACTAAATAATAAATCTTTCCTTAGTAAAAGAGTTTCAACAAGCCAACAACATAGCAAAGCACACTTATACAGACATTTTCATGTTTTTTTTTTGTCAAAGAATCTGATTGATACAATTGACCTCAACACTTGCATTAATCAAACACACATAAGTATGTCAGGACTTACTGACAGGGTTACATGATCACTATCAACACATTTGAATAATTTGGCACATGCTTAAACTGGCTGGTTGAACACTTAACCCCATATTACAACATACACACATTTCCTGTCCTTTGCCTCTTCTATGGCTCAAAAGTTGTCATAATTACCTGTCATCTCACATGATAGTTGAAATCGAATGTCTCTTATGTATTTGTAAAACAATACTCTAATAATACCCTCTGTTACTTTAACCATCCATGACAAAAATATGCTATTACAATTTAACATAGATATTCACATTTTAAATAAACTTCTCATATATCCAGAAGACATGAACTGTTACAACATCTTTTAAACATGTTCTTTAAATTCTTTTGGCATGAACCTTACAAAACCTTGTGTGAGTGGAAAGGCCTGTGTGATCCTTTGAACTACCAAAAGCTTTGTATCCAAATTCACATCCACAAAGATATCATTCCTGTGAGATTAAAACAACTTGTGATATCTTTACAAAGGTGTAGGTGTCTGTGAAAATGCAGTACGAGGCTTGGACAACATGCTCATTTTTGAGGTGAAAGCATATCAATAACTTGGTAGTCCTTGAATGATTACATTTAGTAGTGATAAGGCCTTCACATATGGTTTTCTACTGCTTGAGATGTTCTGATTCATGCTAATTCAATCTCAAGATAGTTGTTTTTGTCAGTTACCTGGGGCTGGCTTGATCGATGTCATAGTATGCAGCAGACTATATCAGACACCATTCATTTTTTAAGTGATTTTTTACAGTGCTTATTTAGAGGAGTGTGCATTCCTATCAAATTTGGGTTTTGACAGTCTACATCTACAGATTTATGTCAAGAAGTCACCTAGATGATATCCAAGTTTGCAAATGAAATTTCTGCTGCAAATATCTTACAACAGACATAGTTGTGATCATGCTGAAAGTTGATTTGTCAACAAGCTGGATTGATCTATATCAGCTTTTGTCATCTCCTCTCTTAATCCATACGTCTGGCATATCAGGCTGGCTGTTTGGCAAAATAACTGGCAGTTCACTCTGGCTGGACCGTCCCCTGCCCCCACCATGGGAAGGTGTATCGTAAACATTTTCCTTAAGAGAAAGTCTTAAGGTGTCCCTCTTGCCATTCAGGTGACCAGGTTGCAACTCTGTGTCCTGTTGCGACTCTGAGCTAACTTGAGGGAGTGAGACTCCTGGCTCGATGTCACTCAGACAAGTCTCATTAGAATCCTCCATACCTTCAAGTGAGCTGTGAGACTGAGAAGAAAGTAAGCGCTTGTGTTGGTCCTTTTCTTGAATGCTGCAGGCATCATCATCGATCGAAAGCAACCTCTGAGGTCTCCTGCTGTCCGCGGTCTGGCAGACAGCAATGTCATCCATGCTGGACGAAGGTGATGATGATATGGACGCATTCCATATCTTGATTCCTCCACCTTCACCTCGACATTTTTTGCACCACAGTTTTTCCTTGGCCAGGTCGCCTGTGGGACGTAGGGTGTTCTTGTAAGGGGAAGAGGTCTGAAGTGCTGGAGGTGCATTGCAACCCTTTAGGTCCTCACTGTCGCCCTCCATGCTCACCCTGTCGTACTCCCTACGCGGACTCAAGCCACAGAACTGGATGTCGTCGGAGAGGACAGAGGGTCTGTTGGACAGCTTGCTGGTGCAGGTGCTGTTCTCAAAGCTGTCACTCAACTGGCAGGCTAGGGGTTGAAGCTCATATTGCTCTGGGCCCCTGACACTTCCGGTCGCTCTCTGTCTATGGTTTTGCTGGTTTGGGCACAAGTAGCCAACTCCCTCAGGCCCCTCCTGGTTGAAATTCTTCCGAACTCTTGGTCCTGTATTACACCCGAACGCCCCATTGGCTGCAGTGTTGGTTGAGGTGGTGTCAGTTGTGGTGTCAGTCATCTTCTCAGCTGTGCATGGCAAAGACAGCCGCCCGCAGTTCTTCTGTGGGCCAAAAAAACAGCACAAAGACTGAAAAAAGAAAGTTGCAAAACCACATGCTACACATTTCACAAGCAGTAGGTATATCCCAACTCTCCGGAAGAGGAGGGCAGTGGCTGGCAGCATGACAACGCCTGCGCAAAAAAAAGCTCCGGCCCCTGTTGCCACTGGACAACCCATCCTCTTCAGGGAGTGGGCTACTCTCCCAAGTCTCTCTACGTGTGGAGCTAAGCTGTATGACACGCAATAATTGGCCACAAAGTCCACTGATAGTCCAGCAGCAGCAGAGAGGAATAAGGCTTCCATGCCTGTCAGCTGCCACTCCAGCAATACCAGCAGGCCTACAGTGACAAAAACGCTGCCACCCACAGCTGCTGTCCCATACACACTGAGGGGGATGTTCCATGTTGTCAAAAGTAACATGGCAAAGGTGAGGGCTATTGAAAACCCAGCCACCTCTAAAGTCTCTGAGCTTAGACATTCTTGTAGGTCGTATAATGTTAGCTGACTCACAAACCAGCCTTTGTTTAAACCTGGTGGGGCCCCTGACATTTCCTCTTCAAACCAGGACCGTATTTCTTGGTAGAAATGTGTTGTTTGGGTGAAATTGAAGCTGTACAGGTATGAGGTTTTTAAAACAATAATGAGTGCAGTGATCTGACCATCTGAGTCAAAGCGCAAGCCACCATCCTTGGGGAGATGGCCCTGTGAATGCTGTTCTGCCAACATCATTCCAAGGCATTGTTCAAAAACACTGGGTGGGTAAGGGAATGGAATGTCATTGCAGCAAAAATGAAAGGCATCCTCATTCTCAGAGCAGCGCCGGATGGACACCCAGTGAATAAGCTGCTCTACAAAACAAACATTGTCCTCGGTCTCCCCATGTTCATTGGAAGCTTCCAAGTAGAAGCTCTGGTTTTGTACTCTTCCACAAAGATCCCTGAGCCAGACCTGGGCATCTGGATGGGTCATGTTGAACTCTGTGTCCATGATCAATTTGCTGCCACCTTTTGGGTCAAAGTGATTCTCTGTATCAGTTGGGATGACGCCCCAGACAAGAGTTATTGTTAAAGGTTTATCTTCTCCTCTCCATTTGCGTTCAAACATGAACTGGTGTTGGTATTCTGTGTCATATCGTTCAAAAGGATGGCTGGAGCGAAACAGCTGAACCCCATGGTTGTCAGAGGTGGGTAGTTTCATACCAGGGGCTGCACATGATATATAGGTGCCCCCTGCCGCCAACACTGCGAACGAGCAGATCCAAATGTAGCGGAACTTGACTACTCCGAGGGGGAGTATCTTCAGGAAGAGTAAATTGGATGTGTCTGTCAGTCCACGCTTTAAACTTCTCAACTTCTGGCCCATAGTGAAAAGGCAGCGTTTTCTTGAGCTGGTGTCCCAAAATCCACCAGGGCGTTTTGTGCAGCATGGTTTCCACCCTGGCCCTGAAGCAGCAGTGGCAGCAGTGATGGTGTAGCGCTCATGCAACACTAGTGCACAGGGAAGCCAAACAAGGGCAAATAGTGTGTTGATTAGTGACGCTGTGCCCAGGAACACAGCAAAGCACCTGATGGCTGTGATGCTACTAATGTAGCCAGAGAAGAATGTGGCACTGGAGGTTAGACCTGATGTCAAAATCAGGTAGCCCATTTCCTGGAGGACACGATTCATCCTCTTTTCCACTGAGGCTGGAGGATTATGGGAGAACTGCTGGAGCCAGAAGTCAAAAAAGGTGTAGGCGTAATTGGCACAGCTGCCAAATACAATCAAGACTGCGCTAAGGTTAAGAAAAGGGAAGAAGGCTATTCTGAAAGCAACTTTGTAAAAGAAATAAGAGGTCAGAAGGGAGGTTGTGATCGCCAACAGTGACAGTGCAGACAGGAACAGGGATCTGGTGTATAGAGCCATTGTGAAAAATAGCACGAGCACAGCCAGTACTGGATAGACTGCGTCCCGAATCAGGTAATACTTAAAAAGTGTTTGTTTGATGCCCAAATCCATCCCTGTTATTGTGGTGTTATTATATGTTAAGTCGTTTCCCTCCAAATGACTCAGATAGACGGCAATCAACGAATCCCCTTTCTCCAGGGGCAAAAACATAAGACTGTACTTCAGGGAAGGCACCTGGTATTCAACAGTCTGAGGCCCAAGGAAGTCTTTGTCCACCAGGAAATGTAGTATCTGGAAGACAGCATTTGAGTGTTTACACTTGCTTGGTACAGATGCACAGCGGCCATGTTTGTCTCTCTCTGCGCACGATGCAACCAGATGTCCATTGTGGTAGTAGGGGGCACAATGTCGCAGCAGACTCAGACTGTCTGAGACCTGTTGGGCAGTCAGAGTGAGACAGGAGGAGGCGTTGGTGAGGAGAACCAGGTAGTTCCCAAGGGACCAGCTGGGACAGCACTCTCCCCTCGAAGTGGAGCCATCAGCGTCAATCCTGAGGCTTTTGCAGATGTCTTGGAAGTGGGGCTGTGAGCGTATCTGAAACAAGATAAAAGCATTAGGGCTCATCTTGCCTTTGCAGCAACTTTTAATTTCATGAACCTCACTAGATTTCATGAACCTCAATAGATTTGTGTACTTTCAGAGCACTAAGTCTACTTAAGTAAATGTCTGCTTTCATAAGTGGCATACTACAGACAGCCCAACCATTAAAACTGATGGATGTGGAGGGACCACTTCTCCCAAATCAAGTTGATCCCCACACACACTCCAGCACCAACAGCAAACCACAGATATGCATGCCATCAATTCATGGAGCCTTTGGTTGTACCCTTTCATTTGTCAATAGTGGGTCTGACAACAGATAAATAAACACTACTAACCAAGATCTGTTCCATCTCGCACATGGAGTAGATTGCCTTTAGGCTCCAAAGACTTGCAGAGTCTCCTGAACGGAAGACCAATTTAGCATATTGCTCTCCTGTACAGAGATGAAAGAACACAACACGAGTTATTCCTCCAGTTATGACATTGCTCCAAATAAGGACAAACAGGTAGGCTGCATACCAGGTGATTCACAGAAGAATTTGTGCTGAGCATTATCCCTCTCCAGCATTCTTCTCAGACGTGATTTGGAATGCACTTGAAATCCTTCAGTATCTGATCCATGGCTTTTCCCATGACTACAAAAGAATGATAAAAGCAACATTTACTCTTCATGTTATAGTATCTGCTTGAATTTTTGCAATTTGTTCTTTTTTCTGCCATATAATCCAGACACTGGCTCCCCCTGATAGCATCTTAATAACAACATGACTTGGGTTGAACATTAAGTCAGTATTATTTGGGAAACTCATTGAGAAAAGACAGTACAGCGGGCTTTCTACCAGCTTTTCCCATCTGTTGGTTTTGCTTGTGAGATGTGCCAGCCCTATGCCTGCTTCTGGTGTGTCATTACATAAGCTAGCCTGAGAGCTCGACAGTTTGCCTCGGCCCTGGCTTGCCATGTAACACATGGCCTTGCCATGCACATGGCCATTTCTGTGCAGTACCTCCCAGCTGTCTTGTCTGCGAGTTTGCGTGGCATGACAGACAGTAATTTTCCAGGGCCAGTGTTCTGCTGCAGTTCGGTCCAGGCGGAGAGCCTTATTCCGATGTCTGTTCCACGAGGCTCAAAACCCTGCATTAAACGATCAAAGGTGTGGGCTGAGGCATAAAAAGCAAGGGAGGGAGGGGGAAAAAAGAAGACAGACAACAACATCCAACCAGCAGCGTCCTTTGAGGCAAGCTAACAATGCATTGAATTATTTTTTTTTTCCTGAGGAGCATCTGCAGAGCTGAATACAAATAGACTGTTCCCAGCATCCTCACAAGGTTCATTGTGCCTCAGAGGGGGCTTATGCTAATTTAGTTGAAAGGTGCACTGACTAATTACTCTTTCAGCCAAAGCAAAGCTGGACAGTTTGGAGCATATTTACATGCATTTATGTCTAGGCAGGGCACCTAATTTAGGCATAAGTGATAATGTTTTCATGAAATGAGTAGATGCCTTCCATTTGTTATAAAACTGGTCTTGGGTAAAAGCATCTTCCACATAATATGTAAATTTAGGTGTATGAGTATATGTTAGCGTACACATTAGAGAACAGTAATGGCAAACAGAAATGATTCCCCAAACAGTAGCACCAAAGACTGTTGCCGCATAATTAGGCAGTTTTATTTATAAGTTGGCATCGCAAAGCCATTAAACCAGCCTCTGCACCTGCTAATTGTTTTGGAAAGGCAGAACACGAGAAAGTGGATGGATGGATGGTGAGAGAGAAAGAGATGGAGAGCAAGAGAGAGATGCAGTGAAAGAAAGAGCGAGCGAGAGAGAGAAAGATAGAGAGAGAGAGAGAGAGATGCAGTGAAAGAAAGCGAGCGAGAGAGAGAGAGAGATGGTCATTAGTTTGACAAGACTCTGGCACAGCATAATCGCCATGTCAGAGGCGCTCACCACCAGCGGGTCAGAGAAGTCTGGAAGGGGTCCAATCAGTAGGCCAGCCAGTGAACAGCTCAGCAGAAGCACCAAGCACATGACAAGAACTGTCATAGGGTATTCCACAATCACCTGGGTATAACTGTCTCCCATGGACAAAAATACATACACAGGAAGTGTGGATTTTGTACACATGGCTTTTACGACTTTTCAATGCATGGGCATGATGCCAGTAATCATAATTATCTATGTATTGTGATATTATTTCATAAAATTCTCCCACATCCCACGTCATTACACTGGGCAGATACTATGTAATGAAATGATCAGGGCGTAAATCTGTTAAAAATATATATTTTATAAGAAATATGGTGAAAGTCACATGTACTGTGTCACCCTTTCTAAATTTCAGTACATTGAAATTGAAATACTGACCTTCTTGGGATCTTGAAGGGCCCATTATTCCTGAAATAGAATCAAATGTATGACTAATTTGGTCGTACTGAATACTGCATACTGAAAACAAAATGCCAGGTTGACATCTCACCTTACGGATACAACATGATGCTGAACTGGCTTGAGGTTGCTGCCATCATGTGACCCTTGCAGCCAATGGCAGCGCACGGTGGCTGCTGTGTGTGAGGGGCTACAGCTGTGCACAGTCTTCACTGTAGAACAGTCTGGAAGCGAGGCAGTGGTGACCGGGTGCGAGTCCTGACTTGCATTGGTCTTGCCTGGCTGCTGATGTGGCTGGTGGTGTTGGTGATGGGTTGAGTTGCTGGGGCATCTTCGTAGCTGGGGTGAGGGGTTTGAACAGCCTGGGCAAACCTGATGGTAGAGCTTGCTGGATGGAGAGGCCTTGGGTAGACTGAGGGCATCCCCAGGCTGGTTTTCGTCTCCTGGAATCAGCACCACCTGGGACTCTGACTCTTGGCTGTCCGGTGGGCACAGAGAAACCTCTGGAATGTCACTATAAAAGGGGAGAAGGAGCACATAAATGACTGATATTAGGGATGATACTTTTCCTTTTCTCATGGAGAGAATTTGTCTCCCATTATGTAGAGCTTTTTAGCGATGTTATCTCTGTTGTGTCTTTAGCAGTGTTATCCGTGCCAAAACCCTTGTGAGTTGAACTCCTAACCCAAGGTGAACTTGGTTGTAATTTGCTGCAGGAATGAGGGCGAGGTGATGCGCTACCGCTACAATGCTTGAAGGCCCAATTAGGTTCAAAAGAAAGACTCCATCTGCTTGGCTTGTCAGCACACATGAGGCAACAGGCGACCGGGGCTTCTGATGATAAAAGATGACTCATGTTTTACAGTCCGATTGCACACGGATCATCGCTCTCTCAGAACAGGGTTAACGTTGATGTCTTTGACTTCAGTTTCTTCTGATGACTAAATACAGACAGGACATGTAAGCATTATAAACATCAATGGAGGAAATGCTTATATTATGCTTTCATGTTCTAGAAATCTTTTTCTACAGTATGGGATAGTGACTATATAGGAAAACCATAAAAGGGTCATTCCGTGTCAAATCAGGACGGATCCAGACCTCATCGTCACGGATTTTCACGAAACTTGACGTGCTGATT
>JASCQY010000036.1:7061231-7071631 GCA_030264315.1 Sardinella tawilis
AAGTAAGACACTATGCCCCATTCACTTAGTGTTAGTTGCCTGGTTCATTATTCGGTCTATGTTGTATCAAATTTTTTTGTTCTTTTTCCTATGAACAGAATTCGGTGACCTTGAACAACAGAGCTATGGATTGATTCACACCGAACTTCTCCTTTAACAATGTATACAATACAAATACAACATGCGCACACACATACTGTACATACATACACACACTGAAACACTTAACACTTAACAATGCATACAATACAAATGCAACATACGCACACATACATACATACACATACTGAAACACTTAACACTTAACAATGCATGCAATACAAATACACGTGTTCAAACAGTCTCACACATAGAGCCATCTCACTCTGTTCTCAGCACACTATCTGAGGCATGTCTCCCACGCTGGGTGTGAGTGTGTGTAGACTACATCCAGTAGCTGAAAGCATCACAGGCTCTTTTCTGAGATGGAAACCACTGGGTGGAAACAATCATGTGAAATGAAACATGCCCGCACCTGGCTTGTGTGAGTGTGTGTGCTGGTATTGTGCTCGTGTCTGAAATGAAACGCATGTAGCGAAAAAAGATGTAATGCTGTAGACCCTGTGTGTGTGTGTGTGTGTGTGTGTGTGTGTGTGTGTGTGAGACCCCCCCTCCCTCGGCTGACTCATTCTGACCACCTATTTTCCACTCACCCCGCAGCAAATTGAAGGAGCCAGTATTCAACGCAGGTAAGATTGAGGTGTCCCCGCTGTCTGTCTGATGTGACTAGCTATCAGTGGCACTGCTCTGAGACTCACCCCAATATTACCCTCACTGTGATCATTGCCCAAAGTGCCTATCCAGCCCTGCTGGAGCCAACGAAATTGTAAGAGGGAAGATTAGAAAATGACAGATGTCACAGCAGCATGGAAGTAACACACATGCAGAATTGTGCGGCAGTTGTGTTGCATTCTACACGACTAATGTAGCATTTCGAGGGTTAGAGTTAAAGTGATCCAATGCACCGATGCACAAATGTGTCTAACGTAATGCATACACACACCCACACCCACACACACACACACACACACACACACACACATATACACACACACACAGACACATACAGTATACACACGCATACACACACTGTACTTTATATTTTAAAAGGGTTTTAATTAAGATGTTTACATCCATCATTGTTGCTCTTTGGCACCATTGATGCCTAAATGATTATCATTAATAGAAATGGCAAAGTAAGGGCACTTAGAATCTCCTCCTAATAATAATGGAGGTTTAATGAAACAAACTCAGGGCTTGATCATTTGAGGGTAATGGACTGATGAAACCACTGCTATTACATGTAGCTTAATGTAATGTGCTGTGATGTGATGTACTGTACTGTGCTAGAATAACAATAATGCCACACCAGTTGTTTACATTACAAGTCACTACACCACCCAACATCCCATGATTCCCCTCATCTCCTGCTCACTTCCTCGTTCATTTCCATCCTTATTTTCCCATCATGCTCTTTTCTTTCCCCCATCTCTGTTGTTAACCTTTTATCGCCAGCCATCTTCTCCACTCCAATTAACAATTACTCTGATTTGCTCCCATGTTAACTGTATTGATTAGCGTTTAAAGGGAATGAGAGCTCTCAGCAGTATTGACTGATATACTGCAAGCTGGTGCGTTAGCTCTGGGAATGCCTGCTGGGTAGTTAGCGATCACAGGCCGGTTAATCAGCCCGAGTCTCCCCTGTGCTGCGAGAAGGCTGCGAGGGCTTCTCGCAGATGGCTCCGCTCCTCCTCGTGAGTGATGGAGTCAGTAAAGATGGTCCGATCGGTCCAGCTGCCCTCCAGCTGCAATTAAAATGCCACAGAGGACAGGCAAGAACAGACAGCCGTTAATCCCCACGGAATGAAAGGGGTTCGGCAGCGTCGGCCTGAATATGCACATAAATATCGCATCTCATTCCAGGACACTCAGCATATTAATAGGTGTTTGACCCGTCAACATAAAAGCCAATCTCATTATTTAATAGAGGAGAAACGGATGGATGCATATATTCATAATCTGGTTTTTAATTTATTATTGATGCACACACAGCAGCACAGCGTCGTTAGCGTCCACATCAGTTACATCCTAATCTGGCCCTACACACGAATCTTATGTCAACATCACAACAAGGTACCACGTTTTGACAGCAACAGTTTTAAAAAGTATATTAACTAAGGGCATCTCCATGTTCAGGAAGCACTAAAAATGGTATGGGTATGTGTTGGATATGTGTTCATCTAAGCTATGGATATATTTTCTTTTAATAAGACTTTACCAAAAATGTAGTCTAACCATAAGAACATACAATAACATTCAAGGACTGTCCAAATATAATTTTGACCTGATGCCATAGTCAACGCTACCTCCTGCAAACACTTCAGTGCACCACTGCCCACCTTCCATGTTGGAATTCTGATGAAATAGTGTGAGAAATGTGTAAACTCCATAGCAGGATTCGCTTGTTGGCTGAAGGCAAAGTTCTGTCTCAGCGTCTGCTTTCATATCTCAGCATCCCAGAAGACTTTTGCAAACAGCAGCGAACTTCTGCAGAATAATATGTGGAGACTGGCGCATAACAAACGCACTTCAAGATAATGCAACAAAATGGCCTTTTAGCTAAGAGAAACGATGTTCTTTTCTGACTTAATCGCACAAATTAATTTCCAGAACAAGATTAGCATGAAATATATTCGTCACAGTGTTTTGTCTCCCCTTGTCATACATTAGCCAGTATATTTCCACATCCATTCTATTACACCTTGATAGATTTACATTTGGTGTAATTAGTTGCATAATTAAATTCAGCTATCGTTGAAAAAAATGACATCATTATTCAGCTTATAGTAAATCTATACCTCTCAGCCCGACGTGTTTGCCTAATAAGCTCATTAAAATAATTGTTTCCAAATTGGGCAATTGTGTTACGGCATGTTTCGTTCCCCTCGTGGTCAGCTGAAAATCCAACCGAAAGAGGCTTTAATTCAGCATAAAACATTTCAAAATAAAGTGCCCCTTCTCATAGCAAGGCTTCACTCAGAAGCTGTTTCCTTTCTCCAGGCGTGCATGTCAAACTAGGCATGGATGTGCAGCATCAGGAAAGCAGCCCCCTTGCCAGACGAGGGAATGCAACACGAGCCGCCTAGCTGGGCACGGCCCCTTCAGGTTCCTCCCTGTTTTAATGATCACGCCGGGCGGCTGATTAATTGAAATTATCAATGCAGTGCCATCTTTTTCCCACTTAAGTGAATTAGCCCCTGTGCAAAATGAGTTGGAGGTGAAGACTGGTAATTAGGACTGGGGCTCACGGCTAGAGACACGCTGTCTCTCTCTCTCTTTCTCTCTCTTGCTCTCGCTCTCTCTCTCTCTCTCTCTCTCCTCCCCCACCAAACTTCTGTTACCCCCCTCCCCTGGGTGGGGTTAGGGTGTAGTGGGGGTAGTGTAGTAATTCTGATTAGTGTGTGGGGGGTGGAGATGCTGATTGCCGGAACTTGATGATGAACAGCAGGATGGGCTCTCTCTCTCTTTCTCTCTCTCTCTTTCTCTGTCTATCTCTCTGTCTGTCTATCTCTCTTTCTGCCTGTCTTGCTGTTTCCTCCCTCCCTATCTCTCTCTCTCTCTCTCTCTCTGTCTCCTGTGGACTCATATGGTTTTGTCTCTGTCTCTGTACGTTCGTAAGGGATGCGGCGGGTGACCCACTGCAAAGGTAGGCCCAGCTCCCCTCTCCCCACCTCTCCCCTGACTCCCCCCCTCAGCATCCAGACACTCTAAGGCCAAAGGACACTCATCGTCTCCTGAAGTCAGTCATATAGATCTTAAGAAAGCCTGACTCACGTGTTTATAAATTAGGCCAACAGGGAGACCACCAGGTGATGTGTGTTTCAATATAAATAAAATAAAAGAAAAAAATAGAAGTGCTTTAAAGAACTGAATGGGAAAGAACAAAAAAGGTAAAAAGCAAGAGAATATGGAAGGAAAAAAAAAATGGTGCTGGTTGGTCTGACTCATCTTTCCCGTGCGTGAGTCAGCGAGGCCAGAGTTACTCACCCAAAGCGCCACGGACACGTCCGAGCGCAGACCTGGGCGTGAGCCAGCACCGATACCGTCCATCACGGACTCTGACTCACACTTACCCTCACACTCACACTCAGTGTGTCCTTGGCCTTAGAGTGTCCAGCAGCAGCAGTCGATGCTTGAGATGGAGAGGCCCTTCAGGGCGGAGATGGGGCTCTGTAGGGGAAGGGAAGGCTTTGGTTTGGTTTGGTTTGGTTTTGGTTGTGGATGTGTGTGGTAGCTGTAGCCTCAACCCTGTCCACCCTGAGCTAAGCACAGCGCTGAAGAAAAAAAATACACGCAGTGTGCAGTGGACTAACAAGCACATTTCTCTTTTTAACTGCTCCACCTCTCTGCGTACATGTACACACACACACACACACCAGGCGCTAGCTGCCCCCGTCTGGGGTTGGGATTGCAGTGATTTGCCACTCTGCTCTTTAACCAGCGTGAGTGATTGCCACCCTCACAGAGATGCGTTTGTTTGTGCTCACCACCCCACAGCACTTACTGTAAGCCTGTCTCTCTCTCTCTCTCTCTCTCTCTCTCTCTCTCTCTCTCTCTCTCTCTCTCTCTCTCTCTATTTCTCTTTCTATCTCTATCTCTGTGTCTCTCTCACCATGGGAACTCATGCCGAGTCCTGGCATTTTCCCTCCGACTCCTGGGAGTTGTTGACTTCCAGAGTCGAGCAGCACAAATGCCAAACATTTGTTTTGGTCACAAGCTGTAGAGGGGATTTCTTGTTTGCTATTACCAGTAAACTGTGTCGTTAGTCTGCTCAGCCCCCCCGAGTCTTTTCAGCATGCGCTGTAGACTGCTGCAGGCTCTCTCTCTCTCTATCTCTCTCTCTCTCTCTCTCTCTCTCTCTCTCTCTCTCTCTCTCTCTCTCCAGCCTGGCTGTTGAATAGCTTGTCTTTGCCACATCATGTGAACAGTAAAATGTCTGTTTTTGTCATGCTGACTATGTGAGGTGGATGCAGACCAGCGGTTTCAAAAACCGAAAGTTCATACTCCCAGCCAAGCTAACGAATAATGCACATACTATATCGAGCTACTGTAGGTGTGCTGTTAGCCTGCTGGTGTTTTGTGTTATCAGGCTTATCTAGAGTGAGTGTTCCTCAGTAGGCCACTTCCAGTAGACTCAAAGTCCCAGAATCCTCTTGCCCCTTTCAATTTCCTCAGACCAGTGATGCTGCCCTGTTAGGTAGACAACCCTATGCCAATCCTGTGTCTCGTGCTCTATGTGGTGCCGTGACTACAAATACAGACACTTGTGAGAGACATGACATCTGACCAATGTCTACCGTTATATGCCCCCTCCTTCTCCTTTTGCCCGCCTCTCCTCTCTTGTCATTGGCCCCTTCCTTCCAAACCTCACCGCTTGACCTTAGTAACCGTGCAGATCTATCTCAACCCGTCAAAAAGGATTGGATCCACTGAGGCGCCCAAATCCTCGGCCGCCGCCGCCACCACGGTCACTGGCCGCACCGCTAGCGCCACGCCGGACACTGCCAAGGGCACGTTTGACAAGGCGTCCAGGACCGGAGGCAGGAAGGCGCCGCCGTTCAGTCTGCCCCTCCGAAAGTGTCCCAGCCAGACCTCCTACTCCCCCCTAGACACCCCCAGCTACAGGAGCCCCATCAAGTCCCCTAGCCAGTACTTCCAGATATGTTACTGAGAGTGTCCATGTGATTCGCTAGTTTACATTGATGTTGGTAGGAATTGTGGAGGACTTTCTGTTTACCGTATTTTAAATCGTTTTTTTTTTCTTTTCTTAATTTTTTTTAAACGTCTGTCACTCCATAACTGTATTTTTTTTTTTTGGTAAATGTCTTTTTGTGTGTGTGTGTGTGTGTTTTGATCAAGCATACAGTTTGCATCTGACCTTTTGGATTGTGTTTTGTTGCATTCTTTTGAGCATGTCCCACTTTTTGTTCATGTCCACCAAATCTCTCCCTAATATCTGTCCAGTCTGTACATAACTCAAGCTTTTCTCTCTCTCTGTCTGTCGGACATGTTTGACAGCCAAATTAACATCAAATGCTTGCTGTTTTATGTTTTGCCCTGTCTGTCTGTCATCCTATTTCCTGGAATGTCTGTGTAAAAATTCCTAATAAACTAACTCCGAAAAGGGCCGTGAGCTCCGTATGGACCTTTGCTTTTTATTTGATCCCCCTTTTCCCTTTTAACACACACGCTTTGTTCCTGCCATCTCATGCATGCGCCCGGCACTTAAAGCCCCATAACATCCCCAGAGCCTGAGAGGAAAGAGTAATTATCTTCATCCCTCTCTCCTCACCTGTCTGCTTTAATCTTCCACTCATGTGTTTGTCTCTTCTCCTCCACCCCTCTATCCATCTCTTTCTTTCTCTCTCTTTCTCTCGCTCACTCACTCACTCTCTCTCTCTCTCTCTCCCTCTCTTTCTCTAATGCATTCCTTTTTTCCCCTGCCATTCTCCACATCAATAACAATAACACCACACCAGCAACTCTGCCACACTGGCACGCACACACGCACTCACTCACTCACACACACGCACACACACACGCACACACACACGTTGGAGCAAGCCTGTGGAGGCTGCCGCCTGAATCTCTGTGTTGCCTGTTTTGTAGAGGAAGGGTATGTCAAAATGTATTTGAAGGGACGGCCCATCACCATGTACATGCCCAAAGACCTGGTGGACTCCTACTCGCTGGAGGCCAAGGCTGAGCTGCCGCCCAGGAAGCTGAAGCTGGATTGGGTGTATCCTTTTTTCCCCTGCATGCTGCCTGTGTCAAGTCTCTGCACATCAGTGTCCTCGTGTGACCTCGACATTTAGGCAGTGGCTCCCAGACGTTGAATGTCATGCTGGTCTATCGCATATTGAAAAGTCACATTATCCAATATATATTCAGTATATTATTTTAAAGTAGGCTACATTAATAAGTGAAATTTAAAAATAAATAATAACTTGATTTTGCTTAGTAAGACAACATTGTATTGGAAACCAGCAAATTGCTGTCTTAATTAATGCAGATTTGCGCTCTCGTTTATATATATTTTTATTGAGGTAAAGCTTATACTGTATAATAAAGCTGGGAAATATTGTACCAAAGCCTTGTGGAGAGTGAACTGTAAAAGAGGGTTGTGTTCAGCTGTCTGCTCACCTCTCTGGCTTAGTGGGTTAATGCCAGAGATGTGGTCGGGAGGCATCTTGTCTTGTGACTCAAAGCCACGAACACATTCTCTGTGAGTGTGCGTGCGTGCGTGTGTGCGCGTGTGTGTGTGTGTCTCCGTCACAGTTTGGAGGTCGAGCAGCACCCCCGAGGGATTCTTCTCATGCTCTTTGCCTCGCCCTCTTCCTCCTTCCCCCATCTTCTCCCATCTTCCTCCTCCTCCTCCTCCTCCTCCTCTCCCAGTTCAGATGATGTATAATGCATGCAGAGGCACAGGCACAGGCAGAGGCAGAGGCCATAACTGAATAGCTGCTTTGGCAGGCCTGTTCTCATGCATGTATTCCACCACAGCTCCCAGTGCCTCCCAATGCTGGAGGCGGACAGGCTTATCCAGTTAGGGCAGGGGGACATGGGAGGACATCAGGTGCCAGTCACTGGCAGAGCCAGAAGGCATGGCAGAAAAGGAGGAAGAGGAGGAGGAGGAGGAAGAGGAGGATGTAAAGCCTGTTCTCCTCCCTTCTCTTCTTGCCGCATCAGGCACCATATGAAAAAATGGATAATGTTACTGGGAAATGAATAAAGACTGTGTGTGTATGTGTGTGTGTGTGTGGAAGTGTGCATGTCCGTGCGCTTGTACATGTGTGTATGTGTATCTGTTACGCATTGTGTGTGTGTTTGTGTGTGTGTGTGTGTGTGTGTGTGTGTGTGTGTGTGTGTGTGTGTGTATGTGTGTGTGTGTGTGTGTGTGTGTCTATGGTTTTATGTGAGCATGGCTCTGTTTGTGTGCGTGTGTGTGTGTGTGTAAGTGTGAGTGCATGTGTGTGTGTGTTACTGGAGAGTAATAAAAGGACATGTTTGGCATGGTACAGAGGCACTTGGGCAGAGAGATGTGTGGAGCGTTTGGTTATTAGGGAACGCTGTGTCCAGCCAGAGAGCGCATCTCTGGGGCCTCCCGAACCGAGCGAGAGCGGCCTGCATCCAATACTAAAGAGCAATGAAGAATAAAACACACCTGACCTTTAGTCCAGAACAGACACAGGAGGAGAGGAGGAACACGAGGAGAATGAGGCAGGGAGGCATAAAAGTGCGTGGGAGGAGAGAGAGAGAGAGAGAGAGAGAGAGAGAGAGAGAGAGAGAGAGAGAGAGAGAGAGAGAGAGAGAGAGAGAGAAAGTGAGTGGAGGATGAAAAGGAAATGATTGGAAAGAAATGTGGATGCAATTGTGCTGCTGCAATTGTGTCTTTTATGAGTAATGTAAACTGTAACACAGCTAAGAGAGTAGGAGAAATGGTGGAAAAACTCCCCATAAAATGAAATCATTTTCATGATGACATCTGTTTCACTTGTGGACGTGCTTGTGTGGGTTGGGGTGAATGAGAAAAAGAGAGGGAGAGAAAGAGAGAGAGAGAGAGAAAGAAAGAAAGAAAAATTCGATTTACAAAGAGAAGAAAATGACACAACAGTCTAATGAAATCAGCCCAGCAGTGGTGTCCATTAGGCAGCTGTGTCCAATCACGGTCGTTTGCTCTCTTGGTCTTTTGCCGTCGCTGCGGTTTGCGGCCCTTAACTCTCTACCTCCCCAGCTATGGCTACCGGGGTCGGGACTGTCGCTCCAACCTGTACCTGCTGCCCACGGGCGAGACGGTCTACTTCATCGCCTCGGTGGTGGTGCTCTACAACGTTGACGAGCAGCTGCAGAGACACTACACCGGCCACACCGACGACATCAAGTGGTAAGAAGCAGACATGTCGTCATGGTGCACACAGCCTGTGGCGCAAGTGTCTCATATGAGTTCCAGTGGTCAAGCCCATGCAGAATTGTTGCTCTAATCTGGTGGATCAGATTGCATTAGCATTAACATAATGCATTAGCATTAGTATGTTGTGAAGTACTGTATTGTACATTTGCTGGCCCATGTCCAACAGTGAGCAAAGGGGAACTAGCAGCATAAGGTTTAGGTTTTGCATCCAGATCATGCTTCTACTTGCTTGCTGGATCTCACTCCTGTCCGAGCAACCCATACAGAATTGTTGGTAATCATATTGCCTTATTATTCTATGAGGTAATGAAGACATTTAAGTTCTATAATACAATATGACGAAATACTATAAAAAACTATATTAGGTATACTAAAAAATCTCATATAAGCATTATTGATTACAACAATTTCCCCATGTTCAAGAACTTTTCTTAATACAGTTGCATATCAAGAAAATAAAACCTCTTTTAGTGCATTAAAGGTAGTATTTCAGCCCCACACAGTGTCCTCAGTATGTGTGTCATTAATACACATTCACCTCGGCACTAGCCACACTTCTTTATATTCTTTACTGATTTTCGCTCATGTTGAATTCTAAATATACATGAGAGCTTGGAGGTAAATAAATACTATTTATGAATTCTCTCCATCCCTGAAACATGCTGTGGGCATGAGTAATAACTCCTCAGGATGTCAGGGTGAAGGCAGGTATTCAAATCATTCTGACCTGTGAGCGAAATTCAATTTAAAATGTTTACTTTTAAGAGGACAGGAGCATAGAGTTGAATAATTAAATTTGTGTAATTTACCGCACAGTCGTTTATTATTGTATGACATATTTTGTAATCATTTGAACATGGTCTTCACACACACACACGCTCTCTCTCTCTCTCTGTCTCTCTCTCTCGTTTGCTCACTGTCAAACACACACACACACACACAAACACACACACACACACACACACACACACATGCACACACGCCGCCCTGTTTGGTATTCTTGCACATAACCCTTCAACTAACCTCGTTTAATGAGAGTAGTAGAGCAAGCCTGGTGGCTGGCGTGCCGATATGTGTTTCCCCCCCTCTCTGCCCCTGCGGCCCCCAGACAGGTAATTATCTCCAGGCGAGCGGCGGGCGAGCGTGGCGACCTCGGCCGTAATGAGGTGCTGTGCTAATGGCCAGCCAAACGGGTAGCATAGACAGGGCTGGGCTGGGCTAGGCTACTCTCTGCCTGTGCCCCTGCCCCTGCCCCTGCTGTGCCAGTCAGTCAGTGATGAGATTCTGCATAATGAGAGCTGAGTCACAGCACGCGCACACACACACACACGCACACACACACACACACACACACACACACACACACGCACACACACACACACACACACAC
>JASCQY010000036.1:7100985-7116457 GCA_030264315.1 Sardinella tawilis
CTCTCTCTCTCTCTCTCTCTCTCTCTCTCTCTCTCTCTCTCTCTCTCTCTCTCTCTCTCTCTCTCTCTCCCTGTGTGTTCAGTCTCCACCCTTCAGTTCAAAGTGTCTGGCGCTGCCGCTGCCGCCCCCTCCTCCTCCTCTCCCTCCCAGTCTGAGTGTGCCATCCCTCCTGATTACAGGCAGTACAGGGCCAACACCCTCCCCCCGGCCTACATCCGGGCCCTCTCCTCCACCTCCCCCCCTTCCTCCTGCTCCTCCTCGGCCTCCTCCCAGGAGCGGGACGGTGGCGGAGGCGGCGGAGGCGGTGGCGCAGGCGGAGGGGGCGGCGGGTGTCAGGCGTGCGACTCGCCCCACCGGAAAGCCCAGCAGCAGCTCTCGCAGCTCTCCACCTCGCTGGCCTCGGCCTTCATCCCAGTGCAGCCGGCCGTCACCACCCAGCAGGGCCGCAGGGTGCGGCAGATCCCCCTGTCCCCGCCGGTGGCGCGCCACGCGCCCCCTCAGCTGCCCCCCCAGCAGGCCGACTCCGTCCCGCACCCCCACCCGCTGCCGCCCAAGCACGGCACCTGGTCGGCGTCCCACGCCGCCGCGCACATGTTCGCCCCGCTGCCCGCCTCCTCCTCCCCGCCCGTGGCCATGCCGGGGGTCAAGCAGGTGTGCCCGCAGCCCGTGCTGCCGGTAGCCCTGCCTCTGCCGCCCCTCAACAATGCCGGTGGCGGCGGAGGAGGCGGCAACGGGCGCGGTGGCAAAGGCGCCACCCCGTCGCCCCACGACGGCCACCAGCACATCAACGGTGGGCCCGAAGACTACTACCCCACCCTGCCGCACCCCCACCCCCACCACCCTCACCACCCCCACCCCCACCAGCACCAGACACCCCCTCCGCCACCACCCCCCACCATGGCCCCTCAGCTCTCTTACGCCCCCTGCTGCGAGGCCCCCCCTCAGGGCCCTGGCCACCCGCCGCAGTTCCCCTCTCCCTCGGCTTTCCTCCAGCAGCAACAACAACAACAACAACAACAACAACAACAGCACCACCAGCCACTGCCGCCGCCGCCACCACCGCAACAGCAAATGTACCCAGGGGTGCCCCCCTACAGCAACACCTCTCCCCCCTCATACCCCCTCTCCGAGGGGGCCTCTCCCAAGACGACACCCTCCCCCATCTTTCAGGCTCCCCCACCTGTTATGAGTAAGTATCAGAGGAGCTGGAGGGGGGAAGGGACCCGTAAGGATGACATAACATTGCAGTGAACGCGCGCGCGTGTGTGTGTGTGTGTGTGTGTGTGTGTGTTTGTTTGGTAACAGCCCCCCCCCCCAAACTACACCTCCAAAACAAAGCGAGTCTCTGTAGAGCCAGTGGAACAGGCCCAGTGACATGCTGCACATACATACAGGCTGCCCTACGCTTCCCCCAAAAAACCCGTTTGACTAACAAACAATGCGGCCCTTATGTGTGTCACACACACACTCACACTCACACACACACACACACACACACACACTCACGCTCTCACACACACACACTCATGCTCACACACACACTCACACACACACACACTCATGCTCACACACACACACACTTACACTCTCACACACACTCACGCTCTCATACACACACACACACACACACACACACACACTTTTTCACACACACACACACACACACACACACACACACACACACACACACACACACACACACACTCATGCTCACACTCACACACACACACTCATGCTCACACACACTCACACTCTCACACACACACACACACACACTTTTACACACACACACACACACACACACACACACACACACACACACACACACATACACACACACACACACTCACACACACTCATGCTCACTCAAGCACACCTGACCCTCTTGCGCGCATCACACCTGCGCCTTGTTAAGTAAGACTCAGGCGGGTTGTGACTGTGCATGCGTGCCTGTCTCTGGAAACGACGGTGGGAAAAAGCAAAGCGGCTTTGAAATTGCTGACGGTCTGTGCTGCTTTGCACTTTAAAGGGAAAGCGGAATCAATAGGGCTCTATGGGCTAAGGTTGCTTCGGCCCGCAGATTTCAGCTTCCCGATCAGGTTTCAAGTCGATGCGACACTCTGGAAAGGCGCTAACCAGGCATCTCTCAACACTGCTGATTGCAGCACAGTAGCAAGACACCTTTCAAATGTATTTGTTTCTCTTGTCAAATTTATTTATTTATTTTAATTTACGTTTGTTTACATGTTTATTTCCAAAACTGCATTTGTGGACGCAGCAGATTTATGGGTGTCGGACGCTGTGAAGCGCTGTGAATTTATGTGCTGCTAGGAATACCACAGACACACCCAGATAGCCAGTCTAGCTAGACATGTATGGCTGACCTAGTTTGGATGCAAGTCAGCGACTTAGATAGATCCAGCACAGGTTGCAACACTAACCTGTCATCATAGCTCTGGCATCTATGGAACTTTTGATTGTCTCTCTCTCTCTCTCCTTCTTTTTTCTCTTTCTTTATCTCTCTCCTTCTCTCTCTCTCTCTCTATCTCTCTCAAACACACACACACACTGTTTCACTCTGTCCCTCTCTCTCTCCCTCTCTCTCTTTCTTTCTCTCAAACACACACACACACACACACACACACACACACACACACACACTTTCGCACTATGTCTCCCTCTCTGCGTCTCTCTCTCTCTCTGCTGTAGGTCCTCCACTCCCTCCTGGGCACCCTGCTATGCAGCACCAATCCTCGATGGTGGCTGCACCCGCCACGCCCCCTCCACCCCCAGCCCCAGCCCCTGCCCCCATGGCTCCCCCACCCCCGCCGGGCCCCCCGCCCCCCAGTGTGGGCGCTCCCCCTGCCCCCCCTCCGCTGCCGGCCGGAGGAGGCATGGTGGGGCAGAGCAAGGAGGCCGCCCCAGCCGGACTGGCAGCAGCCCTGGCAGGAGCCAAACTGCGCAAGGTGCAAAGGGTCAGTAGCACCAGGCAGGCTCACACACCTCAAAGAAACACACTTGTATTGTAGTCTGTTTTTTTGAAGTCTGTCATCACTAGACCATCCACTGTGTTATACACACTTTGTCAAGAGGGTCTGTAGTGCTTAAGTCAGTAAATTAAATTCAAGACATAATTAATTCTGGCCCTCTCACATACATATATTCTCCTCTCGCATACATATATTCTCCTTTCACATATATATATACGTATATATATTCTCTCTTTCACATACATACATTTTCCTCTCACGTACATACCTATCAGTAAATCCATTGCATGCTGAGTAGCATGCAGCCTTCACTGCTTTCATGTACAGTAGGACTGCATGTACCTGACACAGGTAACAAGAGGTGTGGCATACATTTGCATGACAGGTGTGCTCAAGTTTGCTTAAGCCGTCTGCTTTTCAGGAGTGGAAGTTGCAGCTGCCAAAATTCTAGTTCTACGACTTGAAGTCTTTTTTTTTTTTTATCATTGTAAGACGGCCCTGGGAAATGTGATATTTTAAAATGGCTGGACACAATGAAGCTCTGGGGGCAAAGAGTAGCTTTGTTTACATATATTGTTTTCCAATGGTTTGAATGCATATTGTGCTGCTTTAGGTTGAAAATTTAAGAACCCATAGGCGTGTCTGTGTAACTAAGTTATGTAAGTTTGTGTCATTGGTCAGCAACAGCTGCACATCTTGAATGATATTTTGGTATTTTTCACCTTTCTTTTTCTCATATTCTGGCCATTTTGGTAAATAAAAGATTGTGTCTTACTCACTTAAGTCAGACCAAATGGTTTTCCCAGCTGATGAAGCACTAATGCCACTAACGCCCTCCATTCCCCACATGTGCAGCCGGAGGAGGCCGCAGGCCCAGTGGGGGTCAAGAGCGAAGTGAACCGGTCGAGTGGCGGCAGCGGAGGTGGTGGCGAGGGACTCATGCAGGAGATGAATGCCCTCTTGGCACGAAGGTTCATTATTTCAACTCCCTCCTCTTCTTAATGCAGTCAACTCCATCTAGTCTGTCAAATAGCATTACACAAATACTACATACGGTGCATAAAATAAAGCTAGACCTAGCATACATAAAGAGAGTTAGCCACTCTGCTAGAAAGCAACAAGCGAGTACAGTATGTATGACATTTTAGATTTGAAGGTTATATTCTATTTACCGTTTTGATTTTTTGATTTTTTCTAAAGGAGGAAAGCCTCAGAGAAACCTGATGAGGAAAGCCAGAAGGTATGTTTCCATTTCTATTAGTCAATGTCTGTGTTAAATAATGTAACTGTTGTTTGTGGATGTGAGATTTCAATTCTTCTTCTTAATGTCTCGCAGGAAGAGACCAATGGCTCCCCCTCGCTCCTCTCAAGAGGTTCCTCCCAACAAAACTCAACAGGTTGCTCAATCAGTGATCCAGTGTTAATCACATAATAATGGCCATTACAGTATCAGTTCAGTACAGTATTAGTTCAAATGATTTATATATTTATATCAAAACTGAAATTATGATAGATGAATTTAGTGATATACTAATAAGTACAATTAGATTAGATGCATTAGGTTGGGGATTTATTTATGAATGACTCTCATTCAGTTCACGGTCACATGTCATGGTAGCACATTAAACTGCCCTCGAGTTAATCGTTCCACTGACAATGACGCCTCTGTCTTTCAGACCCTATTAAAAAGCCATGGGATCGAGCCAACTCTACAGACAAGTCTTCAGCTGTATCAAGGTAGCCGACTCATCATCGTGTCTCTCAGACCACTACATACAGTGTCTGTCTCTCTATACATACATACACACAGACACACAGGTAGGCTTGTAGACAGATGCAATGCAATAGTGTTTCATAGCAGCTGAGTAAGGTGAGCTGATAAGACACCCAAACATCCAATATTGATTCAGGCCTAGCAAACCACTTGCTTGGAATCAGTTGCTATGGCTAAATGAATAGCCAGCTGCTTTGGGCATTCAATAAAGGCCTTCGATCCCAGAGGCACAGGTATGCAAGGGGTAGGCCCGCATGACCGGGCTCTTTTCATACACCTCAGGGGACATTGGAAAATGGTTTATGATTCAGATGGTTTAATTTATACATGTACTGTAGAATCTATTTCATAAACAAAACAAAGTTGCTTACATATACACATTTTTCTAGGTACTGTAGTCCACATGCTAAGAAAAATAATCTTTCTTTACCTATTTTTACCCCTGGTGTTTTTATCTCTTAGACTGTATGTGCTTCCTTTTGTTGCTCTTGGTTGCATCTGATCTGTGTAGAATGGTGCATTAAGAGGAACACTATCTAGGAATCTTAGGCAGGCTAACCTTTTCCATAGTTCTATTATCTTGATGGCCATTCTATTACCTCTATAGAGTCAAACCTGTTGGCACAAGCAGCGATGGAGATACAACAGAATATGACAGAATGAAGCAGGTATTGCTCTAACCTTATCAAAATATAAATATGTGTGTGTGTGTGTGTGTGTGTGTTTGCGGAGGGAGGATGGAGGATATGGCTGGCTACACAAAAATATGGATACCATAAGTTATACTGTACACCAATAGTTTGCTGTGTCCCAATATGTTTTCTTATCTCTCAACAGGAGATTTTGGAGGAAGTGGTTCGTGAATTGCATAAGGTGAAAGATGAGATTATTGATGGTAAGTTTTGCCGAGTCATTGTTATGGAGTCATTGTTGATGAAAAGGCAAACAACTATTGTGTAAGAATTAATTAATAAACAAAACTGGGTATGTGCGTAAGCACAAGTAAAACATTGACATGAAAGCTATTTGCCATTCACAATGCGTTTACTTTTACATACTCATTTATTAATAGTAAATTGATAAAAATCTATTAAAAGTAAAAGTATTTAATTGCAACAAATGTTGCCATCGATGTAGGCCTATGTTTGTTCCTCAGCATTCCTTGTTGTTCAGTATTTGTGCTGGAGGGTTGCCATCCTCTTGTGTTAGGGTGGCATGGTTATCTTTGCCCCTATCGAATGGCACAGATGGGAAGCTCGTGGAATCACTTATCACTCATGTGTGGTGTCATGTCAGCGTGATGAATCTCGCCTGCTGTATCTGTATCTCATTATGTTACTGAGAGGAGCTTATTTACAGTAGAGCTTCTCAAATGCTGGCCTCCTGCCCTCATTATGTTCTTTTCTATTTGCTATCACTTCTGATTATTATTATTCTAAACTATATGGCATATATTTCAATATTGATACAGTTAAAGTACAGTGTAAGTTTTCTTAATAGCATTTCTGTTACCGTTGTTCTGTTATTGCACTGTCGCCATTATGACATGCTCTCCCTTGCAGCCATTCGAAGAGAGGTTACCAGGTTGAGCTCAACATAATGCTCCCGGAATGTGACCACAGTGGACAGTTGGGGGACGGAGCGGAAGACAGAGAGCGGGAAAGAGGTGCCGAGTTGGCAGGGAATGTTTCCGCAACATTTCCATCATGTCATGGGAAGGTTGCCACGAAGTTGAAGACATGTTGTGCCCAACAGTAGCATCTGCTGAGCAAAAAAAAAAAAAAGCTGAGAAAGTGAAAAAAATGAGGCATAAAAAGAGAAAGAAGAACAGGAAGACAAAAAAGTGAAGTGAGTTCAGTGAATGAATGGATGGACGAATGAATGGATGGACGGACGGATGGATGGATGGATGGAGAGATGGATGGGTGTAAAGATGAAGAGGGGGATGATAGGACGAGGACACTCACACTGTATTTTATATTTTTCCTGTATTCAAAGATTAAGCCCAATGTGTGGCCTGCTGCCCATAGTCTGTCAAGTCTTACAGAAAAGAAAAAAAAATCATATATGTATTAAATCTGGCAAAGCTATTTTGTTTTCTTAGTTTTTATTGTTTCATTGTTTTATTTGACATAAATAAATATTACTGTTATAATAATTTTATTACAAGTATAGATATAGAGAAAGTTGCACACCATCTATGTCAGCCTTTTATATTTTATATTAGGTTCTTTATTCTTTGGTTTTTGATAAGCACATGTAGGGCTCTGACCTCAGCAGGGTTTTCTAAAGAGATTTTATTTTTCTTTGCCAACAGATGTATAAGATCACTGGAGATTTTTTTTTTTTTAAGTTTGAACTTGAATTGGTTGTGTGAACTGAACTGGTTGCTTTTTTGGGGCACTATGATCTTATGATGCATCAGTATGACCTTTGGTTTTCTACAATGTTTTAAGTAATGTTTGGCTGGAAAGATATGGTGAATGATCAGGCCTTTCAGTACATATACTTTGAGTAGATTATTCCTTGTTTTAAATGTTGATAAATGGGTTTAAACATATCTGTTGGACTCTTCTATTTTGTTGTGCATTTCTGAAATATGCTGCGCATGTTCTTTGGAAAACACCTTTTCTCCCCAAATATAATCAGTGACAATAGAAATTGATGTTTCAGTGTTTAACTTGCACATGCCATGTCTGGGTTTCTATGTGGTTACTGGTCATGTGTCCAAAATGGAAATGGGTGCGAATCGACCCCTGGTTCAGGTGTGACTTTACACCTACTGTATACATCTGTACGCACTTGCCAGTCATCATAGCTCTATGAAAAAAGTGCACCACATTTGTGTTGATGACAACTGTATGTGAGCCAAGGGAAAGTGCAAGGCTGAAATGGCCTTGAGTGACATTGAGCTGAAATTACCACCTTCACAAGTCTGTTGAACGGAGAGAGCCATAAAGGTGAAAGGTGAAAGGAGCCAGAAAGCCATGCTATAGTCATTTGCAGCCCATGCACCGTAGACACACGACAGTAATCTCCGTTGGAAATGAAACGAAATAAGGAAAGAAAAACATTTAGCACTTCATAAGAAATAGGACCTCATGAGAAATTACTTCTGGTCTATACATTATTTTTTTAATCCATTTTACGAGCAGTTATTCATCTTTATATAAAAATTATCAAGCCACTGAAATTAAATTGGTGCAAATAGACAATTTTGTCACAGCATTACAGTGTCAACAGGGAGAGAGAAAAAACAACATAATTAAATGTGCTCGAGGAACATCATAAATATTTCTTCTCAACATGTAAAGAAATCTTTAAAGGTGTATGAGTGGAGTTTTTTTCCCCTGCAGCTCAGAGCATTATACTCAGGCAGGTTTTGTGAGTAAAAGTTAGCAACACAGTAAACAGCTTCCAAAAAAATCCAAATGCTATCCATCATAACTCAATAAGTCACAATGTCCATTTCATCTCTGCAATCCTCTGTGCCCACTTAACACTAGTAGGAAATAAACTAATCACTTTAAATTAGAATTACCTTCCAGTATCTGAAAGTTCTGTCAGCATCAACTCCACTCTCCAAACTGAATGGATAAATAATTCAACATAGCAAAATGTTGTTGTTGTTTTTTTACTTTTTCCCTTTAGATATTAGACTAGCAAGTATTCCAGAGGAATGGTGGATTAAACCTTCTCTTAGACCACATTTTGATAGAGTTGAAGTTCTCTTTTAGTCCAAGACTCGTTACGTGGGAATCCACATTTGCTATGACTGATAACATGGCTTGATTTTGACAACTGAACAAGAAATGTGTGAGCCTCAAAATGAGGCCAGTTAATCAGGAGAGGGACTCATTTCTCAAATGAATGGTTGTTCACTTGTGGAATAAAAGTCATAATCCCACCCTAAATCACATTACACATATCTGAAATAGACCTGCGGTAACAGAGGACTCAAATGACACGTAGATCAGCATCATTTGCACTCCTTGATGGGAGTTTTCCTGCTCCTTTCTTTCTGTACAGGCCTACAGGAAACTGCCCGAGTGTAGAATCCCGTAGGATTATCCTGAGAAACAAGACAAACAGGTTTGGGAAGCCCAACAGGAAATTATGAGTAATTTTCCTCACGGTTTTAGGGTGTGTGTGTATGTGTGTGAGAGAGAGTGAGTGAGTGTGTGTGTGTGTTTAGGGGGTTCTCAAACTCCCCTGCTAGGCTGTAGCATTTATTTAACCTCTATTATGTGTGGGCAGGCAACACAAAGAAACACAAACAGCTTTCACTATGCAACACACATCACTGGTCAGGTCCCTTCATTCCTGTTTGACGAGCTTGTATTGACGCTTGATCCTAGCGTAGGGGCCGATGCTGTCGTCGAACACAAAGTCCCACAGCACGCGCACCCACGACGTGTGCTGGGGTAGCGTGTCATAGTACTCCGCTGCAATCTTCTTCACCTGCACAGAAACCGCTCATTAAACTCAACTCTCCATTAAGGACTATGGCAGAGAGGGACACACTATTCTGTCACAGGCCTGCCAGTGTTTTACCAAGGTTGTCAAATGGGATTTTGGTCTTGTTCAGTCTCCTATCAAGTGCATCGCTCATAAATTACGAAAGTGGAACTGTGTCATGCTTTGGCATGGGGAGCAGTCCTTGTAAGTGTAAAGAAACATAAAGTTCAATGTGACATTTCAAAAGCGGGAGTATGATAAATGAATGCTGCTCAGGTTAAACAAAGGTGTCTCCCTTCAGGCAAGGGTAGAGGGAAAGGTTGTCAGTTCGCCGAGTTAATATGTGTGGTTAATAAGTTGCTAAGCTTATGCTTTCTATCAATATCTGTGGTAAAAAAAAACAGCTTCCAGCAGCACATACCAGATCAAACAGTACAGAAATGCCAGAATATCTATGACAAAAAGGGAAGCATTCCAACGAGTTTTGAAATATGACTAGCAATCACAGGCTAGGGCCGTTATAAAACAAAGGCGAATATGAGTCACTGAGTTCACCTTTATCTTCTACATACTGTAGGTTCCATTGCTCCAGCTATGTTTATGAAAGGGTCATTTTTGACAATGACTTTGAAGATGCTTGGCAAACATACCAGGTGATGATACTGTAGATTAAGTGAGCTAACAAATGATTCCATTTCTCTCAAATCTCAAACTCATGCCTTCATATAGTGTTTGTATTGTTAGTTGTGTTATGAAACAAAACAACTTGGTAGGCAAAGCACATATTTGGTTAGGTGATAGAAACCACAAATATTAGTTAAGATTGAAATTTGCATCCTTATCCGTCCATCAAGACCTTGTCAGATGACAAGGCTCATAATTCACCCATCCTCGAGACATATCTCATTAGTCAAGACATGGTTCTGTCTCACAGCTAAAAAGGGAATGCAAGGGGGTGGTGGACAGATCATGCAGATTGTTCTTTTGTTTCACAACATTTGACAAGAAGCACATTGGGGTTCATTCACCAATCAATCCCTAAAATTCGTTCTGAACCATGTTGTTGATATTCCTGCATGTGCTGGATATGAACAAATAAGACAACACTGGCGAATGCTTAAGTGAGATGTACTGTAAGAACCAAGTTCTTTCAAAGAACGGTTGGTGAATGAGGTACACTATGTTTCGATATGAGGAACTAATAGGCCAACTAATAGAAATCCTAAACCCTCAATCTACCAGAGAAGGGAAGAGAGAGAGAGAGAGAGAGAGAGAGAGAGAAAGAGAGAGAGAGAGTACTTACTAGTGGAAGTTTACTGCCAGGTATGCTGGGGAAGTCGTGGTGCTCCATGTGGTAGCCCACGTTGAAGGTGATGAAGTTGAGGGGCCCGTAGTAGGAGTACGTCTCGTGGCCCTTGAGGAACATGTAGTGCTCGGCGATGAAATGTCCAGAGATGGGGTGCAGGCCCATGCACAGGATGGAGCCTGAGACCAGGTAAACGATGGGCTTCAGGCCCCACAGGTAGTAGATTATGAAGTCCACCGCAAACTGGACGAGTGCGTTCAGCATCTCCAGTCGGGTGACCGGCTTGGGGTTGACCACCAGGGGCCGCAGTGCGTAGAAGAATGGCTGAAAGAAGAGCCAGACCACTTTCCGCAGCGGCGTGCAGAAGAACCAGCCCTCCAGTTCCGTGGGGATGTCCACGTCCAGGCCGTCGCCGCCCAGGTAGCGGTGATGGTCGATGTGGTACTTCTTGAAGGAAGCAGAGTAGGGCAGGCCAATGGGGAGGTTGGCAAACATGGCAAACCAGCGGTTCAGGCGCGCCTGCTTGTTGCCGAAGGCCACGTTGTGGGAGATGTCGTGGATGGCTAACGTGAGCGAGTGGTTGATGCAGCCGCCGAAGGCGTAGGCCCAGAACAACACCCATTTCCAGGAGAGATCATGCACCATGTAACAGGCCAGAAGCTGGGTGAAGACCATTCCTGATACCACCCATTTCAGCTGGGGGTCATGACCCATAAGGGACTTGATCTCTGGGTACTTAGCTGCCAATCAAACACAAAGAGCAACACAAGTCAATTAATCTCATACAAGTTTAATCACATATCAGTATCAAGAAACTGTTTCCATTACAGGTTTGGTCATGAGCTCACGTCAATAAAATGTTTCCTATGAAATCACTAATGGCTGCTTCTTCACAATCCAGGCTGTGAACTTCAATAATCACCAACCATTATCTTTGCCTCATCATGATCAGCTGGTGAAGTCTGGGACAACCTATTAAATCTCACTGATTTTTGGGGGCGTATGAGCTTTGCAGGCTTGTCAGTGTTTCACATGACTGCCAAGCATCACCAGAATAATTAATGATAATTCTGCTTCATTAGAAATTGCCATCAAACGCAATTTAGGGCCGAAGACAAGCATTGTATAAATAGTTTTTAACCGATTCTGCCACTCAATAGTTGAAATTTGATCTGTAATCTCAGTAATTTAATCACCCACCCACTAATGCTTTGGCCCTTGGGAGGGCAATATTCCTGGCAACATCCCAGCACAATTAGGAGAAGTGTTGTTTTGTACCTTGTTATTCCGTTAAAAACATATTTACCCAAGTTGAAAAGTAATTCCCAAGAGTGTCATTAATATTCACAAAAAAATTACAGAGTGAAGTGATAGTTTACCATCGGATTTTGTGGTCAACTCTAGCTATGGCACCGCTCAACTGAGATGCACCGCTCAACTGAGATACACATTGATATACTCAAAACAAAAAGTATACTCAAATGTTCTCTGAGCAAGCCTCGTTTGCATGGCATCATCATGCAAATCATGCTCATTCCATTGGGGGTGGCCACATGGTTTTGCAAAGAGTGAAGTTACTCGCACCGTTTTAAAACACAAAATGAGGCTTTGAATAAATGAGTGCCTCACTAGTGTCCCAGAGCTCCCAACACCTGTTACAATCCAACCTGCTCCAGTGAGCAATGGCCCGAGGTCATTGTTTTTCCTTCTGCTTGCCTGTATCGTCGTTTGGCGTTCCCACCCTACATGAATTATTCACGTGTCATGAATGCTGAAGTTTATGTCTTTGCTCTGATAACATAAGTAACCTTTGGGAGCATTTGGAGAGGTCTAAACTCAAACGACAAGTTATTTATAGCTGAGTGATTTCAGAGAGCATTCAGTTTTCCCCCTTATTGCCTGTTGGTGTGACCTCACTTTCCAGAAGATAAGACACACCATCAGTCATCCCTGTGGAATCACACCATGGTAACGTTGACACCTTACGGTTGGATTCCCTATTCAACAAGTAAGCAACAAGCTGAGTCAAACACTGACAATATTGTTCAACTGCCTCAAGCAAAGAAAGTGGTTTCCATAGATTGAATGTTTTTTCTTGAAGTGTTTCAATAGACTCTATCCATTTCTGGATCACTGTTAGTGATCACATGATTACTTGTGTGTTTGAAGGGTTAATGAATAACCATGGCTCATAAAAGAGAGAGAATAACTGACCCTTCATGACTCACCTTCTCCACATCAACACAAGGGTGGGATACAAATAACCTTCATAAGCAACCCACTACACCCACTAATTCTCCACATATTTCACAAATTCGCACCCTTTTTCTGTTAAAAGTGTAATCATCTCCTGCTACTCATCCAACCACCATGCTGACTAATTGCAAGAAACATTGTAAACAGGGTGGAACAGTGCAAGCCCTGTCAGTTATAGAGGAAAAACTATTTCATTGTAATTTTAGCTTTTCCTAAAATGTTAATGTAACATTTGATGTTATGGTAACTGATCTAACCCTTGAGCAGAATGAAAATGTGTCGCGGATGTGTGTATCTTGATTGTGCAACGTTAGAAATGTTACAGTACAACGCCATGGTGACAAAAAGCAGTCTAGGCACTGTCACACCCTGTGCTCTGCCAAGGATATCTACCCCACCTGAGCTGTTTGGCTTCAGGGGCTACTGTGGGGAGAGACTAAAAAAATCTATTAATATTTAAAGAGCATTAAGGATGCAAAGTAACTCTCTGTAGGCCGCTAATTCACAGAAGAATAGTACTGCGAAATGTTTTTGAGTTTAGACTGGTAAGAAAACCGGTCACTGTGTAGGCTATAGCCTCTTGAGGCAATGTATTGTAGGCCAATTTGAAGATTTTCTTTACATATTAGGCTATTCCAAGATTACTTCAGAACTAATTGATGAATAAATAGAGGAATAATTTCCCAAGCACCAGCAAAAAAAATGTCATTTGAGGTAGGACTATTAAAGAAAACAGCATCAGACTTTCAAAACTGTTTGTACTTTCCTGACCCTCTTCCATGGTCACTGTGATGTGACAGTCACGCTATCCCCTGTCTGTGTGCCATTTCTAGCACCTTTGTGTCGTTGTTACCATCAAGCATGGCTTTGTCAGGTGCACCTGCTGGAACGTTTTTTTTTTTCTTTTTTTTTACCATTGTTTCGCCCCCACGGGAGTCTTTAGTGTGTGATCATCTTACATATTCCAGGACAGGTTCTTCCCTCTCGCCAGGAGTAGCAGCATAACACTTTGAAATGAAGATCATTACCAAACTGTCCAGGACACATGTCACATATGCATTGGAGCTACAGCTGTTGTTGTTGCTGTTGCTGTTGTTCAGAGAAGTCGTTATGAGTCTATCTAGGTTACTTGGCTATTTGAGTTTTTGAACAATGAACCCCATGAGCATTTGCTAACAAGTTGTCTTCCCTGCTCAGTATGTTGCTGTCTCACACTGAGTAGTAGCCTGAGCAAGATATCTACAGGGAAGCAAGTGCATGACGCAAAGGTATGTCCTTTCCATGAATTAAGTCTAGCTAGAATTAAACGCGCGCTGTCTTCAAAAAACTTTCAGGAGACCAAAAATAGCCAGACATAGCATACTAGTTTCGTTAAAAGTGAGTCTTGGCATCTATCGCACACTGATATTTTGGCACAGAGGTATTTTCAAGGCAACTCACCTAGAATTTCTTTTCTTCGCGAAGTATGTGGCTGTTCATTATAAACCCATTCAAAGTCCCAGCGTCCACTGGCTTTACCCATCTCGGCACTGTGTCGGCTGCAGAGTGTAGGCTACCTTTATCTTATGAAAGTGCTTCTCGTTAGGATGACACACCCTCGGGTAGGCAGGTGACAGAGCCACTCCCAGTGAAATGCCGTGAAGTCCGGTCAAACAACCCATGAAGTAGGTTACCTGGGCTCTGCACCACGGTCATAACACTAATCAATATGTCCAAACTTGACATTGCCTGAAGTCTAAATATTCAATAAATATGATTACTACAGGCTAAATCAGGGGTGAGCAATTATTATTTTTTCCATGGGGCCATATAAGAAACAGAAAATACTGTGAAGGGCCGGGCCAAAAGGCTGAACTCAGTTCCGCGTAATATTAGTTACATTTCTTTATTATATAAAAGCAGTAAATAGCATTGTTTGACAAGCTGATAATTTTGGTAAGCTTATATGATATGATTTAGAAATGAAAAAGTGATTACCATACAAAACCGTATAAAAAATTCCAATTTATTCAATCAGAGTTCCCAAAAGTACACTGTTTGATGATGCTATTGACAAACATGGCACATGAGTTTTGAAACCATGCTGTCTGATGGATGTATAATATTAGGTCAATGTAATGCTTATTTCTAGTGACAAACTTCATATGCTGATCTCATTGATCCAGCAGTAGGCCTACTTTGCACATATCCACTGCAAAAAGTGCCAATACCCGGATTAATGACCATGTGATGAATGTACTGAATTTGCCGTTTTCTTTAACTGTAAGCCTCACAATTGACACAAGTAATGGCTAAAATACTTCACTGTCTAATGAATCTATAGGCTATAATTTAGGAGTTTCAGTTTTTTCATTGAATTACTGAAATTAACAAACAATATTCTGTTTTTGAGACATTCCTCTATAGCCTAGAAAGCAAGGTTGGGGCAAGCCAAGGCTCTGGATATCGAGCAAATAGGCTATGTACGCCTAACTGACACATAAAACTTCTCAAATATACAGTAGGTTTCTAGGCTATATGAACGACAGAAAAAAAAAACTTTTTTCCACAGAGGCTGAGGCAAAGGCTGAGTTTTGTATAGGTCATTACCTTAATATCAGTTATCTTACAAATTCATTCATTCATTCATTCATTCATTCATTCATTCATTCACTCATTCATTCGTCCGTTCGTTCATTCACTCCTTCG
>JASCQY010000036.1:7211686-7222041 GCA_030264315.1 Sardinella tawilis
GAGAGAGAGAGAGAGAGAGAGAGAGAGAGAGAGAGAGAAAGAGAGATAGAGAGAGAGAGAGAGAGAAAGAGAGAGAGTAGAGCGTGAGGGAGAGAGTAGAGAGTGACGGAGTGCAAAAAGAGAGAAAGAGAAAGAAACAGATAGGATGGAGAAAGGGATTGATACAGATACAAATGAGAAGAGAGGGATTGAGAGAGAGGGAGAGAGAGGACAGTTTTTGTTCAATTGGGTGGGTTTTATATTGGCTGGGCTTTCAGTAGAAAAAGACAACATATCTGTGTGTGTGCGTGCGTGTGTGTGTGTAAGTGTGAAAGTGTGTGTGTGCGCGTATGTGTGTGTAATGTAATGTGTACTGTACCATAGTGTGTGTGTGTGTGTGTGTGTGTTTGTGTGTGTTTGTGTGTGTGATATAATCCTCTTTTATGCCTGCTGAGCAGCAGAGGAAATTGTCAATGCAAATGATATGATTAGTGGCGAAACATCTCCAAGAATAACCTACAGTAAGCATCAGAAGCAGGTAGCTCACATTCGGCTTCTCCTCTCCACCACTCAATGCTACCGGGTGGCTCATCAGCCATCTGTGATGTACGGCCTGAATGTTAAACATGGAGAGAAAAAAAATCTCAAATCTCAAAGGAGTCAAAAACGACACTCGCGAAAACAACGAAATCGGGCCAAGCGACGACGCGGGCTGCTCGAAACGTAACGGCGTGGCGCGGAATCAAACACGAGTCCCGCTCTCAAACGCCGACTGAGCCAATTGTTCCGGGTGACGAGGCAATGCATTTCTAGCCTCGCCAGCACAGGTGAGCGGCAGCCAATCCCAAAATGTCCACGCTCTGAACCGCAAAGGCGATCTGGGGCAGTACCAGCAGCGCTGCTGTCTCCGGTTCATGTCGAACACTGACTACACGAAGAGACATGGTTAAACAGGAAAGCGATTCAATGCAACATTTTTCGACATTTTTCCGCGAGTATGTCCTTCAAAGTCTTCTACAATCGCTACCAATTTCCCCCCATCCTTTTCTTCAACATCAAATGTATGTATCAAACTGTATTGTCTTTTCAGTGGGCAAAACAATTGCTTTTTGTGCTTGCATGAAAAGCAGTTAATTAGATTTGCGCAAGCTTCGTGTTTATCGACAGTGACAAGGACATCACCCTGAAGCATTTGACCAAAACTGTGCAATTAAAATTCTGAGACGAAAGAAGAGAAGAGAGAGAGAGAGAGAAAGAGGGAGGAAGGGAAAAAGGGAGGAAGGGGGGAAGGGGGTGAAAGTGAAGCTGCGATGGGGAGTGATATCTGAAATCAGGAATACAAAGAATGGCACAGAGGATGGGAACGGACCAGGCGGGGTCAAAAGCAGATTCATTAAAATGCTGTTGCACCCTTCTAATTAATTACCCATTCTTTCCCCATTCACACGCCTGTTCTTTAACTTTCCAAAGAGTGAAATCTGAGCTGCGGGCTCCTTCAAGACCATCTGTAATTATTCAAGCCAGAGGAGGAAAAAAATAGACCATTCCGGGTGACACACAAACAAATACGACATGGCACTTTTAAAATGAGGGGGGAAAAGTCATTTTGGTGGAGTCAATTTCAGTTAAAGGCACCTATTGTTAATGAATAACTTCTATTTATACACAGTGCCATTGACGACACACTTCACAAGGAGATAAATATGTCCAGTAATTTTCAATATTCAATAAACAGCTGTCCAACAGCAACAGCACTGAGGACATCATTCATCAGAGGTCATGAAAAAGAAAGATGATCAATAATACATCAAAAATCTTTATTATAAGAGATCTTGAAATTAAAATCATATTAGCCCCAATACTTTTTTATCCTACACTCAGAAACAGACTATGTAATATTCACTAAGTAGTTGCATGTAGCAATAAAAGACATCGTAAATGACACATCAAAAAGGGTAACGGCATTGTTAAACACACTGTATGCCGTAATTAAACGCTATATGGGTAGCCTGTGTCCTCCTCCAGTGCCAGTGCTTTTGCATGCCCATGGGTGCTGCTGTAAAAGAGGTGGCAGCGCTGCCAGGGTTTCTAGGCACATCCCTTGAAGGCTGGGAGCACTGCATTGACGGTGACCTTTATGACATGTCAATGATGGCGCTGGAATCCTGAGATCCTATCCATCCTGGGCTGGCTGTCAGAGCTACGTGCCAGGACTGCCCGCCGAGACCCAGTGCCAGAGGCCTTGGACAGTATGCCATGTATATGATATACTAAGCTTTGCCCGAGAATACTAATGCTTTAAAGAGGGAGAAGAAAAATCCTGCCCAGGACTGCCAGCAATGGCAGACTTTTCATGATTGCACCACACTGCTGAGAGAGAGCAAAGAGACACGTAATGTCAATAAAGAAAAATAAGAAAAATGAATGTCAATAAAATAAACTAATCATTGCATTGCATTATTTCCTGTGGATAAAAAGGCACTCATCCCATATACGGTCTTTCAGCTTCGACTGCGTCCACTTGTCTCTGAAAGCCACGTCAGTGAGATAACAGCAGTCGTGCCTTGTCGTGCTGGGTTTTTGCTCCTCGTTGCGCTGACGCATTCTGGCCTGTTGCGTGTTGTGATGACATGGCACGCGGCTCTGAGCAAACATGCGCCGAGAGTTGCCTGCTCCACGCTGTTAGCGCTTAGCGCATGTCAAAACAAACAAATCACACCATGTCGCCGACGCATCCTTACAAGACTCACAACGACCCGGCGATCGATAGCATTCTCATGCCATTCCAAGGTGATTTTCATGGCCGAGTGAAACCACTTCCCATTTACCTTCCGCTCTCATTGCCTTCTCCTCGTCGGCTCTTTTGTTCGGGAAAGTTGCTTGGACAAAATGTCATCATAAACTGTGGCACTGCAATCGTGTTTACGCAACCTTACATGAACTGCAATGCTTCCTAAAGCCATTTGCTCTAATTTGATAATTTGACTGAAAGACATTTTACAGCTGACAGTATACAGCATCGGTAGATGTGGCAGGGACAAGTAAAAACAACTGAACTGTGACGAACACAACACATCGAGCGCGCAGCCAACCCTCCCAAGTTTAAGCCTAATTGCAGTGTGGTGGATGCGCTGCGATTGTCTCGCTTGACCTTAACTATAAATACTGCGGGCGATATGTTCCCAGACACAGGAAGTGGCCATGTGGTTCAGCCTGAGTGTTCAGTCTGTCTCAAACAGCC
Source organism: Sardinella tawilis (assembly GCA_030264315.1). Lineage (NCBI taxonomy): Eukaryota > Metazoa > Chordata > Actinopteri > Clupeiformes > Clupeidae > Sardinella > Sardinella tawilis. Next base: position 7,214,907 of record JASCQY010000036.1, read on the forward strand.
TCATCAACACTTACTGTGTTATGTGCCTTGTCTTTTCACACTGCGGCGGCATGATGCAAACCACTCGATTAACTTGACTGGAGCTTTTGAGTTCAAGTTCTGTGCATCCGGCAGCGCAGTGGCTAAAAAACAGCATTCAGTGGAGGGCCTACAGAATCCATGTCGACTCCACAGCGCTTAACAGATCGCACACACTACATTAAGTTCAATCCAAAGCCAAATGGGACCGAACAGCAATAAATTCAACAGTGCTCGGCGACTGAAAAGGCAACATTAAATTCACATCCTCGCTAAATGTGGTCGAAATCGATCAATTTCTCTACCATGCTATAGACAGAATTCTGCAACAAGTTGGACATCTCCATAAAGTCGGAAAACACTTTCCCACACAAACCTGGGCTAAGCCTGGATAAACAACTCAACAACAACAGTAAAATCCACACAGAAGTGTCAATCAATCCAAAACAGACCTGTTGGTTAAGCGCTGTATCGACTGCTCCTCGTGCTGAAGGCAAATTGCTTCAATGAATATAAGCAACCGAGGGCAACAAAAAGATCAGATCAATGCTGAGATCATAAGGTCAACCAAATCAACATAGCTGTTAAAAACACATGCATTATTGCATCAATATGCTGTATAATGTTATTGTCCATATAATAAAATATAGATAGGCCTAATATAGTTTATACTGTATGTAAATAAACCCTTCACTTCATATTTGTAGATAATGCAAACTAGTGCTGTTTGGAGAGTTTGGAGAGTTTTACATTAGATTGAAAAAAATAACATACTGTATTCTACACTAGTTCAGCTAGCAACATAGATGTAATAGCAGTCTGCGGTGTTGGAATGCTCTAGAGTCATTCTGGCTGCACACTCGTTGTATGACCTTGATGCTACCTGACATAAGCCAGCCTCTGTTCCAAAAGTCACGGAGCACAGACCCTCTCACCTGTGACCAGGAAGGTGCAGCGTCCGGCTCCGGCCTCGTTAGTGATGTCACAGGTGTACTCGCCGTAGCCCTCCCGGTTGAGCGCCCGCACGTGGTACTCGGTCTCGTCGCGCTGGTTGAAGTCGCCCACAGTGAGCAGCCGCGTGCCCAGCTTCCACTCGTACTTGAGCACTCGGGACGGGTGCGCCCGCAGCACGCGGCACGTCAGCGTGAAAGCGCGGCCCAGGCCCTGGCGTATCTCAGTGTAGATGGGCTCCACCGCCGGAGGGTCTGAGGGAAGGACAGAGAGTGACAGGGAAAGAGAGAGAGAGAGAGAGAGAGAGAGAGAGAGAGAGAGAGAGAGGGAAGAGAGAAGAGAGGGTCATTGAGAGAGGCAAGTCAAAAAGGGAGGGGGGTGAAAAAGGTACTTTGACTTTGTTGAGTTGTAGGAGGTACCCTTGTCAAAAAGTGGGGCACTTCCTTGGTGCCATGCTGAAAGCATTTTGATGTCAATGACTATGGAAAGGTTGAAGACAGGACATGAGTCTATACGATTCCGTCACTACAGGCCTATCAAACCCCACCAACAACATCTTATCTGATCATTTCTCTCCCTGAATATTAAAACACATAACTTTTACTTAAGTTTAGAAAAGCTTAAAGTTTACTACGATCACCCTTCTGACATACAACTCAAGTTCTAATTAAAGTAAACACTTTTAATGAGCAGTTGTAATTATTATTATCTTTTCCGAGATTGATTTGATTTGATGCAAAATCGTGCATCCCTTTGTCATCTAGCCACACCGTTAGGAGCTCATCTCATTGCATACTTATCAAATTACGCTCACACAGTTGAGCTGACTGGCATGGGAACAGTGCTATCTTAAAGTGCTGGCAATTAAATAAATACATAACCAAAATTGGTGAAATAGCAGGAGGACATGAATCTTTCAGATCTCTCATTAAATATGAAAATCACAGCCAAGGCAAAAAAAAGAAAAGAAAGAGGCTGAAAGCTTGAGAGAGAGAGAGATAGAGAGAGAGAGAGAGAGAGAGAGAGAGAGAGATGCAAGAATTTGCAGCCCCATTGGGTGCTTATCTTAACATATTTTGGTAATCTCAAGATCAAAAAACTCCAGAGTCATCGGAGTGCAGAGAAATGCCCCTGGCTGCAAGATCAAGAAGGAACAAGCCGTCAACTCTGACTACCGACAACTGATAAAAAAAAAGAGAGAGAGAGAGAAAATTCCAAAATAAATAAATAAACTCTGAAGAAACACTGCTTGAGAGGCATTCTAATACGGCTAACGTTCCTTTCTCCCTGCCTGTTCTTCAGCGGAATCAGCTTTTATGCTCAGGTTTTTGTGTGTTTGGCCTAATCAAAGAGGCTAAGCGCACTCCACAGCTTTGTATTCCTGCAGGAGCAATCCTTCCTTGGAGCCAATTAGAGACGAGGCATTCCACATATTGCTCCTAATGCTCTCTGTGACACCCAGGTTCTCACGGTGAGCCCCCCCGTTCCCCCAAGCGAGCAGCTATGCTCTTATTTCGGTCTGCAGGCTTTTCGGTTTCATTTTAGAGCTACATTAGTGTCTGCATTGCTAAGATAAAATGGGCATTAGGGACACACTAGAAAAGAATCCCACTATAAAACGCAACATCAAAAATTATTTCTTGTGGTGCTGTGTTCCTCACATTCATTTGAATCCATTCCTTATCATACTGTAGGTAAATGTAAATGCATGTATTACAGTATCTATGACTAATATTAACTAGCAATAACTAGGTCTTCATGACCTCTTGTCTCCTGTGTATGTGACACACAAAAAAGCTTCACTTCTGAACTTCTTCACATTTTTGAAACGTACAGTAGCAGAGAAAAGCAGAGCAGAAAGATGAGTAAGATCACATTCTCAGCTTCACTTTAACTACTGACTATTGCAATCAATTAAAGGCCTGCCTACATGTTTCAGCCAACGTGGCCTTCTTCAGGGCAGGGCAGGAGAAGAAGGCCATGTTGGCCAAAACATGTAGGCATGTTTTTAATTGATAGCCAAGTTCACAAATAAAGGCTTTTTATATTCACTGTCCTCTTGACGGCCTCAGGATTATATTTTCCTTCAAAAATACTTCTCCAAGCTGAAGAGCACCAGAATGACATACTCTCTTTACACCCAACCACTCAACAGACCACTACTCCAAAAGTCTGCAGGCATTAAGGGCCAAAAGAGAGAGATATACCAATATATAGACAGAAAGAAAATTATAGATGGATAGATAGATAGATAGATAGATAGATAGATAGATAGATTGATAGATAGCTACTGTAGCTAGCTAGATGGATAGATACAGTAGATGGATAGATAGATAGATAGATAGATAGATAGATAGATAGATAGATAGATAGATAGATACTGTAGATAGATGGATAGATACAGCACTGTGGATAGATAGACAGAGACAGAAGTTGCTGAGCTGTTTGGCAATGGGGTGCAGCACTCAGCGCTGGTGTCAGCAGCAGCAGCAGCAGTAGCGGTGGTGGCGGCGGGAGCAGAAGCACACTGCTGAAGTGTGGGGCCCGCTGGGGCCGCGCTGGAGCCAGCCGGCGGAGACGGGAGAGAGAGAGAGGAGAGCGTGGCTCTCCCTGTGCAGCCACGCAACATTACCCCTCATTACACTCTCAGCTCAGCCACAGCAGACACCTACACACACACCACACACACACACACACACACACACACACACACTCAGACACTTGTGAATACAGTGCTACTCAGAGCGATACGCTTTTCTCAGTCTTCCGTACAGTTACGGCAAAATTCCTGCTAGACTCCCGATTCTTCCTTTCCTCCCCTTGTTCTTTAGTCACTGTGAGAAATGAGACAAAGAGCCGTGTTTCCACACAAAGGTCCCCGCGCGGAGAAGTGTGATCTTAGTGGCTACCGGCTAAAAGGTCAGGCTGGTATTTTATTAGGGGATGCTGATCCTACAAACTTGAATGGGAGGCCTTGACTAATTACATTCAGTGTCTCACATGCTATACATCATTGCACGAAAAAGCCCACAAGAAATGTGTGTTTAGCCAAAGATGAATCCTTTAGTTCTGTAGAGTTGGTTTTGAGTTCATAGACAAAATATCATCGCTTTATGCGTTGCAAAAAAAAAAAAAAAAAACTATACCAAACCACCACCCATTAATCATCGAATGATCAAATGCAATATTACATTAAACAGCCCAGTGCAAAATATGTCAGACAGCCATCTTACTGCAGCACTGATGGGCTCGGATAAGTTGGCCATAAATTATAAATCTGCCCGGGCTATTATGGTCATTAATCACGGGACGGTTGTCTGGGCAACCATTAGCGATTTATTGTAGTGGGGCAGAACTTTTCCCCCATTGCTGAATTAGGCTTTATGCCATGTGAAAAAAAGGTCCTTTGTAAATGTTATGCCTTGAATCTAATAGAGCAGCAACATTCTTCCTTTCATCCGCTCTGAATGGGATTATTGGGAGATTAGGGTTCTGTGTGTTTTTTTTTTGTTGAGGAGAGAAAAAGACAAACACACTGACTCTAATAATTTGGCATATTTGCCATGAGTCTCCCCCAGACTGATCAGGCTTTCAAAGCTTCCGCATGCGACCATTTGTCCAGCCCCCCCCCCCCCCCCCCAACATGAAAAAAAAAAAAAAAACCCCTGCATCACTTTCTCACGATTAGACGATTATGTGGTGGATAAAATGAAAGGGAGGTAAGAGGGAAGGGGGGGGAGGGTAGAGACAGAGAGAGAGAGAAAGAGAGAGAGAGAGAGAGAGAGCAGCAAGGATGAGTGAGAGTCTGCTTGGCTTGTGTCAGCTCTTGCTGCACAGACTGATGGATTGATAGCATCTGCTGGATCAGCAGGCTAGTTTACTTTCCTGTGAAAACACTTTCCGCCGAGGCCCCTATACCAGGTGTGTGTGACTCTACTGCACGCCCCCCTCCCCCCATACACACCATACACACACACATATACACACACCAAAACACACTCGCTCACGCACACACACTTTCCAATAACAAACATCATTAAACCGATGATCTGAATGGGAGACGCACTGAATCCTGAGCAACGTGTTCCCCGACCGAGGTGTTCGGGTGTTCGGTGTCAAGATTGAATTTTCACAGCCAATGAGGCGTACCATGCCACATATTGTCATTCTAAATTTCACGGACCGCTCGCCAAAATTGAACGAATCGGAAGTTGAGCATTTGGTGGCTGAATGAGGATGTTATAGACTCGAGATGAGAGTTTGTGTGTGTGTGTGAGTGTGCAGTTGTGTGCATTTGCATGTGTGTGTGTGTGTGTGTAGGTGTGTGTGCATGTGTATATGTATGTGTATGGGGGGGGCATGTGCATGTGAGTGTGTTAGTGAGTATGTCCGTGTGTGTGTGTGTGTATGCTGCCACTGTACTCCTTCCTGTGTGTGCATTCGAGGACTACTGTAGGTTGTTTGACTCTCTCTGTCTCTCTGTCTCTCTCTCTCTCTGCGAGAGGCTTCATCTGCACCAATCTGGGCTCAGCGGGAGCGAGAGGTTTGCTATGCTCAAAAACAATTTGGCCCCTTTCCCCAAAGCCTATCTCACCACATCTCTCTGAATACCATCTTTCTGTGGAGAACAACAGGAGAAACCACTCTAACATAGAAAGACCCAGAGATGGACAGAAAGAGAGAAGATAGAGAGGGAAAACAAAAAAAGCGCCCCAAAGTAAGAAATTGAAAGAGTGAATAAAAGAAGAGAGTGAAAGAAAGAGATGGAGAGTGAGAGTGAGAGAGAGAAAGGCAGGAATGAAAAAGACAGACAAACTATATAGATGCCTCATGCTTATTTCATGCTGGGAGCTTTGCTTAAAGCACTCGACTGTGGACAGAAATCCTCCTTCTTCTTTCCTCCAACCAAATCCCCCATCAGTCACAGTCTGAGTGGACGGGGAGGGGAGTGGGACAAAAAAGTGACAAAAAGCAAAAAAAAAAAAAAAAAAAAAGAAAAAAAGAAAGAAGAAGAAAAGTAACTCCACGCGCATTTTAAACAGCTTGACTGCACAGTGCCACAAAGGCAGCCGTGCTGTAATAACCACAATTATCCACCGTTGTCAGATAGGGGGTCTTGTTGGTGGGTGACATTTCCACACGTAGTGAAGAGAGATGGGGGAGGATGGCAATATGTGTTTGCCCAGAATAAGTGTGTGTGTCCGTGCACATGTGTGGCTGAGTGTTAGTCTGTGTGTGCGTGTGTGTGTGTGGCTGAGTGTTAGTCTGTGTGTGCGTGTGTGTGTGTGTGTGTGTGAGTGTGAGTGAGTGTCGTTTATGTATGTGTGTGTGTGTGTGTGTGTGTGTGTGGTGCGTGTGCGTGTGTGTGAGTGTGAGTGAGTGTCGTTTATGTATGTGTGTGTGTGTGTGTGTGTGTGCGCATGCGTGCGTGTGGGGAGGTTACACAGAGTTTCGTCAACCCAGACTGGTTGAGCGGCGGAGCGCGCTGACGTGGCAGGGGGGCATATGCATTTTTCATACGGCCCTGCCTCTCTGCTTGGGAGAGGTGGGGCCCCGTGCGCTCGCACTCCAAAAGTACAAAGCGCCCGCATTATTTACCACTCCTGTAGCACAAAATGTCTCAATTACACCTGGGAGGGGGGGGGGAAGGGTGAAGGGGTAAGGCAGTATGGAGTAAGGGGGGGGGTTGTAGGTGGAAGTAAGTGGAAAAGGAAGGAAGGTGTTGACGTGTCGGAGAGGATGTCGGGGAGGGCTCGGCGCGTGTTTGCTCGGCCTGACAAGTTCACTGGGAGAGTGTCACCCGAGTGAGCGCGAAAACAAAATGACAAACTGTGGCCTGTGTTTGCGTATAATACTAGGGTGTCAGAGCAGATAATAGAAGGTGCACATCCACTACAGGGGAACGAGATAGAGAGAGATAGAGAGATAGAGAGATAGAGAGAGAGAGAGAGAGAGAGAGAGAATGAAAGAGGTAGAGGGGGAGAAATGTGACAAAATAAAAGCTCACATGGTAGTCATGTGCTGGGTTGGAGAGAAATATATATATAAAAAAAAACACCCACACATGGTAGTAGTGTGCTACTACCCCCACCACTGTGTGTGTGTGTGTGTGTGTGTGTGTGTGTGTGTGTGTGTGTGTGTGTGTGTGTGTGTGTGTGTGTGTGTG
>JASCQY010000036.1:7251551-7263294 GCA_030264315.1 Sardinella tawilis
GGGGGGGGTTGTGTCACCTGGGGAGGGGGCCTCAGGAGCAATGGAGCGCTGCGATGGGAGAAAAGGCACCTACACGCGCTCTCGTGTTCTAGGATGATAAGAGTGACGTGCCCTGCCTTACACGCATTCACTATTCATCCCGGCTCACGCAATACACCCCCTGCCCTGCCTACCCACTCACGCTCACAAGACATGCACACACATATGCACACACACACACACACACACACACATCTAATCACACACACACAACCGGATATGCTATAGCTGTGCATTTGCATGCATGCCCACATAGAGTATACGCCACACGTAGGCATACAGAACAGAGACTGCTGATCACAAACACACAGCACGTGCGTGCACGTACACACACACACACACACACACACACACACACACACACGTGCGCGCAAACTGAATATCCAAACATGTACAAATATACATACTGCATATATGCATGCCAACAGTATATAATATACCCACATATACACCACACTTATGCACTCTCAATCTACACACACCTCTCTCTCTCTCTCTCTCTCTCTCTCACACACACACACACTCACACTCACACTCACACACGCACAGAGCTGCTCACTGACTGGCTTCTCATGACACGGGGATTAGTGATTTCTCACGCACTCTCTGCAGTCTCTGTGTGTCTGATTCCTGCCTCTTTAGCTTTCGGCTGGCGTAGAGGCATTTGGGTGACTCACTGTATAATGGCAGATAGCATTAACCACAGGCTCGGATTTTCACCGCCTTATTTCCAAAAGTTTGCATGTCAAAGTGGCCCCACTGTTTAACAGCCTCAATAGCACCAGCTGGTGTTAGGATATAAAACAAGACGACGCGGGACCGCATTAGGAATTTCCATAGGAAATACACCCCCTCCACTTTACATTCTCGGCTGCATCTATACTACGGAATATGTATATCGGAATACGCACTGGGCGCTCTGTGCCATATAGGCTACTGTACTACAGACAGACTTCAACTTCCAACTTTCCACAGGGCAGTGGGAAATGAAGGTTTCGATGCCAGAGGTGTTAGTGAGACAAGTGATTATTTGAAGCTCAAAAGCAGCCTGCTGCCATGTCAGAGCAGTCATATAAATGGAGATAGGCCTCATATGCATGGAGATGTATTTGACACCCCTGCTGAAGAGGCCTGCGGTGCACCACCCACCTCCAAACTCAAATATATAGCCTTTTTTCTTTTCTTTTTTTTTTTTTTTTTTTTTTCTCCTTCCTTCTTCCTCTGTGGCACCTGAGCTTGCAATGGGATATCCATCCAATTTCCCTTTCCACACTAGATTGGTGAGAGAGTTGGTGTGACTAAAAGTTTGCTTTGACTGACTTGGCCTACAATACCACATTGCCTACCACATTTGAAATGATCAAGGAAGCTACCGGCTAACAGTCATAATCAGGGTTATTTATTTAAAAGACTTAATTTGGTGGATTATGGTGCCTGCCATTGACCTCACCTGTTTTGTTGGTAAGCTGGAACATGATGTTCTTGTCGGGGATTCCGCAGACGTTGCGGACGGACGCGATGCACGTGTAGTTGGCATAGTCCTGAGGTCGGAGGTTCTTGAGCTTCAAGATCTTCGTCTCCCCCTGCAACTCAGATCAAGCAAGTGTGTAAAGTTTAACCGAGCCGATAATCAGCATCTGGTATCAACAACTGCTCTGCATCTGCTTGCCTGCCTGGGCTCGGCACAGCAGTCGCTGCATGTGATAGCCTAGCCTACTGTAGCACACAAAACGCTATGAATCAGGATCTAACCGAAAGCAGTTTGTGGATATGTCATATAATTATCATTCGGCACCATGAATTATACGGTATCGTTTTTCACCACTCCAGGCTTCTCGGATTTTCTCAAAGGCTGCATTGTAAGTGTGTCTTTTGTGGTGGGGAAAAAAAAAGAAAGAATCCTCCATAGCAGTGAAATGGAATTGGAAGAGGATAGCTGGCTAACAGTATCCAGTCATCTCCTAGAGCCGAATTATAATGAACTCTCCAGTAGACTGATAAATGCTGGGAGTTCCACAGTGGGGACAGTGCTGTTCTGCTGAAGTTGAATTTGTTGGGCGAAGAAGCCTTTGTAACCAAATAGCCCACTTGTTTTGGGGTGGTGGTGGGATGGGATGGTGGTGGAGTCGGGAGGGGGATATCTGGGAGGAAAAAAATGCTGATTAGGTGCTTTATTATAGTCTTTCCTTCAGATTGCCAGGACCTCACCTCCTTGCAGTGGTGATTCCCTGCTGTCTTTGATCTTCAGAGTACTATTTTTATGACGTTTCAGTGCACCAAGAAATTGCTCATCATGAATTTCTGCACTCCCTTTGGAGGGCTGGTAGTTGGTGTGATGCTGAGGTGAGGTGGGAGTTGGAGGGTGTGTGTAGGCCTATCTGTGTGTGTGTGTGTGTAGAGGGAGGGGGGATCATCCAAGGCTTTCAGAGCAGCTGGTCCAACTCTTTTGTAGCATGCTAACACTAATGCTAATGCTAGCCAGAGTTGACAGTTCACCTCATCTCCCCTCCACTCCCTCTCCCTCTCTCTCTCTCTCTCTCTCTCTGCGGCACTGCTGTGGCCTCTCACACACACTCTCTCTCTCTTTCTGTGTGACTGTGTCTTCACAAATCTCCAGTCCCTCTCCTCTCCTCCTCCGCCGCCGCCACAGCGTTCCCTCATAGTCCACAGCCCCGTCATTGAATTAACAAGCTGTCCTCTCCACTTCCCTTTAGAAAGCGTTTGCACTCTCCCTGATAGCACTTGGCAGAAATGCTTGGATTACACTGAAGGGTTACGCAATGACTGTACTTTGTTGAAAAGGTGGCATCTCTGATATTTCCTCCATTTTATTTTGATTTTCTCCCCCCCCTCCTCCTCCTCCTCCTTCTTCTTCCTCACAGTTGCATGTTGAGCGAGCTAGCTTTGCCCTGCGTGTGCTCCAGCTAACTCATGCTCCTTCCATGTTTGGCTTTGTGTTTAGGAAAGGGTGGGGGGTAGAGTCTGTACAAGCCCCGGCCTTCTTCTCTCATCATGTAAGATTGTACTTTTTTCCTTCCTGATGGTGGCGTGAATTGTGATCTTTTTGCGTGTCTGACAGTCCCTCAGGAACTGTAAGAGCATCACAGGGTTGAGACGATGGCGTGTTTCTCCTGACTAATTACCAACACAAATGTGTTCTGGGGTTTGAAATGCCACTCTGGGCCTTCTACTCCTTGGTGTGCTTGCTCTCTCTCTCTCTCTCTCTCTCTCTCTCTCTCTCTCTCTCTCTCTCTCTCTCTCTCTCTGTGCGTCTTAGGGAGCCTTGCTTTTTGAAAATCAGTCTTTGTGAAGCTGTCAGATCCCTGTGTGTTCCCCCACTGGACCAGATAAAACTCTTCATGTCAAAAATGTTTCTTTCGCTCTCTCTCTCTCTCTCTCTCTCTCCCCCTCTCCTGTCTGTCTCTCCCTCCCTTACACACATCCTGTCTCTTGCACTTCCTTACCAAACCCCTCTCTGACACATATTCTGTCATGTTCACCAAAAGGAGAGTGAGAGAGGTGTCTACTTAGGGTGCACAGGAACCATTTTGTGTTTTGGGTGCTTGTTTTGGTGTGAAAATTACACTGACAGATGAAATGAAATCACAAGTTTGTTTTTCCCAAGAGAAGCCTCTGAGAAGAACATTTTTAATAAGCATCAGGTCGGAATTAACTGAATGTGAAAGAAAAACTATAAGAGAATACAGGTAGACGTGGGGTAAATAGTATTTTTAGATGGTCTTGTACTGTACTGTATAAATATATCCAGGTATTTATGAAAATGGACACATTTTCCTCCTCCATATTTAAAAATAATTCATCCGCACAATGCTCAAAAAGAGCTGGGGAAGGCTGTCAAGAACCGGTCGAATAAATAGATAGTCAACCAGAGATCTGAAAACAGAGGAGGAAGCATCACATCGCAATGCAAAATCTGTTTCCAGAGTTTCCAGAAATCTCCACTTTGGCCGCTTTCAGTGAATGTGTGGAGGATAGGCGTGAACATATTAAAACAAGGTCAACAGACCTAAGTCACATGCAAACACTGCTGTCACTGAAAAAAGCCAAACGCTTTCCGATCGACGTAGCGGCGTATAGAGCCGCTGCACGTGACTAAAAATATAATAAACACCCAGCTACGTGTGTATGGGGTCGGAGTTTATGGCACACTCTACAGTAAATGAAAGGTTCAGACATCAGTGCTTCATGGCACCGTGTCATCTGCACTAACCGGCATGGTCAAGCCCTGCCTGCACACACCGGCGCTCAAACCAGCAACTAGCAGCGGAGGGGGGGGGGGGGGGTCATTAACCATAGCATCTGGGGGAAGGTTTACTAACGGACACTTTGCACAGGTTCCAGCTGGCTACCATTGCAATTGCAGTAGTTTACATTTGTGTTTTCTTTATGCAGGTAATTCGGTCCAACAGAACTTTGGGAGTATTTAAAGCGAGGACAAAATAGAAGTAGAAAGGTAGCTTGCCCACCCCCCTTCAGCGCTTCAAAGAATATTTTAGCATTGCTTGGGACGCAGGCTGCTCCCACTCTCTTTGTTCCTGTTCACAGAGCCAGGGCATTGTGAGGAGCACCAGGAGGTTTTTACCGTGTCCTTGGAGAACGGCGAGCTTGTGGATCGCGGAGAGAAATGAACTGAATTTTTCCAAAAGTTCCATTTCAACAAACTGTGTGGTATTTTTAGACTTTGTTTTTCAAACATGCCAGCAACTACAGCAAGGATGTGTCTATCCTTAAGCTTCATTTATAATTCGATTCCGTCAAGACACACAGAGCCTTTCTCCGACGTTGCAAACCTTCTCCGACAGATGACGGAGACCTCACGGATAACGTGTGATTGGCCTGTGACCATCATTTGCTCTTCTATAACTAACTTGGCTATGGAGGGGTACTGTGTCTTTCTTAGCAACATTCACATAATGAAAACAAGACAAAGGCACATGACTTTGTAATCACTGTACCGGTATCTGGGTAGACTATAGATGCCATTGGAGCTACAGTACTGCAGTGTGTGGTGGTGTGTGTTTGGAGCTACACGGACACACAACAGAATGCCGTGAAAGGTGAACCTCTCTTCCGTCAATACGACTTTGTGTGTGTGTACGTACAGCCGGTACGTACAGTACGTACAGAGTCGGATAACCATCACCTAGAGTAGGCTTTGGACTTGTTTTTCCATCAGTATTCTTCTTCTGGTCTGCTCTGCCCTTGGTCTCCAACCACTGCAGTAAATTCAAACCTTTTTTCTGATTTTTTAAGAGTAAGTGTGGACATTTTTGTGCCCCATTTGTGTCATTCCGACCGAGCGGCGGCCTTGTCATTTGTGTCGCTGAGCAAACAGTCCAGCGAGTGCGAAACACAACAGAGCAGAATGACGTATGTGCCACAAGAGTGGTCATCAGCACACCCACCTGGCTGTGCAGAACATGTCACTGTCATGACCACCCAGTCAGGAGAGTGCAGCCAAACAACTAGTGCTTCAGCGGGGGCTGTCATCAACAGATGACAGCCCCCCTCTTAAGAGGTGCACAAAAACACGTTTCAAGCACTGCTTCAGAGCACTGGCGTTTTTGTGCTCTTCAAAATGCCGTTGGCTTATTTTGCAGTCAGAGGACTGTACGGTACATTGCCTGAGTGGAGGGGGGGGGGCGGTGGAGTACGGGGGAGAAGGAGGCTGTTTCTGTCTGGCTGTTTAAGACTGCTGAACTGAGGAAATAACTAATGTATGGAAATGTCTAGCCTATGGCAATCATGTAATTTGTCGCACTTTTATTGTTTCTGTTCCATGACTTTATGCTCTTACGACTACCAGGAGTTTCTTTGTCTAACATTCCCCCATAGACCCCCCTGCCCCCACCACCACCACCGCCTTCAACCTCCAATCATTATAAAGGGCTAAAACCAACCCTATGTCTTCAGTTTCTGACAAACCGCCATTAGCAGTGGCAGTAGTTTATGCAAGCGTGGGCTACTGTAGTTCCTTAGGGCCCCAGGCCTACCTGGGTGAAGAAGGGCTCGTAGATTTCCACTCCCTTGTCGGAGCCCTGCGACAGGTACTCCCTCCCGCGTCGCCAGCTGTAGCGCACCGGCGGGTTGGAGTTGGCCGCGCAGCGGAGGAACACCGTCCGCTCGTAGTAGAACTGCTCCTTGGCCTCGCCCACACTCTGGTGAACCGTCACCACGGGGTCATCCAAATCTGCACAGATTACGAGAGAGAGAGAGAGAGATTATTATTTTTATTTGAAGAGTATTATATTTTTTTAATATTATTTGAAGACAACAGATGTTGGTAAATCAAAGTCAAATGTCACATTACAAATGTAAATGTGGATTTCCAAGGGTGAACAAAAGATCTTAAGCAATGTCAAAGCGCTTCGACTGTCTTCTGTCGTTCCAGTGTCATGCTATACGAATGAAGACTCCCTTGGTGGAACACACTGTGAGTAAACTCAAAAGCAGTGCTTTTTGATGTCAGCATTCCAACAAGCATGTTGCATTATTAAGGCCCTTGCTTGGCAGGTATTGACGCATGCAGGCAATGCTGCATAAAATAAGCTGCATTTACATTAGAGCTGAGAAGACTACATCTGCAATACTGCAATACTCCTTGCAATATTAAAAGCAATAATTCTTTACAAAGGCCCTTTGGTGAATTATCTGTACATTTCGCTCTCACATTATAGTCAAATCACGAGGTATAATCACTGACTGGTGTTGTAGCTCCTCACCTTGTCCTGCTATACTATGCAGACAATTTCAAATCCCTCCCTGGCAATACACATTGCAACAAAACAATAAGAAAAACAAAACAAAACAACGAAACCATGAATAATTCCTGCAGGTATCTTTGAGCAAGGTAGGGGTTTTATCCTGTGAACCTAATTTGTATTGACGCCGCAGCCGCCGAGCCTGACAGTTGTCAGTGTCGACCGGGGTGACGAAATTACATGATTTAGTGGGTTTCTCAGGACCTGAGCAAATTCCTGGGAAATTAAGTGGCGGAGCTTTAATGAAGTGTGCTCACTCAAGGGTGCAACAGCTGTTGTTCGAACGGCTAATCAAACCCCTCTCCCTGTGGCCAATAATAGCATCCACCCCTATTGGGTTACTGTAAAATTACAGTGCGGAGGACAGGCGCTCTTCATTTTAATTAAAAAAGCGGCTCCTAAAAGCCTCAGCACATGTGACATCTGATGCCCTCCTTATGATGTTTTCCTCTTCATTCTTTGGCTCCATGAGCCATTTGCCTAATTAAATCAATCACAGCTTTAAAATGAAATAAATAAAGCGGCTCCAACATGCGCTGCCAGTGTCCTTAATTACACGATAGGGACATTGACCGATGTCGGAAACCGAGTGAACCGTTCCTCCTTTCCGTTGTAAGTTCATGGGGTGGGTTGGGGTGGGGGGCGAGCACATCAGGCACCTGCGAAGCCCCCACTCTGGATGGGTGGTTTGAGTGTGGTGGAGGGTTGGGGTTGGGGAGGGGGAGGGGGGTGGATTTTCAGTCTTTCAGTCTTTTTTTTTCTCATTCCCTTTCACCGCCTTGAAATAATTAGTTGCAGGTTGCCTGAGTAAAGTATTGGGTGTGCTCTTCGTGATCTAGCCCGAGGCGTATCCCACCTTCTCACCCCAGACCACCGTGACCCGCCATGGCTTCACGGGCGGCCAATTACTGCACCAGCCCACTTCCTATGGCAACACTTTCCAGAACCTTCCGTGGCTTTCAAAGTCCATCCTCAGGAGGAGGCGAGTCCACCACAGGAGTTGTTTTTTTTTTTTTTTGCTGTTCGGCTGCCGCTGCTTCTGTTGTTGTTGTTGCTGATAGATTTTGAAGTCAGAGTGACAAACTGAGGGGACTCGCCACAAAACTAAGCAGTGTGAACAAAGAGGAAAATTCTAGAGAGACCAGACTAAGGGATAAACAACTATATCAGTGACAGAACAAATCGCAGCACCCTTCGACAACAACACAACAAAAACAAACAAAACGGCTCAAATGGGCTCTTCTAAAATGCATCAAAAGACAGAGTAGTTCATTTTTTACTAATCCTCTAACATGTAAATTAAGCCATGACTGATCAGACATTTTTTTTTTTCATTTCTGTCTTATCTCTAAACCGGCTACCATGTATAGCCTCGATGGTGGTGGATACCAGGCGGACTTGCTTGTGGGGGTCGGACATTTCTTCGACTTCTAATACGTTTTATATCGGCAAGCTGGTTGGCTAATATAGCTTCTAAGGTGGTGGTCACCAGCAGGCCCTAAGGGTGGTGGTGGTGGTGGTGGTGGTGGGGCAGCGGAGAGGCTGGCGGCCACATCTCCCACAGATGGAGATAAGAAGACAATAAGCAGCAGCCACATCGGAGCCCCGCGGCCAGGGCAATGACTCCACTCCTCCTGGCCCGGGCCCCCCTCTCTCACTTCCTGTGGGGCGGCCATGTCTGCCACTGTCCATCTCGTGTCCTATTTATCTTACATCACATTGTGGCGGACCCTCCAGGCCCTTGTGCTTGCGCTACACCACCCCCACCTCCCCCCAACACCACTGCAGACACGGCCGCACTTATTTGTGGTGCTGCTGCTGCTGCTGCTGCTGTTGTTGTTGTTGTTGTTTTGTATCTTTTAAGTTTACTGTAGTGTTGACATTGAGCACACAGGAGTGATATTTGATATTTATTTACTTTAAGCGCAGACCTCACTGTCGATGCTGCCACTCAACGGAGGCCATGTGCTCGCACGTTTCCCGGCAAGGTGGCTGCGCCGTGCGCGTCACGGAGGACGTCAAACATGTCAGACATGACAGCTTGTGAAGATATGGAGCATGGCATGTGGCATCTTCCAAACATCCCGCCCGTACCAGCACAAGACCACGGCGTACTTTGTCACGCAGATAGTCGTGACAAGACGCTCCGCGACGTTACCGTATTGTGCAATTCTGTAGGTGTGTTTCCTCGTGTGCTTGTGAACACACACCACCGGGGACTGCGCCTCAGAGAGAGAGAGAGTTGTCAAATGTGTCACGTCCTTAAAGCAACGGCAGTCTTAAGCACACAGCGTTTGTAACGCCGTGCCATACGAGATTATCTTTGAGCAATGTTTCGGTCAGAGTATAACCCTTTCATCGCATCATTGTTCGCCATGCCTTTGAACACCATCCAAGTATTAATAAGCATAATTCATTCTCAATTCTATTTGTGTGCCGGCATTTGCATATGCAAATCCATCGGAGGACATCTTGTGTGTGCCGAGGAAAATATAACCTCCCTTCCCTTTGCCAGCTGTGATGTTCACCTCCATTTGGAACATTCCAGAAAAAGAATTTATCGCCTACCAGAAGAAAAAAAAAAAAGCCCCCAACACACATACACATAAACACACACACACATGCACATACATGGACAACCTTGCCATGAGAAACATATTGAGAACTGAAGTTTCTCACACAGTCAAGGTTGCAAAATGCTGAAGGGCAACTTGAAGGGCTACAGATCTCCATGAGGCTCAGCATGAGAGGAGTATGTGGGTGCACGTGCAGCTCATGGAAGCTCATGGGTTGCTGCTGCTGAGAAAGTGTATGCTGTGTTCTAAAAAGTTTGCCGGCCAAAGTGCTGGAGGATTTGTGTGGTACTGTGGTACAGTATTCGTTGCAATACTTGATGCATGTAGATTCCTCTTCGTGGCCCTGAGGTCTTTCAACATTTTACATTTACATCAACAAGGATTTTTTTTTTTTCCACTTCAGCCACTTTAACACGGGTAACGACTGTAGACGCTTGCCGCCTATTCCGCCATAACACTGTGTACACCGCCGCCGCTTAAAATAGCTCCTAGGAACAAGTCAGAGGCATAAAAGATGAGCTTAAAAATCCAAACAGGAAGTGTCAAGGACAGAACAGATGTCACAGCCGTGCAGCAAGCTGAAGCTCTCCTAAGAGGATGTGGTTTGTTTTGCTTTGTTTTGTTTTGGGTGTTTTTTTTTTGTCTTTTTGGCTAGCTGTTAGCAGTTAGCTGGAGGTGTTGATGGTTGGGGGTTGCGAGGGTTGTGGGGGTTGTGTTGCTCACTTACAGTAGACGTCCACTCGAATGGACTTGATGGCCGGGGAGCCCAGGCCATTCTCGGCCTTGCAGTAGTAGCGCCCCCCCTGGTGCCGCTGGATGCGGCTGATCCGCAGGGTCTCGTTGAACACGCTGGAGTCCTGGAAACGGTCCGAGGCGCTGCCCGCTGTCTTAGTCCATCGGATCTGGAGAGAGAAGTGGAGGAAGAGTGAGAGAGAGATAGAGAGGGAGGGAGAGAGACAGAGAAGTAAACAGAGAGCAAAAGAGAGAATGAGAGAGGGAGGGAGGAAGAGAGAGAATATTAATGACAATATGAAAACGGGGGAAAAAAGATAAAGGGCACAGAATGAAAAAGACAGAGAGTGTGTGCGTGAGAGATGGGGAGGGAGACAGACAGAGTGAGAGAGAGAAGGAGAGACAGAAAGAAAGAGAGAGAGAGAGAGAGAGAATGCATGTGAGCGAGAGATGAAGGGAGGAGTAGAGGTGAGAGGGAGGCACAGAGGGGAGAGAGGGAGGCAGAGCCAGAGACAGGAAATGAGAGAGATTGCACGGGTCACTTTGAGGTCGGCCTTTTGCAGACATCCCTAGTCAGGATAATGGCAGTGGCGTTCTCACCTTGTGAGTCAGAGCCCACTTATGTAACGCACGGCACCAGAAACCCCCCACAGACCTTGCATGCATGCATGTGTGTGTGTGTGTGTGTATATATATTGCCAGAGTGCTTCCAAAGAGTCTCAAAACATGGTTTGTCAATAAGCACGCGTCCTTCCTTCCTTCCTTCCCGCCTGCTCCGTGCGGAATTTTCCAGAATTTTTCTTTTTTTTTTGGGAACCATATGTGTGTTTCACACACAGCAGCACATACTGTGGGCTTTTCCATCTCATGTAACATTTAATCCCAGCCATCCCAAGTTCCTATTTCCTCCGTGATATGGGACATTATATAATGGCACCAATCCAGCCATTCCCATGTTACACAAGAACATACAGCATTCCGGCCTCATTTGAGGGACACACAAACAGAATGAGAGGCGCTTGTGATACAGGGGATTATTTAGCCAGACAAACAAAAGGAGAGAGAGGAAAACAAAGAATTTACATTGTGTGCGCGCGTGTGTCTCTCATGTTGATAACTATGTTTGAAAAATTAAAAAAGCTTAAGATGTTATGTAAGTCAAACATGTGCATACACACACATACAGTACACATACACACACACACACACACACACACACACACACACACACACACACAGACACAGACAGTGGTACTTCCTCAAGCATAGCGCGTTAAAAGGAAGCGATCAGGCTTGGCATTTAAATAGACAACTAAACTGATGAGAGTGAAAGGGAGAGAGCTACAAATCCCAGCTGCCGCGCATTAACACACACACACACACACACACACACACACACACACATGTTTGAACGGGCAGGAGAAAGAGAAAGATTTGCACTTGGCTTCCACTGGGCCCCTGCCTGCTGACTGGCATGGGATGCTGCTGCTGGCTGAATGGAGCGGACCGAGCGGCACCAGCAGCAGCAGCAGCATCAGCAGTGGGGCTATGAGAGGCCAATACCCCCCGCCCCCCCACCATCAGTACCATGTACCCTCTGCCCTGCAACCTACC
>JASCQY010000036.1:7302482-7309982 GCA_030264315.1 Sardinella tawilis
CACACACACACACACACACACACACACACACACACACACACACACACACACACACAAAAGCACATGTGGTTATTCGTTCGTCTGTTCACCTGTGCACAGGTCAGTGTGGAGAGCCCAGGGCCCAGTGGATCTGCTGCTATACCACTTAATCTCCCCATGGATAATGAAACCACATATAGGCCCTCTACACACATTACCTTTCTACAGGAAAGCTAGACAAATCCCCTTTGCTGCTAACCACTACTCCAATGACATCACCAGACACCTCTCCACAGACACACACACACTCACACACGCACAGACACACGTACACACACATGCACATACACACACACACACACACACACACACTCCTGCAGAGGGTACACACACATACAGTAGTACAAGCCAAGTGTCAAGAGTGAGCACGAAAGGCAGCAATACTCTACAAGACAGCTTCACCCAAACTAAGAAGAAAAAGACTCTCTCATTAAGTCACTGCAAGTCATGTACTGTAATGGTGAGGCAATAGCATTTCCAGGCTATACTGAGAGCCCAGCGTCCACAGACGGACATCCATATCGGCACACAGTGTACTAGGTTGAGTTACAGAGTCTGGAGCTACTGAGGGTAACAGTACTGGATGTACGGGCAGCTCTCGGTACATACTGACATTGGTGCCTAACCTCAGCAAAAGATGCTGATGCATGGAGTGGGAAGGGAGGGGTGGGGGAGGGGTGGGGAGGGGGTGGGGGTCCACTTTAAAGTGAGTCGAGCTAAATGCAATTAGCGCCGATCAGGTGAAGGTCAAGTTCCGTTTGAATCACCGCGAACAATTAAGGGCCGGGGGCGGGAAGGTACGGCTGTGGTATTTACTAACAAGAGGTCTGCACGATCGCCGGTATTGCTGCTGCTGTCTCCGCCGCCGCCGCCGATGTTGTTGTTGCTGTAGCTGTTTGTTGTTGTTATTGCTGTTGTTTGTTGTTTGCGTTCTTTTAGAACCCCTTCAAGGACACATACTCTTTTCTCCCGTCAACTCAATTTATCCTAATTGACGTTGCTCTCCCTCCAACCTCCTCACCACCACCACCACAAGCCTTCCAAGGCTCTCTCACCCTCGCAAACCCACCCCCCACCACCACCACCCCAACTCCTCTGAGTAATGAAGCATTTGAAATGGAGAACCAGAGAGAGAGAGAGAGAGAGAGAGAGAGCCTGGGAATGCTATTACCCGGCTGTCCACTGACATTCTTTCCAGGGCCCCTAAGCACTTTCATTAGAGTGCCAGTTTTGGTGTAATGGACTCTGTTGCCCCGAACTGCTCGCAAGTCAAAAGTGTCAATTAGAGCAGCCGTGCTTTTGTGTGCAGCACCTGCTGCCAAATTGTGCATAAGGAGACTAAAGAGGATTCATCCATTTTGAGGCGCAGAGTAAAGATAGAGAATTACCATTGGGGGGGGGGGGGGTCTCACTGTTTGGTTCTCATTCGCATGCTCACACATGCTCAAACACTAGACAAATTCTTATGTTGGGAACCTTGCTATTTCAGGGTGCTAGGAGACAGAAAAGACCTTGGTTCGATTGTCCCACTATCAATGTAAATAACGGAGTGTGAAATCTACTATAACCTTGAGTATATTCCCTTCAACAGGGACATTATAGGCTATACCATATCATTTACAAACAGTCTATATGTATTTGCACCACTGTAGGACTACAGTACCTATAGACAAACAGCACTACAATTCTTGCTTAAGCTAGTGTGCGTACTTCAAGTCACGTTACAGACGATTATTGCATCACAAGACTCAGAGGGGAAAAAAAACATGCCCAAGGCCCAAGGCAAAGACATTCACTGATCAACAATGTATACTAAGCCTCCTGTCGTAGATGTGAAAAGCTGAAAGTAGATTAAGGCATCAATGTATTGATGAATGTGAACACACACAGCGCATCAGTTCCACAAATGCTGCCCCCATATTATGCTTAAAATACACACTTTTATTATTGCCAAAGCCCACCAAGTCAAAGAAAAGAAGCCAGAGAGTGAAAAATACTCTGCAAATAAAGAAAAAAAAAAGAAAAAAGAAAAAAAAGAAAAGAAAAAATGAAATCCAAGCAAGTTTAGTGCTGGAATGAGGCACTGGAGCGTGCGTTTCTGCGAGGGAACCCTAAAGGCGTTCTTCACCATAGATTTTATTCACATGGTAATTATGTGGCGAGATTTGTTTTTCCCCCATTATTGAATAAACACTTCATTTGTCAGGTGTAGTCAGCGCTGAGTGCGGCGGCCCAGCAGGAGGAAGCATTGCAGGCAAAGCGCAAGTTGAGGAAGAAAGCACAGTGGTGTTGCAACTGCAGGCTGCACTACACTTTCAACCCCGAAGCCTTCTCAGAGAGGTCCTGAATTTGTTATTTCCGTGTTTTATTTTGCCTCTCTTTGTAGGTGTATTTGTAGGTGTTGGACGGGGGTTGCGGGAATGGGGGGGGGGGGGGGGTTCGGGTGTGCTGTTTTTGTATTGCCTCTTTAAACCTAAGAAACAACAGCCTGCGGGAACACAGTGCACAGAATGCTTTTAGATTATGGGCGGACAAGAAAAAAACAACAACAACTATAGCGTCACCTAAATATAGTCTTTGCACATGCAGCAGCAGCAGCTGCTTTGGGTGCCTTTCTTTATTTTTCCCCATTCAAAGCTGTCTCGGGTTCAAATCGCGCAGGGGTTAAAAATGACGGTCATTGAGAGTGTCAGGCCTGTTCATCCATCATCTTCGATTTGACATGGTATCTGATGCCTCGGGAAGAGGCCACTAAGCTCTGCACGTCCCCAGCCGTTTATGTCGTTGACCACGGGGAGAGACCTAGGATGCTCTGGAGACAAGAGCGTAAATGGCAGAGTGGGCTAGGGTTGGGGGGCTGGGGGAATGGGGGGGGGGGCTTTGCTGTGATAGAGTCCTCTGCCCTTCTTTTTCATGTTAATGTTTTGCAAAAGGGCAAAAATGATGAGGGCAATGTTCAAGAACAATGACAGGGAAATATTCCAGCCCCTCATTTTATTCTTTTTTTCTCTTGGACCCTGACCAATCTCTTCCGGATTTTTGATGTCATCATTAAATTTACATTGTCTTTAAATGTCACTCCCAAACTCTGGGTGCTGCTTAGGTCACAGCTCGATGCAGTATTGATGAAGCTTGCTTATGAATTCATTACCATTGTTGATAGAGCCTGTCACAATAGGTGATGAAGTGCATTCTTAAGGGCAAGCAGGCAAAGCCGATTACAAGTGTCGCTTTGTCACAGAGAACTCTCTCTCTCTCTTCCTCACACACACACACACACACACACACACACACACACACACACATACTTCTCAGTCCATGACTTCCAATAAATCAGGCCATACGTGAGGTGGCTCTGATTGCATGGCAGCAAAAGCTTTGGTTGTTTCTTTTGATTTCCTTGATTGTCATTTGCGGCCTCCCAAGAAAGAGCACCTTGCTCCTAAACCCCCAACACACACAGACTCAGAGGCCCAGAGATGTGCCTTTTGAGCCAAAGGGAAGTTCTTTGAACTCCATGGAGATAAGCACATTTCTCATCCAATCGTCTATTAATAGACCAGCGGATTGACGACTGCATTTCGCCTTTTTACAGTTTAAAAAGCAAATTCCCACTCTAGTGAAACTCATCAATCACAAAACACCCATGAAAATGAGAGAATATTATAACTCTTTTACCCGTCAATACACTCCTGGGCTCAAGTAGACACTCCAACTGTGGTTAAAAACAAGTGAACATGTGCACTGGCCTTGAAGCAGAGCCAGTCATTCATGAGATAAGGCTTTTGGAGAACCAACGCCTTCAAAGTCAAATCGCCCATTTATGTCTAAGACTTACTAGTGTACTCTGCCGTCACCATTGATTTTATACATTCATACTATGTACGTATATCGGATCTGAAAAACATGATGAAAGCATTTAAAGGAAAGGTAAGTGATGCTGAGCAATTTGTAGACATTCAGCATATATCTCTTCATTATTTACATGATTCTTTTCACTGAGAACACTTTCAAGGGAGGCCAGGAAAGAATTTTAGGTTAATATATTAGCATTGTAGTCACTTTATGGCTAAATAACTTATTACAGGGTAGTGCGCTTGCAAAATGCCTGCCGTCGACCCTCACTCAGGCAAAACTAAAAGTAACTCATATGAGCCTTACAGTATTAAATCATGTTTATTATCTAATCAAAAAAACATCCCAGTTAACACAGAACGTTGCAAAAACTCCTATGTCTATTTCAAGAATTTTTTTTTTTTTCAAAAATCTTAAGGTGTAAGTGCAGAGATTGTTAGCTTGTCACAATCACAACATTCCCCTAACATTTTAGCCAAAAACTCAAACTTAAAATCTCACAATTAGGTCATGGTTGTTTTGTGCCAATCACATAACAGTATTTTGGTATTCCAAATATAAAATGGTGTCAGACACTGCATAGTGCGGTGGAATGAGCCATTTAATCATCTAAGTAACAGCCAAGCAGATAAATGAACCTAAAAACATTGCATAGTCTGCCTTTAAAATATTCCAGTCAACACACAGCCCTGGCTCAGTTATCTGGACACAAACAAACAATAACCAAACATTGTGCCTTGTTTACCATGGAGCACTGGAGGAAGGGATTAGTTACGTCTCTTGTGTGTTTTCGTTAGCCCTTGGTTCCAAACACACTGCCTTTGGACAAAAACATATAAAAACAAATGCAAGGTTGTTCTACATCACTCACCCATCTATAGGCAAACTACAGACATACTGTATATAGGCTACAGGATACTGTATTCATCACATCTGGATGTACAGGTATATACTGTATTTCAAGATTAAGACATTTGCAGATGATCTACATGCCCGGTAGTAGTGAAATGGTAGGCTAACTGGATTACATGTACGTAATAATAATAATATGCATACAACCGTATCTCCAGGTTGCACAGTCTATTGACAAAATAAATGGGGCTTTTTACATCACTCTGTGAAAAACTCACTCTCGCTGCTGAGTTATAAACTCCCTGTCATCATTACCACTCGGCTGTTGTTGAATTACTTGTTCGTTTCGGCTTCAACTACATTTCATTTTCAACTAGAGGGCCTTGCACAAAGCGGAGACCTCATCCAAAACTAAATGCTCTGTGTCTTATCAGGCGACATTCAAAAAAGCTAAATAAAGAGCTAAATACCCAATGATTCTGATTCACTTCAGAATTGTATGGGTTCTTCTCTGGCCTTTGCTGTAAATGTTCCACTATTCCATTAAATTTGTTCAGATAGGTTTAAAAAAAAAAAAAAAAAAACATAATCCTGCTGACCCGACAGACAAACAATCCCCACGTAAAATACAACTATTTATTAAGTCAAAATGAAATTGTGTGGTTGTGGTATTTCAAGCATGGCTCTCAGTGCAGACTTTTACACATGCCATAAGAGTACTTGTAAGCCAGACAGGCATTGGAGTCATTGGATTTTTTTTTTTTTTTTTAGCTAGCTTGTTTTGTATTTTCAATCTCATATTGATGCCCAAATTTGGTTATATCTTCATTCAAATATACTGTACATTTGAATAATATACAAAATTATTGACACCTCAACTCAGCAGGTAGGCTGGTTGTGACTGGATCTCAGCATCTACTATTCAACATCACAAGCTCATGAGGCCGCCATGCTAGCTCCCTGTGTCCAGTATGGCATCCAGATTGAGTTTGCACCTTTCCAACTCAATATAGTACCTACGCATCTGAAAAAAAAAAATATGAAATAAAATAAAATAAAATAACCACTGAAAACAGAAAAAAGAATCCACTCAGCATCATCACTCTCTCATGAAGCAGCCACCGGCTCCATCCCCTCCCTCATCAACGGCTGTCCGTTTCGCCACGCAAGACGGGGCCATCGCGGGACATTTCAATTTCAACTCTCTAAAGCAAACGCCTAGACGGCGCACTATTCAATTCACTTCCCTTCACTTTTCATTTGGATTTTGCCTTTCAAAACCCCCTCTTCCATTTTTCTCAGCCACCATGTTCTCCACAAAGAAACCGAGACAGCTTAGCTTGACATGATGAAAACCGCGCCGGCAGAATACGTCGTGCTCACCCATAGCCGTTAATGGATAGAGAAATGGTCGTGAAAACCATACTGCATATGCCATGCGTGACTGCAGTCTACACTGGAAGCCTATACTTAGATGGTGAAAGTGATCATTTGCTCATCAGAGCAGCCTTTTCCATTTGGGTTCGCCCCAAATGCTGGGTTTGCTTGCATTGTCCTCCCACCTCACGCACCTCTGCTGCATATTTTATGGTCTCAGCTTTCCACCACTGACTTCACATGAAAGGCATTTACCAGTAATATTCAATCCTCTTGTGGACCAAGGCTCTGCACCCATCAAATGAGCAAGCATTCATTCAGCATACCGGCAAGTATATTAGGGTTGAATAAAATCAAAAAGAGAGGCCGAGAGGAGAAAAAACGTGAATAAAAAAAAAAAAAAAAACATTTCTGCTTTGAATTTCAATTTTTCTCTCAGCCACCCCCCAAAAGAAAAAAAAAACCTCGGGATTGTGTAATTTAGATGATCAGATTGCAAGGGTTAGGCAAGGTTGAAATCTTCAAATCAGATGTTTCAAAACTTTGAGATGGGATCAAGATCCTTGGGATGGGGATTTGTTCAGTGTAATCTGATTTGACATTTAATCATGATTAACCGTTTCAGGGGCACATGGATATTTATCTGATCCAAAATATCTGGATTACTCTTTGATCCCCACTGAGACTTTACACTCCCTCCCCACTTCCAACTGAAAATCAAAATCATTGTTTCAGACGCTGCACATTTAACCAGGACCAAAATCCTGGCCCTTGTAATGCTTCTACTCCAGCAGTGTGTGTGTGTGTCTGTGTGTGTGTGTGTGTGTGTGTTGTTCTTTGCAGGTTGCACTATCATTTTCCCACTGGATCTGGGCCCAAGAGGTGTGCAGGCTTCCTCTCCAAGCAATCGCTCCCCCTCTCCCACCCACCACCCCGCCTAGCCTAGCCTAGCCTTACGCCCCAGTGCCTCCGACACCACCGTCATCACGCTCCTCCTCTTCCTCCTCGTTGCCGAGGTAGCGCCACATCTGTTAGTGACGAGCTGGTGAGTCAACCGGCTTGTGAAATTTTAATTAAGAGCATAAAAATCTACACACAAGTCACGCTTGCCGCTTCACACTGACCCCGGGCTCCGCTCTGACAGATACACTGATGTGCAAAGTCGAGGGTGCAAGTTGACTGATAACAGGCGTCTGTGCGCCTCCATCCACCTCCATCGACCCCACCTCCCCACTACTACCACCACCATCACCACCCTGCCTCCATCTAGCCCCTCTCCACCACATAGGAGAGCGAGAGAGAGAGAGAGAGAGAGGGAGGTGGGTAAAAAATAGCAAGCAAACACTGTCAACCATTACTGCACAGACTTATTGCCCT
>JASCQY010000036.1:7314699-7325826 GCA_030264315.1 Sardinella tawilis
CACACACACACACACTCTCTCTTTCTCCTTTTCTTTTCTCTGGCCTCTGAGTCTCAATTTAATTCCAAAGCTCCCGTGTTTGCTTCAAGTGGTTAAAATATAGCAAAGTCATGGTGACCTATGGCACAAGTGTTCAGCGACATCCAATAGCTCAATTGAAAGCTAGCGTGGGATCACAGAAAATAAAAAATATAATAAAAAATATAATCCGCGCGACTTTATCCCCAAACGCTGTGAACTTTTTCCTCATGGGTGCAAGTAAAACACGCATCACCCGTTTAATAAAAACACCACATGTCCTTGATGGCTTACCAACAACACAACAGTGAGCTTTTCTCAGGCGTAGCTGACTGAGGATGTATGAATTTATAAATGGACCTCTTTTCAAAGGGAGAGAAAACATTCCCTGTGCAACAATTCACGAGGCACGTAGGTAAGACATCCGCCCACCTGGATGAAACAGAAACCAGAACATCACGCTTAGCCCTTGCATGAAGTTCTGCCATTGTCACCTCCCCCGTAAGCACAACTTAGAGAATAGAAGCATGACTGGAAGCGAGACTGTGCCTATGCAGAGGTCAAAGGTCACGGCCTTGCGAACAAGGTGACCCTCTTATGGGATTACTGCTCAGGGGGGGAAATAAATAAATAAATAAAATGCATCTGTCGGAAAGAATAGAGCTGAAAAAATATAGCAATGCATGATCCGTACACGTCTTTTAACTGACACAAAGTCTGAGAGTGTGTGTCTGCTGTGAGGAAGGTTTTTTTTTACCCACAACTCACCGGTGACATGGAGAAGACTCATCAAATCAAGTGGCAGTGACTGGATCCTGTCTTAGAGAGTTTGTGTGTGTGCGTGTGCGTGTGTGTGTGTGTGTGTGTGCGTGCATGTGTGTGCGTGTCTCTATTCATATTTTTTTTCTGTATGTTTTTCCCAAGATGCCTTGGGTTTTATTCTCTGTGTCTGCTCTCAAATGGGATCTGACCTAAAGATCAAAACCAGCTCCCAGGGGCTTTATGGGATCATAAGCAGGTGGGTGTGAAAGGTCAGCCACTAACATGCTCCTCTCTGGCAAGACCTGAGAGATCCTCGGCAGAGAGGAAATGTTTGAGGTACTGAAAGTGCCCAAGCAGAGAGAAACCCAGTATGAGACTATTTGCCTTTTATCTTGTCTGCACTCACTAGAGTCTATAACAAAAAAAATACGTTCTTAGCAAGCGTTGGAAAGCATTCTTAAAACGCATACTTTTTGCTGATATTGACTGATGATACACAAGGCAACGTTAACCTGGTATGCCTTTCAATCAGAGGGAGGAAATGTATGCACTGTAGATGTAATATAGGTTTGTTTGTTTGTTTGTTTCCAGGCATGTGTGTACTGTATGTATAAGTCACAGAAAAATATTGTTTTTTTTTTTTCTTTGATCAAATAAACTCCTGCCAAGTCCAAACATAAGGATATGATACTCTAATTGATAGCACATCGTAAACCAGTTGGTCTGTGAAAACAATGTCAATATGTTGACCCAGAAATACCCCACAAATGTGGCGGTGTCATCTGAGGCAAATACACTTATTTCACTGTAAACATGTCCACTACACTCAAACCTGCAAAATGCTTATCTCACTGTAAACATGTCCACTACACTCAAACCTGCAAAATGCTTATCTCACTGTAAACATGCCCACTACACTCAAACCTGCTAAATGCTTATCTCACTGTAAACATGTCCACTACACTCAAACCTGCAAAATGATGGCAACTTCTGTGTTATTTGTATCAATAAGGTTTTTGGTCCACATGGTTGCTTTGGAATAATTACAGAATTTACCAATTTTATTCATACCTTAATAGTTACATGTTTAATTATACCAAGAGTAGAGACCAAAGATAACCAATGATAAGTGAATTCAACTGAAGATGTTAAACTCATTTGCATATAAAACAAACACCAAACTGAGATTTTGATTAAAGAACACTGCACTTCAAGGAAACAAATAGTTCCATTAGGCAAACTATAATTAGCACACATGCAATTACTGTGCTAAGTTAAAGCATCATTCCATACAGCCATGACTGGTACGGACATCTGAAGACCTCATGTTTTAAGAAAGGAATACATAATTGCAATACTGACATGAACCCTTTCTTTTTGCAACCTTGTTAAACCAAAATTTACCAGACCTGGACATTTTCATCTTAATATTTAATTTCAAAAGATAAGCGACGATCTATCAACATTATTCTGTTTTCAATTCAGTTTAATGACACCTACATATATCTTCCAAAGACAAGCCTGAATGGCCTAAAAAATAACTTAGGAAAAGCTCATTAAAACTTTAGATTTGCCTGGCTTGATCTTTAATGAAACAGGAATTCAAAGATAAGAGTGAAAAAGCCATCAAAGATGTACCAAAAGCAAAGAACTTTCACAGGCCAACATGGGCGAAAAAGTGCTGACACGTGATAATGAAGAAACAATTACCAAGCCTTGCGGAGTGGATTTCAAAACGCAAATGTTCCACGATTAATGATTCACGGCATTAAGATCGTTTACATGTTCCCCTTGTACAACTGTCACAAACAATACAAATTACTCCAGCTACAGCCGTTTAAATCGTATCCATGGTGCTAACAATGACACCTCCTATCAACCTGTTACATTATACTACACCAGGCAAGGAAAGATGACATCCACAGAGGTTTAATGAACAGAAAGCAATCAGAGGGGGGACTCATTAAATCCACACCACATCTCTCTAATCAGATCTTTGTTAAAAATATATTATATAGCCTACGTTGCACATTCTGACTGAATATGGCAGGGTTTCTCAAAGTTTTGATGGGTGAGGGCCAATTTAGCAACCCAACATTGAACTGAGGGCCACCAAAGGGGCGGGAGGAGAAAAATAAAAATATAAATAAATTCCATTTACAATAAGTTTTGACTAGATTGAATCTCTACATTTTACATTATTGCAATAAACACATTTTAATTTATAACAGGCTAACTCTGGCAAAACTTAATGACTAAATCAATTTTAAATTGGCCTTTTACAGATTTAAAAAATGTTATCAGATGTTATCAAGGGCCGCCAGAAATGTTTTCGCGGGCAGCCATTGGCCCCCGGGCCGCACTTTGAGAACCACTGGAATATGGCCTAGAAATCAGCCTGTTTTGTTGAGTTTTTTTTTTTTTTACTTTTTACCCGAGAATCCTTTTGACTGGTGTGCAAGACAGGTAACAACTCATGGTTGGTGAGGGGCCTTGTAGGGGTAACAGTGTGTAGCTGGTCATCTTCTAGGGTGTCACTTGGAATAAACACTCCTGTGATTGACATCGGGGGCAGCCCATGAGATTGGATGCACCTTGTTACCGTCCTAGAGAGCAGTGTGCATCAGACTTGTGGCTTTTTTTTTAGCTAGGTCTCACCTCAACCAAAGCAGAGAGCTCTGTTTGGCTTTGAGGGAACTCGCAATCACACAGTTTGATCAACAATCAGTTGCTTATGATTCCTAGTACTCTTCACTCAGCAAGTCGAATTTTTTTTTTCAATGATCCACTGAGACTAATCAATTTTTATTTCTATTTTCTATATCTGAAGAAATGGGAGCGAAGTGGTGTAAGGCCGAGCATGGCAGATCTCTGGAGTGATCCTTGTGTTGTGAAGGACAGGATTTCTCAAAGGCAATCAGTGGAGCATCAAAGGGGATCAGAACCCAGCCTATTCTCACAGCAGGTTATTAGATATGGCCACAAGTGGAGGACCTCAGTCACACACTCAGTCCCCCAGTGCTATAGCACTGGCTCCCAGTCAAACAAGCATCATTCACATGGGTTTCATCAGTTCAAGTTGGATTTATCCTGAATGCATTCAACCCATATGGTCCAGCCTTGCAATCTGGGCCTGTGACTCCACTTCACTTTAAATATCTTCCACTACCAGCTGGGGTAATACAGGAAAATGGCAATAAAAGGCTTTGTTGCAAAAGTACGGGTATCTGACAAATTAAAAGAATAGTACACTGTAGAATAGCACAGGCAATAGCATTACACCACAGTGCATCGCAAAAACTTCACGCAAACACATTAAGAAATCAGACTGAAATGACAATACTGTATAAGCACTATGGCATGAGCCTACCTTATCGCCTTCATAACTCCAGGTCCTTGTGGAGTGTGCTGTAACCCTATATTTACACTTAAACACTTAAGTGTTTATTGATTTTTTTTTTTTTTTTTTTTTTGGGGGGGGGGGCAGCCCTATCAGCCCTATCAGCCCCAGCACTGTGGTTTTGCATAGCTCCATAGCCTTAAGTATGCCGAGATACGAGATACAGCCACCTGAGCCTGCCATAAATATAGCAGCCTACTGTTAAGAGTGACAAGTGCTAAATGAATCCAAGGCCTCCATGCAGCCGTCTATCAGAATCAATAGGTGGCACTCATTTCTCCTCCATTCACAGCGGCAGACGCAGGCAGAATATGCAGTTACACATTTGCAAGCATGAAAGAGCAGGCCTGGTGTCCATAGGGAAGCCTTGGACCTGTTGAGTGGACTGACTGCGTATCTGCTTATACATGACTGCACAACCACATACTACTGTGCAGTACACTCACTCCTACGCAGAACTATCCTGAAAGACAGTGTATGACAACTATTATTACTGCAAACTAGTCTTATTCACTGAAAATCAATTTTAAGACCTGACACATGATGCCATTGAGAGAAAAGAGTCCTGTCCTGTCTTCAAGGGTAAATACTATCCTGTCAAAAATGGATCTCACTTCACTTACTATAATAGGGGCATTTTTGGGGTCAGCAAAAGTTTTTCAGCGAGCACTCCCAATTAAGCCTCACTTTCAGGTGAAGGTTACCTTGCGTGTCAGCTGGGGTTTGGACTTGTGTCATGGAGAGGGCAAGGGTGAGGAAAAACTCAGGGTTAGGGTTAGATAAGGGTTGGGGCAATTAAGGCAAAGTTAGGACAAACTGTACATTTGATCATTTGGGCGCATAAAATGTGATGAGTGTTTCACAAATTAGCCTGCTACCGGTCACAATTATGAGAGGAAAGGTTTACAATGCAATACTGTTGTCCTCTGACTGAGTACATTGGTAATTACCTGGAAAACATTATTTTTACTGTTGGTAGTGGTGCTCTTATATAGCCTATATTTCCACTCTAGAGGGCTGTTGCAAAGATGGGCCTTGCGACTACAAAACTTTACTTATTAATTTATATTAATAAAACTATTAAAAAAACAAAATTACAATACAAAACAATATATAAATGGTCTTTGTTTAAATAATAATTTCTGTATTGATATCGATATGCTTCAGTATCATGGATTGGATTGCTGTCCAATGCAAGGTAGCCTATCATACAGGTTACATGTTTGGCCACGCATGTTGGCCAAACCATGTAAAGAAATGTAATCTTCCTTGGCAAATTTTGAGTCAACAAATGGTCTGTTCAAAGTAAATCGAACCTGTTTTAGATAGATGGCATCAGGCCTCACCAAAACTTAGTCTGTGTAATGATAATTTTTCTCACTGTTTGATATGTAATCTGCCAGTCATTTAAATTCAGTTGTTGGACCATATATCGGTATCAAAAACTTTCCTTATTCGAGAACGGTGTAGCCTACATTATTTGACAGATTAACAACTACTGGAACCACCTACACAAACATGCCTCAGATGTGTGTAATTCTATTTCCCTGGAGTGCCACAGTATACAAGTAAATGATATATTAAGAACGGGCCTGAATCAGAACCGTGTAGGGAAAAACCTGATACCAACTAGGCCTTCTGTTGGAAGAACTCAACGATATGCCAGCGATTCTTCTTCACAAGGTCATGGTGGTATATTCCTTATTATACCCTGTGGAAGAACATTCGTTAATGCTGCTCGCTTACCATACACTCCTTGGCAATGGATGCCCTCCAGATATACGTTGAGAAGCCACAAGAGACCAAATCCTAACCCCATCTTTACGTTAATGTCAACATATCCAGCCCGGTAGTCACAGGTTCTTTCCCAGGCAGCACCGGTTTCCAAACTAGTAGCAATTTTCCGTGGTTCGGCCGAAAACCGGGATTTTCAGTGGACAGAGCGAGGTAACAGGAACTATCTCGTCAAAATAGCAGATAGGGCTGGTAATCGGCTCGTGCTCATCTGGTTGCTACGGTTTAGGAGAGAGTTATACTGTGATGTTGTAAGAAAACGAACCGCAGGCGTCAACATAAGTAAAATCACAGTGAAATGGAAAGCGTTGAGGACGTTCGTTCCAACTGACAAGTCAATTGATAGCGCAATTCGCACAGCACATTTAAAATCAAAATCTTGAGGACCCACTCGACATGGCAAAAGTATCATAGAGAGCTACAGATAATTGACACGAGAGCATTCTTGATCGGTGTCCTGTGATATCCACTCGCATCCGGCGTATGTTCTCGATATTCTACGGCTCCCATTGCTGGATGAAACACAACCAACGATTGAGAAGGACGTCTCGTCTTTTCCCCCGTGACTACACACAGGATCCAGTGAATGGAAAGGCTAAACGGCTTTCTATGATAGCTGCGGAGATGAGATGCTGTTCGGCGTTTAGATGCTGAATCCAGAGACTGTGGACCGTGGACTCATCTCCGGCGAATGAGAACAGGCTCTCCAGTTCGCCTGAAATGCGCAAGGCTTATTAAACGGGAGCTAGTCGTCTCGATTGAATATGCCAGCAAATGTACACAATTAAGTAATTGCAACATCAGAGTCCCTTGTAACAGTTTTCTACAGAAAAAGAAAACGTTAATGCGGAGGATAATTTCAGGGGATGGTCATCCACGCTGCGCCATACGTAGCCTACTGCACTGGAACGCGAAGCCCCAGCTGGTTGACGACGTCAAAGTGTGCGTGAGTGCTCACATCTCATTTGTATGAGAAGCACTTCCACACCGAAAAACGCACCATGTTGAGCACCACACAGCTTTCAGCCCTTCTACCAATCCTTCGGTTTAACATTAAACCGAGGAGGCAGTTCGCCGTTTAATCAAACGATTGCTTTTTTACGCATCCAGTATCAACGTTTTATCGTGGGTCACAGGCATTTTAACCTTCCAGCTCACAGTCTACAGTTTTGTATATTATTTAACGTGAGAGGCAGTGCACCATAAAACTGTAACAACTATACATAACTATACATAAGATTAAACAGAAATTTTAAAAGATAGGCATTACTCGGAGTACTATATTTAATTGCACCATCAAGACAATAAAACACGCTATTTTTTTGGCATATATCCCTTAGAATTCCATAGCGATGTAAAAAAACGCAAATTCAATGGAGTGGTTGTAGAGGGGGAAAGCGGATGAATGAGGTACTGGTTCATCTAAACTATATGTCACGTATGCTCAGCCATTACTGTCGACCTGGACAGATGTGCATCTTATTGGGCATTCAGAGCTGCTGGAGTTGTACGATGAGTGCCATCTCCTGGAGACAGAGCAATATTAGGGGCAGCCTGTTGAATTGGTCCCCTTATGCAGTATACAGTCATCTGAGCAGCACAGCACAGATCTGCTCATCCACCCACCTAAGTAAAAATCCTTATATTTTGTCCAGTGCTGGGAAAATATGCAGTGATACTGAGATGGCGAAATATGCTCTGTTTGTTTCACACGCTCAGTGTTATATAGTCCTAGTGCTCTGTTAATTATAGACTAAAACAGGCCCAGTTGTCCTACTGCATCACTCACTGTTCAACATACACGCAACACACTCAGTATTAATATGAAAATAAGGCCACATATACTGTATGTAAAACAGGTTTTGTCCATACTTTGTATTAATAGTTGTGATTTCTGTGGGATTAAATAAATGTTACATGATTAGTAGATAATCATCTAAGATGATCAGTTGACAGAGCCCATGTAGATAAGGGGAAGAATAGCATAAGTCTCTGTGCAGTAAAATACAACACGCATCTCTTGAAGAACAATACAGTGAAATTCATATTATCCACTAAATGTTTAATGTTATGCTAATTCCTTGGCTTTTTGACAATGTAGTTTTATATTCCTCCATAATTACAATCACTATTCCTTTCACACCTTCAATGCATCCCCTTCCCAAAGCAGTGGTTGTCAGCCCTACATCCCCAGGGACCATCAAGT
The DNA here is from genome assembly GCA_030264315.1 of Sardinella tawilis. Taxonomy (NCBI): domain Eukaryota; kingdom Metazoa; phylum Chordata; class Actinopteri; order Clupeiformes; family Clupeidae; genus Sardinella; species Sardinella tawilis. The sequence goes on from JASCQY010000036.1 coordinate 7,322,880, forward strand.
ATTTAACATGTTGTGTCTGGTTCAAAAGCGACAAAAAGAGATTATCTAATCAATGCTTAAATTAACTGTGGCAGTCAACAAGTAAAATGACAATAAACACATGAAATGTACAATCATTGTTGTGACACTGCTTGGATTTCATGGCATCAAAGCCTTTCAAACCAACATGTGCAGTGTCGCAATTAAAAAGCCCAGCAGGAAACTGACACATTGAAGTTATGATAATAAACCATTGTAAAAGAAGCAAGTGCCCAGGCAATTTCACATCATTTTAGGCACAGAAAGGCCGGAATCACAGGACTGCCAACAGAGCTTGTAAAGGGCTTTTTGAATTTACCTTACCCACATGTGATGGCACTAAAGTCAGCCATCACCGCCAACTCTCTCTCTCTCTCTACGGAGTCCTCTCTATCTTGCAATTAACGCAGATTCTCTATTAGTCAGCTGAAATGATCACGATCAAGCCGGTGAATTTCAAGCCGCACAGTGGTGGTTATATCAGACAAATACAATCATAGACAAAGGTGCTCCAGCATACAATATCCTGTACAATATGCTGTAGGTCCATACACCAGTATTGGGCTGTTTCTTTAAACCGTGGAGGTGTCCTCTCCTATTACGGCTGATGTGCTTTGATCTATGCCTCTGACGCCCATGTGTTGGGGACAACATAAACCATTTTTATTGTTTCTGCCGCAAGTCACCAGGGGTCAACGCTGGACAGCTGTTACATGTACAGTTAGGTCGTGTTGGAGATGGATCATCCGGGCCCCCTTCGGAGGTTACAAACGTACACGGCTGACCGGATACCTTTTGTTTCTGGAGTGACCTTGGGGCCGTTTTCAGACCCATTGGGAGCCATGCTGTGTGTGACTCTCACCATGTATTACCTTCTGCCTCTGCCATCCAGGCCTCTCTGCTGTTTGGCTGCAGAAGGGAGGAAGAGAGAGAGGGAGGAAAAAAAATCTTATGTGGTTGCCCAGCGATTATGCATTAGGCTGGAATAGCAAAGTGGTCCCACTCCTGATTTAAAATCCATTGATTTATTGCGCTTAATTTTTTATTCATGTAGGTTTCTCTCTCTCTCTCTCTCTCTCTCTCTCTCTCTCTCTCTCTCTGCATCACTGCTGAGCAGCAGTTTGGGCCAATTGCTTGTTATGGTCTTTGTTGGGGAGATTCAATATTTACGATTCATGCATCTTTAAGTTTGGGTCACTTGAACACTGTGTGTCTTAGAGTTGTGCAGTGCTATGCTCTGCCATATTATACAACACAATCCTCTTTAGTACCACTACCACCAGCCTGTAAAATTTTGATGTCAGTTTTACATCCTTTGTGAACCACCGGAAAAATCAAGATAGCAATTAAATTTATAATAACAATTAAGTAGATACCTATCAAATTCCTCTCTGATCTGACATATGGACACATACACACTTACATGTTCAGTACACGCACTGACTCATATACACACATGTTGTATACACACTCACACACCCCCACACACAAACACACATACACACTCCATATTAAGCAGCAGTAGAGAGAAATCAGATCTGCTACAGGAAAGTGCCGGAATCTCTACTCCCATCAGTTTGTGCCGCCTCACCAGATCAAGAGGCGAGGGGCTTATTAGATTTCCCCATCCTGACTCCTCACTCAGGAGGCTCAGGCATCATCAGTGTGCTGCTGCTGCTGCCACCATGCCGAGCGTGTGAGAGCTCGAATGCATTCCATGAGTTAAAGTCTTGGAAAGTAGTCAGACAGAGAACAGATGTTCTTTTTATAACCGTACATAAAGCAAAACCTGCTTGCTTCACTTTATTCATTCCTCAAAGCACCATTTCAAGGTTCCATTTGGTCTGTGCGCATTTGTGTGTGTGTGTGTGTGTGTGTGTGTGTGTGTGAGAGAGAGAGAGAGAGAGAGAGAGAGAGAGTGAGTGAGTGTGTACTTGCATTTGTGAGTTCTTCTTGGGTGTAGGCGCTGGTGCGTATTATATTTGTAATACTTTTTTTTTTCATGTTATCAGCATGGGCTTGCATTACACAAAACAACTTAAGAGGAAAGATCACAGCGAACTTTAATGACAGGAGTAAATAGTTGGGTTTAGAGTCGGCACGGGTGTTACATCGATAAACAAACTCAAATTTAAACTCAGCTGAGCTTTGCTAGAGCTGGAACCGTTCCTGGACCAGCCTGCCAAAACAATCTATTCGGTTATAATTTCAAAGGGGCAAAGTAAATGTGCCTAAAAGCGCTCTGGAAAAAAAAAAAGAAGAAACGTGTGTACTTTTAGCCGTCTGATTAAAGGAAGTGTGTTCTAATCTAATCAAAACAAGGAACACACACAAATAGAAACAAACCTATGATTTGTATCCAGTCGCTTAAAGGAGAACCTTGACATCGTTATGGCGGCTATATTTCTCACCTCTGGTGTTTTTGAAAAGCACTTCCGAGTCGCTCTCACCTTGGCGAGGCATCACCTTGAGAAATAGTTCTCATCGGAGCAGCAGTGGCTCTGGATGCGCTCCAGACTCTTCCATATTCATCTGTAATAAAGCGACTGCTGGTGTCCTTTAATACCAGACTACTCCCGAGATTGTTTGTGCTCAAGTGCGGAGTACTCTCTCTCTCTCTCTCTCTCTCTCTCTCTCTCTCTCTCTCTCACTCTCTCTCTCTCTCTCAATCCCTGCCCCTCTGGAGACTGTAGGCAGTCAACAGACAGACAGATCTGCTTTCCCTCCAACTGAGGCAATAACAAAAGTAGGAGGACAGTTTTTTGAAGTGCTCTACACCATATCAAATATGAAGCGAGGTTCTGACTGGGTGCCAAAAGAGCCAGGGCACCAGGGAAGTGCTCCCACCAAGGAGGTGTCCGCTGTCTTCAGGCAAATACGATTACCAACTACCGATTAAGTATGTATGTATGTATGTATGTATGTATGT
>JASCQY010000036.1:7358154-7379690 GCA_030264315.1 Sardinella tawilis
CACGGATCTTTTCTGCCACCAAGTGGTTGACAGAGGAAGTGCAACTGCACTCAACCTCACACTGTATTTACTGTATGTTGCTAGCTACAACTTGCCATGTGTTTCATGCTGTTATTTGGTTGATTCAACAACATAAACTGAGAAAGTTCAACATGCAACATTTTACACATGTGAATGGGAACCTATTATTTGTCATAATCATGTTTACTGCAATGATATACTGCATAGATTAGATTATAGCTAAAAAGCAAGCATTTGACCCCATTTACGTCCTCTTTTATAAAAATTAAATACTCACAAATAACTGAGCCATCTTAAGTGCCAGAGGTTGCATTGCAGAAGAAAGGTTTGATTTTGAAAACTAAAGCCACTTTAGTAGTACAATGTTGTTCTCAGGATCTGGTGCAGGATCAGGATCTGGTGGTACTACTTTTGGCAACACGTGAAATAAGATCATGCCTGAAAAATCAGATGGGGTCTTTGTCCCCATCAGCCAGGTGGCGCCAAAGACCAATGACATCAGAACCAAACACATGTTGCAGCTTTCATCATGGATGAAGTGTAGCCTACTGTAAGTAAATTAAGTTAAGTGCTGTATAGGCACAAGAGCCTCCAGACCACCCACTTCTAAGCAGAAAACAAGTACATAGAGTCCCTAACCCTTACATAGGGTAGGCCTATAACCTGTCACATTGGCCTACTGAGCGGATAAAGAATTGTCAGCGCTCTGTTTTGTGGTTTCCCTTTCAATCTGGATGCTTTGATGCACTTTTCTGTCCCAAAACCTTGCCAGGTTCAACAGCTTGCTAACTCCTCTCGAACAAACCAGTTCACTCTTTTCACATTCATAAGCATGTCATGTCATACAATGAACATACCGACGATGCTCTCAAAGGCCAACTCCAGGTTCAGTTAAAGAGTGAAAGTTAAAAAAGTTAAGAGTGGCGCTGTGTTTTCCAAGTTGCAGTCTATTTCGTAAATATGAAACACTACCAATATGTGCCAGTGCATGGCAGCAGAGGACTGAGAATAAACCTCACAATACAAAAAATAGTTGCAATGTATGCATGTTGTTTTTCTTGGAGTGATTTAATAGTGGAAACGACACAAATTATTACGGATCTACATAGGGTCATTTTCAGCGGTGATGACAAACCAACTCTCAGATTAATTTGTTCCAATATTAAAAAAAAAAAAAAAAAAACACTCAGAAAGCGCAATTTTGGAAATTCCAGACGCTGTTCCGGGTCACCACCAAAATGTTGGCGTACTGAACAGGTCAAACAAAGCGAAAGAGCAAGCATAAACGCAGACATATTATATAGGCGACTAAATGAAAAGACGGACACCTTCAGCCTTACATAAAAATAGTCAAAGGGCCAGGTTTGGACGGCATCTGCTGCTGTTAGCCACCCTAGCGGACCTATGAGGCTACTCAATCAAATAAGCTGGGTGAATGCCATTTTACTGCGCATGCGCCTTCCTCTTGGAAGCGCGGAGTGGTAGTTCCCACCAAAACAAGAAGCTAGATTTGACGGTGACAGCAGTCTTTTCAGTGTTTTGGAATTACGGACTTTCATTTAAATGGAGGAAATAAGAATGTTTAAACCAGTAAATCGTCCAACAACAAGATTGTAATGTTTTCAGTCGAGGATGTTATGTCCAGACACAAGTTTGCCAACTAGCCAGCACATCAAGCTTGCTAGCAAGGTAAGTGCACTTTAGCAAACTGGCTAGCCAGTCAATTAAGTAATGGTAGTCCATGCAATGTTTTACTATTTACAAAGCTAATAATTTCTAGCATGATTTTAATTGTCTGTTGGCGATACGGGTAAGAGAAGCATAGTTGGTGGTTGCAAGCCGATGAACGTGTAGACAGCTGATACTAATAAAACCTTATTGATTGTCCATTGCTATAACGTTAGTTATGAAACTAATGCTTGTTGATGCAAGGTTAACATAACAGTAGCTGGCAAGCTGAATTAAAGTGAAATGGTTTCATTTGAAATTGATAGTAAATTATAAGGTTCTTTCCACTTGTTGTTGACATAGCAGTGATTTAGAAGCGTTAGAGGAAACATAATTATTGTGTTATTTGTGAATGATAACGTCAGTGTTAGAGTAACTGGATCTTGCGTCATGAATCATGGTTTGTGCATTATTTTTTTCTGGGATGGGATGGGCCATGACATTATTTATCCAGCTCAGCACGCCAGTACCTCGACACTGAGAGATCATTTGTCTGTTTTGTTTACGTTGCAGGTCCTGAGAACTTTTGGGAGACTTTATTCACGCCGAACATTGTGCCTCCATTCATTGATACGATGAAGCTTCAGTGCGATGTGGAAGTGATTAATCGAATGCTCCCGACTTTTGGGATGAAAAGTCGAGGCAAAGGAGCCAGGGCAGTGTTGTCTATTGGGAGACACGTTGACAAGACAACGCAGAAGAGTAGCATCTATTTATTGATCTGTACTGCAAAAGACAGAGCTGGCTCAAAGTATAAGGTGGGTGCCTGAGTCTACCTGGACTTACCCCCCCACTTGGGGAGAATGGCTATAGAAATCCTTTAGAGCAGATTAGCCTAATTATGCCACTTTGAATTCTTCAAAAATGATTGTATCCACAGTCTCTGTTTTGAAAATGTAGACACCAAGCCATCTTTTGTGAAGCTGAATGACAACTCAAGTTAACTAAAAACATGCCAGATCACAGCTAGATCTGGCAGCAGATTACAGAAGGCAACTTCTGAATACAGCATACGGTTTTGCGACTCTTCTTCAACATTTGTATATTAATTCTCTGACAAAAAGGATAACCAGATAAGATTCATGAGTCATCAAATGCCTGACAGTGACGTTCCTTTTTAAAACTTTCCATGCTCACCTGGGTTCCATAGCTGAAGGAGAATATCGAGAAATTCTTCACAATGTTCATGGACGAAGGCAAAGCCACTGTACGACTTAAGGAGCCTGCTGTAGACATCTGTTTAAGCAAGGTAAGGTCTTCATTATATTAGAGCAATTCTTTACTACAACATTATTTACTGCAACTTTTTATGCATCCTCTACAGCTGAATACAGACAATTTTGTGTAAACATTTACGCCATAAAATGATGGGGAATTTCATTGCCGTTGTGACAGACGAGTCCACTTTGCATGTAATTGCCAGTAACTTTTCTCTGTTGTTATGTTAAAAAAAAAGATGAACAGTCAGACCAAATTGAAAAAAAAAAAAACAGGCAATCTGTGACTCACTGTGGCATTTCCTCACTTTTGATGTCAAGGCAGGATGGCTCATTTCTTCATAGTGGGTAGAGGATATGTTGTTGCCAAAGTCATTTGCTAGTTTCAACAGATTAGTGGTGCAGTTACATTCTTGATAGTGCTTTTGTTACCTGCGTGCTATCAGTCTTCAGGTTCCTGTAAACAAGGTCATGGCTCATGAGTCGACACCTGAGTCTGTTATGATCACGCTTCTGCTGGCATTTCTCCATACTTTATGGGACTCGTTTGCCAGTGTAAGGCATGTAATAACTGGTCCTGCAAGGGGAGTAAGACGCGAGCAGTGATGCATTCAGACAGTGGAATCTGGTGGCTTAGTCATTGTTTCCCTGGTTGAAAACTGGAGCGGCGGCTGAGCTTGGCTGACCTTTCCCCCAGTTCCTGCATAAGCATTTGGGCCCTGTCATTGGGGCTGTTGGTAGCACTGACATTTTCACGCTGTGCCCCATCAACTGTGTTGTGGACAGCTTTGTGTAAGTTTTTCACATACAGTACACTCTAGTTTATAGATGTGGTTGGATGTATGGCATAGAAATGATGATCATTGTGATTGGCATATAAATCCGTTGGATTAATGCATTTCTTATTTTCAGTAATTTGTGGTTTTGATTCGCTTGATGTGTCCATCAGACACTAGGCCATTTATGCCACCCTTGAGTTTTCTTATGTCGATGTGATAGGAAAAGAGTTAAGTCTGTGGTAGCTTTCAGGCATATTCGTCCATACTGTTTTTCTAGTTTCCATTTGAAAGGCAACAACCTTGTTTGCAGTTTGGAAAACTAATTGTGATGATGACATGGAAAAGAAAACTGAAGAGGGAAAGTTTATGACTTCACATTGCTGCATAGTAAAAAAAGTTATACACTCCAAATAGAACAGAACATTATGTCTTTCATTTGTCTTTATCGAAAAAATAGAAATGGCGTACAAAGCACCTTCAGTTCTCTGTTCTTTTTACCTCATGTTGTGCAAGAATAGTCCTTTTGCTTGTATGCAAATACTCTTAAGCAACCTTGTTGTGACATTGCTCCTTCAGGCTGATGCCAACAGTCTCAAGAACTTCCTTTCTGCCGCGCGCCTGGCCCACAGAGGAAGCGATGCAGACAGCATGCCTCTCTCCACTCTGACACCAGTGCGCGCCCGCGACGTGGAGAAGCCCAAGAAGAAGCTGGTGGTTGTCTCCAAGAAGGACTACCCGCTGACCTCCAGCTTCCCTTACTCCCTGGAACACCTGCAGGTGTCCTACTGCAAGCTGTCCCGCGTGGACATGCGCATGCTGTCGCTGAAGCTGCTCCGCAAGCTGGACCTCAGCCACAACCACATCAAGAAGCTGCCTGCCACCATTGGCGACCTGGGCTCGCTGGCCGAGCTGGTGCTCCACAACAACCACCTGGAGGCCTTCAGCCCGGCCCTCTGCCTCTCCAGCCTCCAGCGCACCCTCCAGCACCTGGACCTCAGCCAGAACCGCCTTCAGGCCCTGCCCGCCGACTTCTGCCAGCTGCGGGAGCTGGTCAACCTCAAGCTGGACGACAACAAGCTGACCAGCCTGCCCGCCCGCGTCGGCCAGCTCTCCAAGCTACGCTACCTCTCCGCCGCGCACAACCAGCTAGCGCTCCTGCCCAGCGACTTCCGGAAGCTCTCGCTGGACAACCTCGACCTCTTTGGCAACCCGTTTACGCAGCCCAACCCCTTCGATCACACGATTCAGCTCAAATTCCCTCTCACTCTACAGGAACTAGCTTCCAGGGCTATAGTGAATCTCAGGTGAGGACACAGGAATTTGCTTACAGTTAACTGGTTTATTTTGTCCAGATGCTAAGAGGTTTTTAGGTCATCCATTCATTGTCAAACACAATCTAAATAAGCAAACACTGATGTTCAAGTTTTTGAAAAGAGGATCAGCTTGATTCCAGAGGGTATGTCATTATAGAGATGGTCCTAAGAGGGAAGATACTGTACACCGGTTACGTTATGGATGTGTTAAGTCAAAGATGTTTCTGCTGTAACAACAGGCCTATTTCACGCAGCCCAACTCTGCGTAAAGTTACTTCCTGTGGTGCTAACGACAACCAATAAGATTCTGAGTCGGTGTACCAGAATTAATAACACCTGTGGATACCCTGTGACTGTTTGGAAAAATGGCTGCTGTGAAATAGGCCTATTAGCTTCCACTATAATCAGTGGAACTGACTTCATCAGATGTGGCCGTGCAATAAACATTCTAAAAAAACAGACCATCCTTTTAAATCTATTTTGACGCGACTTGGACTTAACGCTTTCATAACACATCCAGTGTTGTGGTAGGGTTGGCTCTCCAGTAGTTGGTAATGCAGTTCATATCAAACAGGCCTTTCTAGTTCTACATTTCTGCTCTCCATCTTTTGTTTTGTTTGTCGTCGTAACAGCTTGAAGTGCATTCCTTTGTTTTAAACCCCTCGTTTTGTCATTCCACAGAATCCCTTATGGACCTCAGATCATCCCGTTTCACTTGTGCCCCGAGCTGGACGCCGCCAAGGTGTGCGACTGCGGCCGCGCCTGCCTGGACTCCTTCATCCAGACCTCGGTCAGTATGAACCTCCACCTGGTCTCCCACACGGTGGTCCTGGTGGATGACATGGGCGGCACGGAAGCGCCCGTGCAACGCCACTTCTGCTCGCTCATGTGCTACTGCGAGTTCCTCGACAACTGCGTGCAACGAGGGGTCAGATGATGCTTTGGAGTTCCTACATGTGTTATTCAAAACGGTTGATTCTGCTGGACTTTTTGTGGCAGCTAGCCAGCTAGGTGATATCAGCCTGTTTGGATATGGACATGGAATGGTGGCTCAATGCTGTGATTTTAATACTCGCTCCGGACACTAGGCTTTGGTGCCCACCATTCATGTGCCAGTATTTAAAAGGTCAGACTTTTGGTGACAGAAGTGGCGAATAGTGGTTGAATGTTCTATGTATGTTGTATGCTTGCAAGTTGGTCTTGTCTGTTTGTTTTCTCTGTTAGAGTGTGTGTATGTTTGTTTGTTTGTTTGTTTGTTTGTGAGTTTTGGGTGCCCTTGGACCTGCAATGAAGCACTCCATTAGCATTTTTTTTTTTACTCATTGTGAAGATTTACATGCTTGAATGACTATTGAATTTCAAATAAATATTAAAACACAATTTCTTTTGCCTGAGAAATTACGGTGTAGTCATTTAGCTCTTTGAAGAGGATACGGATATAACTGCACAGTCAATGAAACATGTAACACGAACTCTAAGGATGGTATAACTGAAACAATTCACAATTACGCAAACTTGAATTCACTTGAATTTGGGTTACTGGGCATTCAGAGGAAGTTGAAAACAACTGCTGAAACATCAACATGTTACAGGTCAAACAAAGGAAATCTTTCCACAATCATGTTAGACAATGGCTGAATGTCTCCTCATTTTGCTTAGTCAACTTATGAGTCAAACTCAGCAGTCAAAGATCAAACTACAAGTTCAGTCTAGTGTCTCTCAGTGTTTCAGTCCAGCTCAGTCCAGTTCAGTCCAGCTCAAAAAGAAGGGAGTTTTGGAACACAAAAGCGGAGGCGGTTGTGTGGTCACTGATGATGGTCTCAGTCCCATCCTCTGGGTTCATCTCTCGCAGAAGCACTGCAGGCTGCTGCTGCTGCTGCTTGGGTTTAGCGCCACTGAAGCTTTGTTCTTCATCACCAGGCAAGTCATCCTCATCGTCTGCTGCATCTACGGAAACGCTCTCACTGAATCGCACTGCCTTCTTGATCTGTACATGAGTTATCATTTCTTGCTCATTGCTGTCTTTACCCGAGTCAGCCACATAACAAAGTGCCTCCGCGGTGTCCTCACATGTGGTTTGGTCTTCATCCCGCCATGGACTGTCCTTAACATGACGATGTGGGGTGAGAGAATTGTCAGTTGGGCGACACAACTGTTGAGGTGTAGTACCAGCGTCCACCTGTGAATCTGCACCCTCGTGTTCCTCCTCCTCTGCCATACATGAATGGACAGCAATCTGTGCATCACCTTGAGCGAGAATACGGTCACAGAGCCCTTTCAGTGCATCATCTACCAACGAGGTTGCTGTAGCAGTTATGAATGTGTCCACCACCTGCAAAACAGTGTTACAACATCAATAATAAAAAAAAAAACATTCAATACAAAGGACTAACAACAAGACTAGGCTACTTTAGAAAATTGAATGGCAAACTACTTACCGCCTCTGTGGTTCCTGATGTGTGTGCTGACTCCTCTTCAATGCTTTCAGTAAAAGATTCGTCACTGGTAAGGTCAGCTGACAGAGTGGGATCCTCTTTGACATCAGAGAAAGATGAGTGCTGTTCTTCCCTCTCCAATCTTAGCTCTGGCTGACTGTCGCGGTCTGACACCGGTGACTTGTCCTCACACTCAACACCTAAACCAGAGTGTTCGGCATTGCCGTCAACACGTGTGTGTTCAAGTGTCTGTTGGCTATCTTTGATTGACGGTGGGTCCTCGGTCTCTTTCTCGATGATTGGCCTGTCCAGTTTTTCCCCTTCATCATCCTCCTCTTCCTCATCATCTGCAACACCAAGAGATTCTAGGCCCCCTGAAGTCACAGGAGGTTCCTTAAGTGGTAGAACAGGCAAAGTGACAATCAGCTGTTTTTTGCTCTTGTTGAACTTGGCCTGTCCTTTGTTTTCATCAACAGGATAGGTCAAGTCAAGCTGTAAAAGGTATGCAGGCTTACTGGTCTTCAAAACAACTTGTTTTTCTGTCACATCCAGGTCAGCATCTGCGGCAGACTTCAGCAGAGGCAGATCAATGGTAAGAACTATCTCTCTGGGGCGTGGACTGGGTGCAGAGTCTCTAGAGCACCTGTAGTCCTGTAAATCAACAACTGATCTGTATTTTATGGTGTAATGTGGTTCTGTGGGTTGCTCCTCTGAATTGCAAGGTTGTGATGTTTCAGAACAATTAGTGTGTGTTGACAGACCACCAGACGATGCCATGTCATTTTCGTTCAATGATGACATTGCCTTGGCATTGTCATATGGATAAGGAAATGCAAGGGGATCGTTCTCATCTGTAACTTTTTGTGGTCTTGGCTGTCCAGGGGCTGGAGTCCTTATAACAGCTGCATGGGGCACACCTTTGTATTTTGTCTTAAGAACCTTCGTGTTCTTCCTATCCAACTTCACGTTGAAAGACTTCTGTACCCCGTCCAGCGCAGTGCTGTCGACAAGCGCCATAAATCTTGTGTTTTTACTCGCCATGTGGAGAGTGTCGGGATGAAAAACGACATCATATATCATGTGTTTGTTTCCATTCGAATCTGCATCTGGTCTACCTGGTGTCAGGGTGTATGGAAGTGACCAGTTCAGACCTCTTCTTCCATCCGTATTACAGACGGCTGTGCACTCAGCTGTTCTGATCAACTCATTTGAACAAATATTGACGAAGCACTTCTGCTTACCGTCACTGGTTTTGATGACACGAAAAGGCGTCGGGTGGACGAACTGGACGTCCATGCCCCTTTCCATTTCCAACTGTTTTATTTCTTCCTCGTATCTTTTCTTGTTATCTGGATTGGAAATTTCCTCTGCATATTCTTGTAATAGTTTCCGAAAGCTTTCATTCTTCAAAGCTTTGCTCAGTCGGCTTATTTCGTCTGATGTCAGCTCCATCTCCTCAAGTTTCGAGCCAAATTCCATTATGGTAACGTTAATGTTAGGTAGCTTTGGTTCGCTCAGTTTCCACAGGTCAGATTGAATTTATAAACACCGAAGAATATCTAACACCAAGCTAATGTGTTAACTCTTTAGGTTATAAGATTGCGCTCGGCTTTGTAACTACCTTAGCACCAAGTGACTGACTGACGAGCTAAGGCAACGTTAGCAACACAGACAGTAACCTACTAGCAGACTAGCACAAGAAGCAAAAGTTGGGGCGGTAACCATGGTGATATAAACAAGCTCTCTCTATGGTAACCTTAACACCAAAGATTCTAGAGCGAATCTTTGCCACGTTCCACAAAAATATAATTTATTTTTTTCCCATGAAGAATATCGACACGATGAGAAACAAAAAGATCCTTCCTAAAAAAAAAAGTTTATAATCACCTATTCAGCCAAAAGTACAACGTATAAAATAAATTGTAAACATTTTGTGAAGGCCTATTGAAATGCTGAAAATAAAATTCATAAGATGATATGTGCATATTCCATTCCATCTTCTATGTGGACCTCCACTGCAGGCATAAAGTTCAGTCTCTGAGTTGGTTAGTGGGACAGAAGTTTCTGTGCACACTTAAAGCTGAGGGGAGCTCCTTGGGCGGCTGAGGTAGCCTTAGGCTCATATCTGATCTTGTACTTTACTTGCTGGTCTAAAAAAAGCAGTCCGTTTTTCCACAGCCCTCTTCAATTTTGTTGGCAAACAGGGAAGTTCTTTCTGAAACACTGTAGAGTTTCTGGCAATGAAGTCTTCACATAGCCTAAAAACACAATGGGGGACAAAAAAAAAAAAGCATCATACAGTAATTCATTTTAATGTAGGCTTACTGTAATATATAGCAGCTTGCGTGTCCATATAGAGCATTAGTAAACCTTCCTTCCGACATTGCTGTGCGGTTTGGGGTTCATGCCTGAGGCTGGAGTGTGTGGGATGACCTTGGTTTCGGTGCTACCATGACCCAGATCATGAGAGTGAGGTTTAGGGGGGTGAGTGTATATCAGCAGCCTAGCCTTGCTGTGAGTGTAGTAGAATGTTAGATGTATATAAACATATATGTAAACCTCCCTCCCGACATCTCAATGACCTCATAGTGAATTGCCGGGGATTCTGGGTTTTTCGATTGACTGGCTAGGGCGCTTGACCTCTGATCCAAGGTTGCGATGAGGTTCACGCATCTAAAGTGTAACCTTTTGATGAAGTACATTATATACGTTACCTTAGAAGGGGATACGGCTGGGTTTGGAAGATTAGTGCATCATTACAATGGCCCTGAGTAAAGACATACAGTATTTCATTTGAGAGTTGACAATACCAGCCTTCACAATACCTTCCCCAACTATGCATGCATGTTCAATTCAATATTCTAAAAGATCATTTATTCTGATTGTAAATTATTCTGACGTTCATTGTACATAAAGTGCTGTATAAATAAAGTGATAATTGTTTTGTGTACAAGTCTAAACATTGAAAACACTGCTTGGATATGATACCTACAGTGTCAACAAGAAGGATGTAGTCACGGCTTCCTCCAAATACAACGACATCAGAGTCCCTGCCCAAGCATGCAGTATGCCACAACCTGAAATAAAAATAACTTTAAAAATGGAGACGTCACGCTGAACTCCTGCCTCTGAGACTATGCACAATGGCCCATTCTATAATAGCCATTATCAGGTGTAGAACTATAGCAACGAAACCATGTGTAGATAAGGTTGTTCACTAAGATAGTATGCAAACTGCCAGGTCTTTTCAACTACCTGGGCTTGTCCTTGTAAGGGTGATCCAGTTCTTTCCATTTTTTTGTCTCAACATCAAACACCCAGCCATCACCTATTCAAGAAAAATTCAATACATGGATTTGCATTATATTTATCAAAAATATATATTGTGGATTCTATTCAACTCCAATGTCTCCAGGATCAGGGATACTTACTCATTGGTTTGCAGTCAACACTGAGTCCCCCAAAAAGGAATAAGGCGTTGTCCGATACGGCTGTGAGGGTATGCCATGAGCGACCCACGGGAAATCCAGACACTGGTGCACTATGAAAGGATGTACATTTGTACGCGTACTCAATGACCTTTAACTGTGCATATCATCAATATCTAGTTATAGGTCAATAGCACTGTCTGACACTAAAGCCATGCGATAAAATGATGTTAGACTCACATTTCAGACCAGGTCCAAGATTCCAGATCTAGGCAGTGGATGTCGCTTGTTCGTGTCTCCTTCAAAGCACAAAAGCAGCCATGAGGGGGATCAACATTATCTATAAACTGTATAGTACTAATGATGTTATTACATGGTAGTATGTCGCCACTGCAGGGCTTACAGAAGAGCCCACTAACACTAACCATGACTCTGCCTCCACAGATGTATCCCTTGTTCCCCAGAATAGCACTCGCATGTGCTGCTCTTGGGGCAGGAAGATGACCCTTGGTGAGGAAAAAAAAAAAAACAAGCAAGGTCATAGTAGGCTATTTTACTCATCTACACCTTTTATATACTATATCTATGTGCTTAATGTATGCACTATTTTTGTTTTCATTTTTTTCTTGTATTATTAAAAGTTAAAACAGACCTGCCTTATACTGTACATCAGACAATGTACAATGTGATGAAACAACATGAAATAAAATACTTACTCGTGTACTAGGTTGACTCCAGCTGTTTGTTCGTGGATCAAACACGTGAACTTCATTATTCCACCCCCAAAATACATCCTCCATCTGAAATTGATGTAAAATTATTCACTGACAGCCTTAGCACATATCCATCTAAAGTTGTAAATGATGCAAATTAAAGTTATTTGAGCTCACCCATGACGCCTCATCTATGATAAAGTTTCTGGAGTTGTTGAGCTCACTCAGGAGCTTGTGACCATAACCACCAAAGTAGATTACTCTAAAAAGAGCACCAGTGTAAAGAAACTTCAGTATAACTGCAATATACAAGACATACACAAGGAATATGGAAACTTCTAGTTTTAACCCTAATATGGTTCTTAAGCCTCACCATCGCCATCAAGTAAACAGAGTAAAAAAAAAAATCAGTCATTCAACTCCTTGCCTGTACTCTTGGAATTCTGGAATGATTACTATGCTTTGAAGGTAGAGCAGCCAAATTTACACAACACCTGGATTGCTGAGGTGGTTAAAGTGTCGTGTAGCAGATAGAAACACACTCCAGAGTTAACACAATAGGCATAATCAAAAGACCTGTAAGTCTTTGTCTTACTGTACCTATCATGGTGAACCCAACAGGACAGTTTGTCTCTGGGCGAGGGCACCGACCCTGTTTCATGTTTCCTCTTCCTCCAAGTGTATTTTCTGTCCAATAGGTTCACAGAGTAAAGCTGGAGAAAACACAGCACATGGTAATAAGTACTCTTTCAGTATGAATTTGGAACTTAAATACTATAAGGAAGCATTATAAATGGTTAATCAAATGTTAACTAACCTCATTTGTCTGTCCGTCGTCACAACAACCCCCAAATATGAACATTTCCCCACTGAGTGAGCATCCACACATGCCTGACATGGATGGTGGAATATCTCCAACCATGGTAGCAATTTCCCTAAACACAAAAATGTGTTTTTATTGACAGGCTTGACAAATTAAATAAATCATAAACTTGTTTAGTTTTAATTTTCATGCAATGTCAACACATGAAATATTTGCAAGGGCATATGCAAATATAAAAAGACTTGGTAAATTTCATATGGGTGTGACAGAGTATGACACAATAACAATACCACATAGCTACACACCACACTTTACTGCAGCAAAGTCTTACCAAACACCACTGTCCAAGTCATATAACCAGATCTCATCATTTGGGAGGAAGATTTCATGTTCAGCTATTGACTACAAATGCAAAATAGAACAACATAGAATCCAATCAGTCTGTTATTAAGATATTCAGCCCTTATTCCAAAAAAGGTTATCGATTTTACAGAGACTCGACTCACCACGTAACCCCCCCAAACGTAGAGGAAATTGCCTTCAACAACAGCTGTGTGCCCACTTCTTTCACGAGCCACAAGCTCATCGCGATATTCACCTTGCGGCTCCATAGACAAAATTTCAGCTTCGATTTCTGTTATTTTCCATGAATAAGAATTGGCTTTTTATCAAGAAAAGTGCAGCAGACGATTTGACAGGTCGAAACAAATAGGAGGAGATTTAAGACGGTCTAGCCTACCAAGACAGAGTGTAAAAGTCCTAGCGTGGAAAACAGTATTCGGCATAAAATAATATTTCCCCAGTTACACCTGTTTATCCAATAGATTTGTATCATGTTTATTTATGACATTCATCACATGCGTACGGAGAATGAATGAGAACTGATGGCTTTAAAAATTACATCTGATGCTTTCAAATGTGGAAAAACTCTTACTTTGAAAATGTCCCAGCCCTCACTTTGGTCAAAACAAAAAACACTGTTAACAAAGATTTCGTTACCCCCAAGAGATACTGACCTTGTTATTTTTATTTACTTTCATTTTGCAACCAGTTTCACTTCTAAAATAAAATAATTTATAGCAAAAAAGACAACAAGAAATATATTTGCTATATCCTCCTTTCAGATGGTGTTCCTAGTCAAAACTGTGGAGAAAGAAAAATGTCAGTCTAGTAATTTTAAACATGTCCAGTGTAGCAGTTTGCCTTAGAGTCGAGTTGTTCCCATAACAGCACTTTATTAGAGACTTAAATAATAACTGGAAGCATGTCGTTTTTATACAGTTTGTATTCATGCGTGCTGCCGTCTTTCAAATGATTTCCCTTGCGGCGCAGTGCATTATCTCCACAGTCACTGAATATCTTTGTTGGCGGAAAGCATGACACAGAAGCGGAAGTCGAAATTTAGCGCCAACAGTTAAAGCTGAAAAATGGATGTACGGAAAGTGAAGACTAAAGTATCTTCGGGTTTCAAGATGCGTGGATATATGCTACGACCGTATGTCCTTTGTTTAAATAAGTTGTTTAAATTGTGACCATTCGTGTTCTATCTTAATATAAAGACTGTGCCATAACATGCCAAGCAATATGCTAGTTGTTGCCAGTCAGTCCTGTGTGAACCTTTCTTCTACTGTCAGTCTGTCTATCTATGGTGTGAACCACTCTACTAATTCTGCTGTTAAATGATGACTGGACAGTCATTATGAACAGTATTTTATAGACAGATCGATAGGCAGACAACCTTACTATACGTTTCATGATCCAAATGTAGGCATGAAGACGGCCTAGTATGTATTATTATGAAAGCATTGCCATGACTTTTTCCATGTAACGTTACCAAATTGAACACTAGCTCTAATCAACGTTCATAGACGTTGCAATATATGAATACTATATCATGACTTGTTATATCCTGTGAATTAGGAGTGAGTGTATATAACCTTGCTGGGATCAGGTACATGACATCTACCTTGTGTGTTTACAGGGAAGCCAGCAAGTATTTATTGGAGGTATTGGAATCTGTGAGTGACACTGATCTGAATGATGTCATTGAGCGCGTACTGGATGCTGTGGAAAAGCAGCCATGTAAGGATGCAAACTAGTTTACATTTACAACTATACATGCCATGCATAGTTATCACTATCAATGTTACTGCAGCGATCTCTGATAGTATTGAATTGTTTGGTTGTATCTCATTGACAATGTCCTCCTTTCTCAGTATCCTCCAGCATGATTGAACTGTCAGTGGTGGAGACCGCTGTTCAGGACTGCAGTCAGTCATGTGACGAAACAATGTAAGTTTACTTCCACCACACAGCCTGTCATCACGTCAGTAGTGTTTACTTTAGTGTGTAAGTCATTCACTTGGCTGTCTTCATTTTAGAGATAACGTTTTCAACATCATCGGAGCCTTCGATGTCCCAAGATATATCTACAGTGCAGAGAGGAAGAAATTTGTACCGTAAGTCCTAAGACCGTATACTGTGAGCACAATGATCTTTTAATGATGTGCATGGAGTCGTGCTTTCAGCTGGATGTTAGTTGCGATGCTGGTTCTGTTACAGCCTCAGCATGACCACCCATCCATCACCTAGCCTCTGTGGCATGGCCAGGGATAAAGCTGAACTTTTCAGAGAGCGCTACACCATCCTTCAGCAGGTGAGGCATCAATTATCATTTCCTTGATATAAATGTCAGTTGATCCCCCCAGAAATTCCACCATGATTTAACCTAAAACCCTATTAATTCCAGATTATGCATTGTACAGTGCAAAACCTGCTGTATTGGTTGTTTACATTTTATGTTCACATGAAGTCATTTGACAAAGCAAAGCATTATCGAAACGTCAAGGAAGCATTTATTTTGTTATGTTCAGGATAATACTCCTTTTTCTGATCTAGTTTTCTTGTTGCCATAGCGAACACACAGGCATGAACTTTTCACTCCTCCTGTGATTGGCTCAGCCCCAGATGAGGGCAGAAATAAATTCCAGGTAAGGTGGCAGCCACAGAACATTTACCATGATAAGCACAGTAAGTAGGAATAGAGGGGATTCAACATACCCCCCCAAATCATTGTTCTGAAAAGATTTAGTAAACTGTCGAGTTCCTCTCAGTGTGATTTTCTTTTATCTGTTCTGTAGCTGAAAACAGTGGAAGCACTCTTAGGAAGCACAGCTAAGCTAGGAGAGGTCATTGTCTTGGGCATGGTAACACAACTAAAAGAGGTAAGATTAGTCGTTTTTGTTTGTTTGTTTTTAATGCACTGATGCGATGACATAGCATGGCCATGTTAATCTTTGTTTTCCATCATTAGGGTAAATTTTATCTCGAAGATCCAAGTGGCACAGTGCAGCTAAACATATCGAAGGCAATATCCTTTGTCAAGGCAACAGCTTTGTGGCACATGATGTGTTCAGGTTTTGCTTTGCCAGTTTCCTGCCAGTGTTGTTGTATGCCTTAACTCTTTCCGTACCAGTTCCACAGTGGCCTGTATACGGAGTCATGCTTTGTTCTTGCTGAAGGTAAAGAGTATATAATGTTACTTACACACAATAGAGGTTTGGCATAAAATGTATCGGGGTCACATAAGGGAAGCTCGAGCTAAACATTGAGTAATAGAACCTGATGCAGACACATTGCAGTGTCCTCTAATTAAAAAAAATATATTTTTATATATAGGATGGTATGAAGATTCTGTTTTCCATGTAAATGCCTTTGGTTTTCCCCCAACGGAACCCTCGTCCACAACCAGGTAATCATGATCAGATTAATACATTTGCTTGGCATTCACAGTTTTGGGCTGGTAATGACGAATCATGTCATTGACTTTGTACACGTATTCTCAATTCCACAGAGCCTATTATGGAAACCTCAACTTTTTTGGGGGCCCATCCACCACCTCAGTCAAAGCCTCTGCTAAGCTGAAGCAGCTGGAGGAAGAGAATGAGGACGCCATGTTTGTCATAGTGTCTGACCTGTGGCTGGACAACGTGGAGGTGCTGGAGAAGATCCACACTATGTTTGCAGGTGTTGACTTTTTGAATATATATATATATTTAATTTATATACTACATGCAAGTTACAATGTCTGTCTTCACAGCCCAATTAAGAAGCTATCTTTTTTTGGCTTTAAATTTATTTTCATCTGTGGCAGCTGCACACTTCACAATGTTGTCAGTGGAATTTACACTTTCTGTTTGGGCTTCTGTAGGATACTCAGCTATGCCTCCCACCTGCTTCATCCTCTGTGGCAACTTCTCCTCTGCCCCTTATGGCAGAAACCAGATCAGGTCACTGAAAGGTGTGTTTTTGTTTAAATTACCTTTTTGGTCATTGTATAGCAGATTATCCATGTTTCCCAAGATATTCAAATGTCTCTACTAATTTGTCCTTATAGAATCTTTGAAAGCGCTTGCTGATGTGATCTGTGAATATCCAAATATCCACAACAGGTATGGTTACAGCAGTGATCCTGTTGTGAAGCTGTGTACATACAGATAAATCTGAATAAAATTTCATTTTTTAAGATGCCCATTTTTTGGGGCTATTTGGTCTGAAGTGTATACTGCATGACAAAACTTTCATTGCACTGTATTTAAATCCTGAGTTATCTTGTTTTATAAGCATAGGATTAAGAACCTTCTAACAGGCTTTTTGTTGTGTGAAACTGCAGTAGTCGCTTTGTGTTCGTCCCTGGACCTGAAGACCCTGGCCCCAGCGCCATCCTGCCAAGGTGAGTGTTCTACAAGTGCACTTTTTCTAGTTAACAGTATGTCATTTTTTATGATTATCAAAAACAGTGCAGAACAGTTGTCTCATTGATTGTCCATAATAGAGGACTTTGCCATATGGTTTGAGTGCCATAAATGACTTGATTGCTTGGTAACATTTGGTGATCATGTGTGACCGATGACTACCCACAGGCCTCCACTGGCGGAACACATCACAGAGGAGTTCAGACAGCGAGTGCCATTTTCAGTGTTCACAACCAATCCATGCAGGTAGTGCATGACCTTGCCAAGGTCATTCTTAGTCCCTAATGAAATGCCAATTGTTTCTGTTCTTGTAATACAACCCCCATAACACCCTTGGGTTTTAGCCTCTTAGCTAGCGTGCCTGCCTCCCAGTCCAGGTGGCAGGAGTTACAGTAGCAGGTTCAAGCATGAGCAGATGCAGGTTACATGCCCATGACACAGGCCTTTGTAGTGTTCCAGATTGTCAGATAATACTACATTGACCAAGAGGCAAAACAGTTTAAGAATTTCATTTACATGGGATACTTGTTTTTTTTAGACCAACTTAAAGCTCTTTTGATTTTCCTTCTCCAGAATCCAGTACTGCAGCCAGGAGATCATAGTGATGAGGGAGGATTTGGTCAACAAGATGTGCAGGAATTGTGTGCGCATGCCAAGTGGCAATTTGGATATTCCAAACCATGTGAGTAATCCTGTTTTAGTTTTATGTGCCTACAACATTTATCTTTCTCACTTTTTCATGAGTGGGATGTTTGTGGCATTACCATTGAACATCTTGTTTGTGTGATTCTAAATTGCAGTTTGTGAAGACCATCTTGTGCCAAGGTCATCTGAGTCCTTTGCCGCTGTATGTTAGCCCAGTATACTGGGCCTATGACTATGCCCTGCGGGTTTACCCCGTTCCAGATGTCATTGTCTTTGCTGACAAATATGACCCATTCTCCATCACCAACACCGACTGCCTGTGCATTAATCCGGTAGGTTATTTCCGTGAAAGAAATGGAGATTTCAACACTATGCTCTCTCTAAGCTTACTGAAAATGAGAACTCAAAACATTTACAATAATTGAATTTTAGTACAAAGAATCTGTTGTCTTGAGCTGTCTAATATTTTTAATACAAAACATATTTATAAACAAACTTGCTTTTAGTGATTCATCCATTCATTGTCACGTGTTACCATTTTAGGGATCATTTCCCAGAAGTGGATTCACATTTAAAGTGTACTACCCCTCCAGCAGAACAGCTGAGGACAGGTATGACATTGAATGTATTTGTGCAATCATCCAAAAGTAAAATTTGTTTAAAATATGTGCTTGTATAATGTTGTGATTGCTTTATTGTCTTTACAGCAAACTTCAAGGTCTGTAGCAGAATGGAATTCAACCTATCATTGTTCCGCCAAGTGCTGGGTGACTTTTGTACAAAAAAAAAAAAAGTTTGTAGAAATGTCTTTTAAATATTTCATTGTTTCCATTTCTGTTTTATTGTAACTGTCAATAAAGTTGTATAATAAAAACTTGCTTTTTATGAATAAAGAATGTGTCACAAAGCAAGTGAATTGAAGTGAGTAGTATGACAAAACTGTTGACATGACAGTAGTCCAGTGTCAGCACAATTTGCATTAACTTACCAGAGAACTTTTAATATGGATTCATATAAATATGAAGAGCCATAAATAACATTATAAAAGTCTACCATCATTTACTTAGTGGCTCAAAGTAAATTAAGTGATTGGAATTTGAAGCCTCTGGATACATTGAATAGACCTACATACTGACTACATTTTTCTCATGCAAGTCCAAAGTCAATCAGATTTTTATATTTAATTGTTGCTGTTGCTACCACTTTTAATCAAGGTAGTATCACCACTAATTTTTATTTTAAGCAAGACCAAGCTTCAGAAATGCCTACTACAGGCTTGCCTGTCATTTTCACTGTATGTCCTTACTCAGCTGCACTCAAGTATTTAACTAAGAAAAATGAGGGGTAGCTAATAATATAGGCCTACTTCTGCCACTAAGCACAGGTGCACCTGTCAGGATTCCATCAAGCCACAGCACATCTTGGTCATTGCTATTCAGGGTCAGCAATTTCCTTGTTTCTGAAGAAATGGGTTGTAAAATATGGCGTGTGTGTTTGTGTGTGATAAGACCAGAGACGGTTGATAAAAGCTAGTTAGTGTTATTCAGTATCTTTGATAAGACCAAGGTACCAGTAGTGTCACCTACAAGAAAGAAAAAAGGAAATCATGAATCATGGTTGTGAGAACGGTATATTCCTCATTTGTCTGTAAGTTTTATGTTGCCATTGGTAGGATATAATCATGAAAAACATTTTTCAAGCCATGTCAAGTAGGCTAGAACTTTTTTTTTGAATCTCATGTTGACCGTGACCTCACAAATATGGCCTATGTGGGTTGATACGACTCACTTCCGGTCCGGCCTCCTGTAGGTAACCAAATACAATTTGGACGCCTCTCTAGCAATTAACTCAATCCGATCAACGACGGGCTTGATTTAACAATATTTTTGGCGCGTTTGGTCTCTTAACAGCAGGTAGTTCTCCTGATTTAGTGCCGTAAACTTCAGTTCATGCATAGTGACCAGCTATGTAGTTAATCTGTAGGTTAACCTATGTTGCTAGCATTAGCTAGTACCAACAGGAGCAGTAGCTGCTTACAGTAACGTTCACGTTATCAATATTAGCACGAAGTGAAGAGCATTTGGTTGTCCTAAACGGTAAGAATACTTAATCAACAATCTGTTAACACCAATATTACACCGTATTGTTTATGCGCAGTCTGATTCGTGTTGGCATTTTCTTGTTGACATGCCTGCTGTTGCTGACATGTGCATTTGTTTTGATCCCTCAAACACGCTGTGCTAACGAAGACAGCAGCCTTATTCCACTAGCATAATATTATTTTTTTGTATGGTCGATTTTTTCTTTTCAACTTAATTCACATTCTCAGCGTGGTTTGTTTTGATATACTTGTGTAGTTTTGGCAAAAAGACCTTGGGTATTTAAAACCATGGCTTATGGCGGTATTGTTGTGATGTTGCATTGACGAAGTATTAAACTAAAGAAATGACAAATGGCAGTCGTGTAATAATATAATTTACTAGCAATGGGGATAGAGGTGTTTTTCACCTTTGTAAATTTCGTTGTTTGTTCATCAGCAGCTTGGCAGAGATGGAGGACGATTTGGCTGATGTCATGCCCAGAAGAGGGCCTGAAGATGACGATGATTCTGAGAGGGATGAAGATGAAAGAGACTGGGTGGTGTGGGATGAGGAAGAGGAGGAAGAGGAAGAGGTGGTGGTAGACTCTGATACACACTTGTTAAAGGTGGACACTCCTCCAGAGCGCAGTGGTCACATCGCTGTCGTTGATGGAAACTTCATGTATGTGTGGGGAGGATACAAGGTATGCTTCCAAGTAAGGCTGAAACATCAAGGTTTGCCTCTATTTGACTATTCTTTCTAGAAGTATGTTTTGATTGTTTGATATCCATGATTTTCTGCACTTGTTTATTCAGGTAACAGTTTGAAAGTACTGTACAGCCTAGCCCATTGAGTTATCCTGGTTGTATTTCAATGAATGCTTGCATACTGAAGAATCTTATCTTATAAATCTTATAATTCATTTCCTTCAATCAGAATGCCGAGGCCATGGGACTGTTTGAACTATACCTGCCGAGGAGTGATATGTGGATTTACAATATGGAAACCGAGAGATGGTATGAATTTTGGATGATGCTGTTAATACTTTAGAGTTTGTAATCCTGAAAGCAGTGGATTCTCATAGAAAAAAGTATTTAATTATGGTTTCTTTACAGGAAAATGCAGCAAACTGAAGGCGAGTTGCCAGCCTCCATGTCTGGCAGCTGTGGTGTGTGTGTGGACGGTGTTCTCTATCTCTTTGGAGGACACCATACTAATGGGAACACCAACCTAGTATGTTTCACAAACTATCTGTGTCATTTAACCATTTGTAAGATTGAGCTGCAGCTTTCATTTTACACACATAATTGTAGCCTGCGAGGAAATGAGAGATGTATTTAAACCAACCATTAAAAGCATACATTTGTCATTTAGACTTTTGCAGGGTTTCCCCCTGTGCTTTATAGTTGGTTTATAGTTAGTTTATAGTTTGTTGTTATAGTTGACAACAAACACCTACTGTACCACCTTGACTAAGTCTCCAGAATACATACATATTTTGTATTGTGAACATAATTTCACATAGCCTGATGTATCAGCCGCTTATTTCATTCCATTCCATAGAGCGTCTGACCACGAACGATTGAGATTCGTTTGCTT
>JASCQY010000036.1:7427325-7444918 GCA_030264315.1 Sardinella tawilis
TCCCCAACTTCTCCAAGGAGACCAGCCTGTACAACCCCATCCTGGGTAAGGCACACACACGCACACACACACACACACACACACACACACACACACATACGCCAGCTCCCTTCACTGGCCTAATGAGTGGGGCACGCGTTCATACCCCAGGGCCCTCCTCTTTATTGGGGACTAACTCTTTTCTTTTTTTTTCTTTTTTTTTCTTGTAAAAGTTGCAAGTCAAAAATAGCGTGCGACACCTGAAGTCTGTTTGGCATATTTTCTTTTATCATGCATGCTTCTTTATTTGTCAGGAAAGGAGCCATTCAGAATAAGTGATATGGCCCAAATAGTTTTTAAAAAAAGCATAAACTCCTGTTGGTGCATATTAACCTATGATATTGAATAAAGTTTTCAATCATTGGCTTTTTATGTGTCTGTGAATGGTGTGTGTGTGTGTGTGTGTGTGTGCGCGCGTGTGTGTGTGTGTGTCCGTCCGTCCGTCCCGTGCACAGAGGTTCCCCCCATAAGACCCAAGCCTTACTACACGGTGGTGAAGCGGGACCCCGACACCAACGAGGCTCTGTACTGCACCAAGGAGAGCTTCCTGAACGCCCGCGTCATCTTCATCCGCTGGCTGGTGTCCTTCTGGCTGGAGCCGCGCGCCAACGCCGCCACACACATCCCCGGCGTGGAGGGAGAGAATGTGCCAAAGAACATCCAGGTAACACACAACACACAACACCTCGGCAGGCACATAACAGAAGAGAAAAAAGGAGTAAACTGAAGCGAGTAGGATGGACTGTTCGCGGATGGATTGCCTGTCTTACCCCAGTGCTTCATACTGTAGGCTTTGATGCTGTGTGTGTGTGTGTGTGTGTGTGTGTTGTGCGTTGTGCGTTGTGTACCAGTGGGCATGTTGAGGGGTGTGGGGGTGGCAGTTTCACACGAAGCCTGCCAAAGCATAGTAAAGAGAGGCGCGGAGCGACAGCGCTGCGCTGCGCTGCTGGCCCAGAGACTCTGGCCCTGCATGTTAAAGAGGCCCGAGCTCAATTATCAACTCCCACAGACCTGCACTCTCATGCTGTGCTGTACTGTATGCACACACACACACACACACACACACTAGTGTCCTCAGGCCCTGAGTGGGCTAGAAAGAGGCTGTGTTACACCAGCAACTTCTCTCGTGTTAACACGCCACACTTTTATACACGCACACACAAAGGCTGAATCCTAATGTCTCCTAAGCCCTGAACGATTTACGTTTTAACAGGCATTAAACGAATGTTAGGGTTTAGGACAGACATTGTGATTCAGCCTCTCTCTCTGTCTTTTTGTGTTTCTTTTTCTCTGTCTGTTTCTCTCTCTCTCTGACTCAAGCACACATCCACACACTAACACACATCTACACTTTAACCCCCCCTCCCCTCCCCTACTCCCCCCAGAGAGCAGCAGCAGGTCTGGCTGCGCGGAGCGAGGACAGTGGAGGTGGGCGCGGGCCGGACTCGCTGGACAGCGGCGTTGGCGGAGGGCTGGGTGGCGGCACGGAGCCCGAGCAGTCGCACTCCAACACGAGCACGCTGACCGAGCGCGAGCCCAGCTCCTCCAGCCTGTGCAGCGTGGACGAGGAGCACCTGACCGACATCGAGGTGGTGCGCCGCGTCCTCTGCTCCTCGCGCACCAACGTCAACTTCATCACCGAGATCTTCCGACAGGTGAGCGCCACCGGCCAGGTTGTCCTGCGCAGAATAGACACCAGCCATGGGCATGTCGAGAGCTCACTGAAAGAGGCCTATACCATAGAACAAAACACCTGGGTACTGTGCTACCATAGGAAGTGTATGCTATGGAACAGTACACTGGTACTATTCCGTCATAAGAAAGCTATATTATGGAACAATATACTGATACTTGCTACACCACCATAAGAAGCCTATACTATACCGTAGAGCAATATTCATTTTATCATATATTTATCATTCATTTTAAACAACATGGGAACTAAATTAATTTTGGTAAAAAATTATTAGCCAAAAATTAGAAATAGATCATTATAGTATACAGTATATCAAATGATTTATTTTGAATCTATTTTTAATATAAGCCTATACAGTGGAACAATACACTTGTATGACATGTGGAGATCAGTGCGAGCGAGTGAAAATATCTTGTGGAAGTTACCATCTGATCAGCGTCCTATCACCCGATCCCAAGATGTTTACAGCATGTCGTATTAATTGGCATCGCCCGTCTCGGATACACGCGAGTTGAAATGAATCATGACGTAGCTCAGGAGTGATAGATTAGCGCGCACTTGTGGTATTTGCAGCCTTAGCTGGAGCTGTCGGCTGCCCGAGGCCCTGCTAACCACCCGCAGATTTACTGGGCCACAGCAGTGGAGCAGTGGCTGCTGTGTGTGAACTCTGACCAAGGGAGAGACAAGTGCAGCCCAGCGGGCAAAGCAGCCGGGGACCTTTCACTAGAAACGGGAGAAAGAGAGGAAGTTTACCATTTCACTGAGGAAGTTGCACACAATAGACGTTGCCTTTTTACAGAAGCACCTCGATCTCGCTCCGAGGCACGACAAGGGCTGGCCCTTTACCTCCGTAGACTGTTTAAGGAACTCTGCCTTTCGATAGGAAGTATTCTAGTGTACATTTGCACAGTAATTATTACTCAATGGTGCTTCTGTTCCGTGTGCGGAAGATCGGTTGCTGTGTAAGTGCCCTACATCATGGAACTAGCTCCACTGCATTCGGCTCCTGTGCGTTCGGCTGCATCATGCATAGCTCATGTCTCCATGGTACAAGTTGGCCCACACTCAGCAGATCTTTGATGTAAATACTTACAGTACACCCAACATGTCCTCATACCTGTACATGCATTTATTTCTAAAATATTGCAAATGCACTGCATATCTCTCTTTCCATACTATTTTCTTTATCCTGATGGAAGTGTGTGTGTGTGTGTGTGTCTGTGTGTTTATGCGTGCACGTGTGTGTTCGATGTGCTCTGCTCCGCAGGCCTTCCTGTTGCCTATGTGTGAGGCGGCGGCCATGCGTAAGGTGGTGCGCGTGTACCAGGAGTGGATCTCGCTGGAGGACAAGCCCGTGTTCATGAGGGAGCCCGAGGAAGACCGCCGGCCATGCGGAGACTCGGCCAGCGACGGCACCGACAAGGACGAGGAGGTGGGCAGGGGGCACACTTGGCCATGCCAGGGAAGGCAGAGAAGGCAGGGAGAGCTTGTGGGCCTGCCAGAGTCCATACTCCCAGTGTTTAGTCTGGTGTGAACCAACCAACCCTGTTGCTCAAAGTGACTGAATGCTGTCTGTAGGAAAAAAGAAAATTGGATGCAACATAACTAATGTTAATAACTGATGTTAAAGCAACAGGCCACCATTTGTGGAAATATGTTCATTTTCCATTTCCCCTTGAGTTAATTAATTGAGTCATACCTTTCTCCTGTTCATCCAGTCCTTCTCTGAGTCTGGCGATAGCACTTTTCAGCTCCAAGCTAACATTTATCATTGAATCGGATTAGACCAGGCGAGATGCTAACGGCCCAGTCCGATTCAATGATGCATGCTAATTTTGAGCTAAAAGTGGTATCCCCAGACTCAGAGAAGGACTGGATGAACAGGAGAAAGGTATGACTCAATGAGGAGGAGGAGAGATGGATAATGGACAAATTTCCACAAATGGTGGCGTGTTGCTTTAACTGAATGGGGCATGGCGAAATGAAACTGAAAGTAAGTTACTATGCCCCATTCACTTAATGTTAGTTGTCACCTGTTCAGTATTTGGTCCATGATTGAGGTTTCCTGGATCCCCCTTCCATTTTAGTCGGAGGTACAGTAGCAGGGAAATGAAAAGTGTCTGATGAAGACCCCCCCCCCCCTCTCCTCCTCCTCTGTGTTGTAGGAGAGGTCATTGAAGGTGTCTGGTCACAGCCGGACCCCGAGCTGGTGCAGGAGCTCCCAGGGCCAAGGGAACAGCTGTGAGAGCAACATGCTGGAATACAGTGTCCACGCTGGTGTGCAGGCCACACTGCAGGTACATACATACAGTATAGACACACACACACACGCACGCACGCACACAGACACACACACACAAACAGGTTTTTCCACAAGCATTTGATCCTTATTGAGAAGGTAATTGAAGGCATTTGAGGATTTTTTTTTTTCTGTCACACTGTCCCACAAAATCCAAACGATCATCTTTGTTTTCTAACCGTCATACCCTGTTGAAAATAACTTTACACTCTTTGTCTTGTCACTACCTCCTTCCTCTCTCTCTCTCTCTCTCTCTCTCTCTCTCTCTCTCTCTCTCTGTCTCTCTCTCTCTCAGGTCTTCATCACTAACTCGTCCAACGTGTTCCTGCTGGAGCCGGCCAATGAGCTGAAGGCGTTGCTGGAGGAGCACGTGGACATGTGCAAGCGCGTGCTCAACATCTACCGCAGCCTGGTCATGCACGAGACCATGGACCAGAAGACATGGTGAGGCGGCACACAACAGAACTGCATAGGGTCACATAGAACTGATAAGAGTTCAATAGAATACACTAGAAGGCTATTACATGGCATATTGTTGGATTTAAAATACAACATGCCATGATAATAGTAGTAATAATAATAATAATAATAATAATAATAATAATAATAATAATAATCTGCTTGGGAAAAGAATGTCCTGGAGTCAGACTTTGTTAGCTGCTTACTATGCCATTGACTAAGAGGGGTCGCCCAACTTCCCAGCAGCCAAGTCACAAAAAAAAAGTCACCAAATCCTCTTTGCTGGCTTGCCATTAAACATTTAACAGCTTTGTTGTGTGCTGCAGTGTTTTGCAGCAGAGTGCTCTGTGTGTCTGATGCACCTCGCAGCATAATTATACTGTTCCCCAACACAAGCCAAATGGTGTTTTTGAGCTGGGGTTGCTGGCTGACTGAGATCCCCTCATCATGACTATGGGAAGCTTGATGAATGCCTTTTGAAATGAAGGTTTTCTATTTATGTTTTTTTGTTATTTTTGTTATTGTTTATTATTTGATAAATAAGTTGTAATGAATAAAAAAATGCACTTTCATTAGTGGCGTCTCTCACTTATCTTTACTTTCTGCCCTCTCTCTCTCTCTCTCTCTCTCTCTCTCTCTCTCTCTCTCTCTCTCTCACTTTCCCCCCCCTCTCTCTCTTCTCTGTCTCGTCTCCCTGTTTGGCTCATAGGGAGCAGATCTTATTGGTGTTGCTGCGGGTAACCGAGTGTGTGATGAAGCGACCCCCCGCTGTCACGCCCTTGGGCAAGAAGAATCCCACCCTCTCTGGCCGGCTAGCGGCGGCCATCTTCCAGGTGCTGTCTCTCACTGGCTGTTCTTTACCCCCTGTGTTAGCAGCTCATGTTCACCCCTCCCCCTCCCCCTTCTCCTCCTCTATGGACACTCACTGCAGTACTTGTAGTGCTGTGGCTGAGAGTGGGAATCCTGCCAAGAGCCTACAGAACAGTACTTAGTATTATATTGCATATAAAGCAGTTACTCAAGCTGGGGAATTATTAAAGCGGAGATTAGCACTAAGGGAGATAGCAGATCTTTAGGCTCATTTAAAGTGTAATCTCTCGTTACTGAAATAATGACAAAATAATGGCTTGAATTTCTTTTACATTTCCCCAGACACATTTTGTGAGCTACACCGAAACAGCTTTGCTTGAATATAAAGACGCTTAGTTATTTATTGGGGTTTGTACATATTTGATGAGGTTTAGCATTGCTGTTGCCTATTGGGATGTCTTTGTTGTCTTTATTGGTTTGTTTTTGTTTGTTTGTGTGCCGTGTCCAGACTCTGATTGTGGCGTGGATCAAAGGGAACCTGAACGTGTACATCTCCCGGGAGCTGTGGGACGACCTGCTGGCCGTGCTCTCCTCGCTCACCTGCTGGGAGGAGCTGGTCACCGAGTGGTCCCTCACCATGGAGACGCTCACCAAGGTGCTGGCGCGCCACCTCTACAGCCTGGACCTCAACGAGCTGCCCCTGGACAAGCTCAGCGAGCAGAAGCAGAAGAAGCACAAGGGCAAAGGTCAGGCAGGCCACAGGGCATCATGGGAAATGATGTTTTTTTTTGTGTGTTTGTTTAACAATTCTCATTCTCAAATCTCATTCTGGCCTGTCATTTTAGTGAAGAAAGCACACACACACACACACACACACACACCACACACACACACACACACACACACACACACACAGACAGATAGACACACACACACACACACACACACACACACAGACAGACAGACAGACAGCTGATTCACATGAATTGATACTTAGATACTTTTGTCCAATTATGTTGTATAGCTATTTCACCAAACTACCTGTGACTGGATTAAGTCAACTTCCACCTTCCAACGTCTGCCCTCTAGGTGGCATCAACGAGGGCCACAAGATGGCGGTGGACCGCTCCTTCTCCAAGGGCTGGAGTCGTGACCCACCGGGTCAGGCCGCCATGCGCCAGCGCAGCGCCACCACGGCTGGGTCCCCCGGCATCGAGAAGGCCCGCAGCATCGTGCGTCAGAAGACCGTGGGTGAGTTGGCAGGACACCGGTCCAGCACCGTGCATTAGACGATCATTAGATGAAAACGTTTCTCTAAAGGTGGACAAGTGGCTTATATGTCTTACCATTTGTGGTTTAGCTAATGCGTGTGTTTAGTCATGATAAATAACATTAGTGTTCCTTAAAGTGGTAATTGACAGATCAGACCATTATCAGTCAGATAAGCAGATCACTCTAGTTGCGTTGATGTCATGTGACATGAAAGCAAGAAGAACCCTCCTAGTTTTAATGGTCTGCTCTTGATGAACGCTAGAACATAACTGGATATAGAATATGCTCACAAATATACAGCATATAGGCTGATTACAACATGCTAACTTAACATATAAAGTGTTTAGCTGGAATAGAAACCTAGCTGCTCCTATATGGTTTCTCACCAGTAACTGGTGCACTTATAGAAACTGGGGCTGGGAGCCGTATGTCTGTAGGGGTGCAGTTTGCATGGATGATCTCGGTGTTTTTCAGAGAGCTTTTCAAAGAGAGACATTTTGTCCATAAAAGAGGCTAGTTCGGCCCAAAGCGTGGAGCTTTAAAGGATGTGGCACTGCAGTGGAATCCAGTGCACTGCACACTGCACCCCGCTCAGGAATAAACTCCCCATCACCCCGTTGTCTGTTCACCATGGAAACCACACAGCTGGTAGCCGATTGGACAATCCCAGCACCGAGCCTCCACTCCTCGCCTGCTACCTCGAGTCCACCTTTTCTGACGGTCACTGCTGTCTGCTCAGACCACGACCTCACTGTGTTCCTTCTTCTCCTTTTTCCTCCCTTCTCTGACTCACTCACCTCACAATACCCCTCTCCCTCTCTCTTTCTGTCTTTTCTTTCTTTCTCTTTCTTTGTCTCCCTCTCTCTCTCTCTCTCTCTCTCTTATATACACTGACACTCACTCACTCACTCACTGTCTCACCCACCCCTCCCACCCCTTGTTTGTTTCCAACCTGCTCTACCTCCATTTCCTGTTTACCCACATTTAATCACATTTATTGTTCTATCTGTCCTCTTCTCTCTGTCTTTCTTTCCCTCTGGCTTCTGTTCTCGCTTCACTTTCTACTCTGTTTTGCCCTCTCCCACTCTTTCTCTCTCTCCCTCCTTCTTATGTCTTGTTCTCCAATTCCTCCCTTTACCCCCTTTGCTTTTCTCTCCACCTTCATTCTCCCTCTCTCTCTCTCTCTCTCTCTCTCTCTCTCTTTCTCTCTCTCTCTGTCCTTTTTGTCTCCTCCTCTTGTTCTCCTTCCACTTCCCTCCATCCCCTTCCTTCCATCCTTCTCTCTCTCTCTCTCTCTCTCTCTCTTCTCTGTGGCGTGTGGCCGTAGCCCTGCGGAGCTGCTCCACGGGCGACAGCTTGTCGTTTATCCGCAGCGCTAAAAGTGCTCCCGTCCTGATCCATCCTGTCCACCCTCTCTTGCCTGACTCTGTCCTCACCCCCCTAGCAGACGAGCTGTCAGGTAGAGCCGCCTCCTCTCCTCTCCTCTCCTCTCCTCCCCTCTGCTGCCTGCCTGCTTGCCTGCCTGCCTGTCTGCCAGCCTCCACACCTCTGACTGCACCCCCACCCTAACCTCTAAAGTCTTAACCCATCTCTCAAGGCCCCAGCCTGCTGCCCTAACCCCTCTCTGTGTGTGTGTGTGTGTGTGTGTGTGTGTGTGTGTGAGAGAGAATAGTTTTTAATTTCTCTCCCTAATACAGTACACTTTGTGTTGCACTTCTGTATGTTTTCAGTGTGTGTGCATGACATTACCGTTTCTGATTTACACACACAGTTAGAACTATTCGATTTTAGGTTTTAATGCTAAATGTATCTTTGTCCCCCTTCTACTGTCTGTGTGTGCGTGAACGTGTGTGTGTGTGTGCGCGTGTGTGTGGAAGAGAACGAACAGGAGTGAAATGCAATCTCTCAAAATCTTACCTCCTTTCAATTCATTGACCTTTAAATATTTCTCCACCCTGTTGACTGTCATGAATCGTGTGTGTGTGTGTATGTATGTGTGTGTGTTTGCCTGCTGTTTACCATTTCCCCCCTCTGGGTGTCCTCCTGTGCCTCCCACACCAAGATCTCCTCACCTTCAGTCTGAGACGTTTCTCTCCACACAGACACACACACACACACACACACACACACACACACACACTCGGAGAGTCCAAGTCCTCCTCCTCTATGAAGCCTCTTTGCCTCTCCCCTCATGAGCCGTGATTGTTATCACCCAGTCACACGTCTGCTACATTGTGTTGCGTCACACGTGAGCGATAGCGCTCAGTCCCATTGCACATTCGTTATGATTATGAAACACCTTGCTACCAGGAAAGTGTTTATTTATTTGTTTTTGAATGTGTTTACCATCTTGGTGGAGATGCATTTCTTCTCCTTTAACTGAACCGGTTGGGAGTCGAAATGTTATCAGATTGTCAAGGATTACTGCCATGAATCATTATTCTTTTCAGGAATGGTTTTTGACTTGTCTGTTTGTTTGTTTACTCTCCTAGCTGATTGCTGTGTGACGCATGTGTGTGTGTGTGCATCTGCATGTGTGTACATCGGGTACAGCGGTATTCAAGCTCTTCTGAGGTGTTTTACAGTAGATCCCAACTAGCTGAATCTCTGTTTGGCTGAGCAGCCTTGCCTAGACTGTGTGTGTGTGTGTGTGTGTGTGTGTATGTGTGTGTGGTAGATATTGGCACTAAGGCGTAGCATAGAGAGTGAGATATATCGCTGAACCTCACCGAATCTGAACATGTCTGTCAGCCCCTTTTGCATTTTGGTGCAGCTTTGTTGTATTCATATGCTTATCTCTAATAGTATACCTTTCTCTCTCTCTCCCTCCCTTTCTCTCTTTCTCTTTTTCTCTTTCTCTTTTTCTCTCTCTCACTTTCTTTGTTTCTCCTTTTTTTTCCTGTGTGTGTGGATGTTTTTGGGCGGATGGGAATTTTCCTGTTGTGTGTGTGTGCACCACTATTTCTGCACCACTGTGTGTCCGCGTCTTTGTCTGTGGTTGCTTGTATGTGTCCGTATATACGTTTGGTGCCGTCTGTATATGTTTTTACCTTGTATGAGTCTGTGTGGCTGTGTTTGGCCTGTCCTGTCCTGTCCTGTCCGTCTGTCTGTCTGTCTGTCTGTCTGTCTGTCCGGTCTCTTAGATATGGAGGAGCCCCCGTTGGCCCCCCGGGGGCCCCGTCTGCGCCACAGCTCCCAGAGCGAGGACGCGGCCCCAGCGTCTCTCTGCTCCGAGGTGTTCGGCGTGTCCGTGGAGGCCGACCTGACCCCGCCGGGCACGGGCATCATCGGAGGTAGCGTCGGCGTCGGTGTCGGCGGCGGCAGTGCTTTGCCACCCCTCCCTCGCAGCTCCAGCGCCTCCGACATCATGGAGCCCTTCATCGCCGAGCGCGCCAAAGGTGCCCGCCCCAACCCCTCCGACCCCCCCGACCCCTCCGACTGCCCCCATCCTCCTCTACCTCCTCTACCTCCTCCGCACATCCCCACTGCCCCCTCCAGGGGTGCCGTTGTCCCAGTAACGGCCCCCGCCGCCCCCCAACCTCACAGCTTGGGGGGCGAGCCGACCCCCCCGCAGCCCTCTTCCTCTTCCCCTCACAACCACCACCACCAGCAGCAGCACCTCCCCCCGCTCTCCTGCACCCCTCCGTTCTCGCGGGCGGCTGTCGGCGCGGTCGCCCCTGGCGACGGCGAGCGCAGCGGCGACAGCAGCCGAGCGCCGTCGCTGGACGCCGCCGAGCGGCACAGCATCTACGAGCAGCTATGCCACCCGGCCCCGTCCTCCGCCCCCCCTTCCCTCCTCACGTGCGACCCCCTCGCCAGCGCCCCCCTGCGCCAGCAGCAGCAGCAGCAGGGCATGATGGGAGATGTAGGCAGAGGGGGCGAGGACGACCTCATGAGCTCGCTCAGGGAGTACTTCAGCCAGAGAGGCGGCCAGGGGGAGGACGGCGGGTGGGTGGTGGAGGGTTTCCTGACGAGCGACAGCGCGGAAGAGCCAGGGCCAGAGAGAGGGATAGAGAGAGGGATAGAGAGAGGTGTGGGTGGAGAGAGGGAGCGATTGAGGCTGGAGGAGAGGAGAGCCAGGGGAAGCGCCAGCTCGGCCGGGGAGGACGAGGCGGCAGGCACTCCCGCCGCCGCCACCGCGGCGTCCTCCTCGACCGAGCGCAGCTTCTATGATTGCCTGGAGCACTGCGACTGGACGCTGGCCTCCAGCGCCACCAGGGGGTGCTGCAGCAACCCAGCCGGCCAGCAGAGCAGTCCGAGCCGAGGCCCCGAGCAGGAGCTGGAGCTGCAGAGGCGGCGGCGGGGGGGGTCAGGGCGGGGGGGGCAGCAGCGGCAGAGGCAGCAAGGGGAGGGAGAGGCGGAGGCGGAGGTGGAGGAAGAGGAGGAGGAGGAAGAGGGGAGCGGCGAGGAGGGCGCCAGGAGGGAGGCCTGCCTGCAGAGACAGAACGCCACCGAGGCGGCGGAGGGAGAGCCCATCACGCAGCAGCCGCCCCCCCACACTCTCACTCACACACACGCTCACGCTCACGCGCACACGCACACTCACACCCCCACCCCCACACACACACACAACCTGCTCCACACCTCGCTCCGGCTGGGCCGGGTGGGCCCCAAGAAGCGGGCCCGCGGAGGCACTGGAGCAGGGGGAGAGGGTGATGGAGGAGGAGGAGGAGGAGGTGGAGGAGGAGGAGGAGGAAGTGGGAGCGGGGTCCACGTCAGCTTCCGACCGTCCACCGAATCGGTGCAGTTCCACAACCCCCTGGACCCCAAGGAAGCCTACTGGAAGACCCGTCTGAGACGCCTCAGTCATTTCAGCCACATCCACAGCCACAGCAGCAGCAGCAGCAGCAGCAGCGGCAGTAACGCCTCCGGGAGCACAGGGGGCAGCACTCAGGTCTCGGGTGAGAGCGGCAACAGCGGTCCCAGACGCGGTAGGTTGGGCCGTTCGGCCCTCCGACCCCGCGGCTCCCGCTCCCGCTCGCAGGAGGCCGGCTCGGCATGCAGCCCCTCGCGCCACCACCACCACCACTACCACCACCAGGGGGCGCTGCTGGGAGGCGTGTACAAGTCGGTGGTGCACGCCCTCTCCCATAAGCCCAAGGGCCACTCGTCCCCGCAGCGCAGCTCCCAGGCCGTGGTGGCCAAAGCGCAGGCCACAGACGCGCCCCTGCGGGACCTGTACACTCACGTTATGGGCTATTTTGGAAGGAAGCCCCCAGGTGAGGCACTCGGAGGGGGGAGCCAAGGAGTCCCTCCCTCCCGTACTCCTGTACTCCTGCACTCCGCTGCACCACAGCCAAACTAAGCAACCGGAGCCAAAATGGCGCCCGTTTTTCTCATAATTTTTTCCCGCTTTGTGGTTTTCTGTGTTATTTTTGGTCTTCTTTTTTTTTTTTTTTTTTTTTTAAATAACAGGTTTTGAGTTTTTTTTTCCCATGGCTGAATGCGGATTGACTTGAAGCTTTTTTTTTGTGTTTTTTTTTGTGTTTGTTTTACTCATTTTTTGTACATTTTATATATATATATATATATATACATTTCTTTTGGAACACAACAGTACCAACAGCAACATGTTAAAAAGACCCGGAGTTGCGAC
The DNA here is from genome assembly GCA_030264315.1 of Sardinella tawilis. Lineage (NCBI taxonomy): Eukaryota > Metazoa > Chordata > Actinopteri > Clupeiformes > Clupeidae > Sardinella > Sardinella tawilis. The sequence continues at coordinate 7,439,497 of JASCQY010000036.1, forward strand.
GGGCCTTCTGTCCTGGGACGGCTGCCATCTTCCTCCCCTCCTGCTCCTCTTCCTCCTCCAGCTTCTGGGATTTTAATCTCTGCTCCCTCCCCCCTCCCTCCCTGGATGCTGCATGCGGCCTCATGCCTGCCCCCCCCCCCCAGCCTATCCTCTGTCTCTCTCTGACACACACACACACACACACACGCACATACACACACACACACATACAGTACACACACTGTATCTTCTCACTGTTATATGGTTCTTCAGACCTGCACATATACTGTGTTATGTTGTATCTGTAGTCATTAGTAGGCAAGCCTTGCTAATTGCCTTCTCATACCAAAGAGTGTTTTTCCTCCATAATGCCAATCACTCAATCACTTCTGGTAGAGTTACTCGGGAAACACAGCTCTTGTTTTGTGTGGCTTTGTCATGTTGATTGTTGAAGTGAGACATGTACAGTGAACAGCCAGTAGAGGGCAGCAGAGGGTTTGTTATGGATCCGTCCATTTACCACAATGGATCCTTACAATCTCAGTGAAACCGTGGTGTGATTGAAGCAAAAGCCATATTCTTGAAGCATAACATGCAAATAACCAAACACGTTCTTTAAAGGAGAAGTTTGGTGTGAATCAATCTATAGTCCTATTGTTAGAGATGACTGAATGTTGTCCATAGCAAAAAGAAGCAGAATATTTGATGCAACCTAGACGGAGAAACAAACCATTAACTTTTGTTAAGTGAATGGGGCATAGTGAAATGAAACTGAAAGTAAGACACTATGCCCCATTTACTTAGTGTTGCCTGGTTCATTGTTCGGTCTATGTTGTATCAAGTTTTTCCGTTCTTTTTCCTATGAACAGTATTCAGTGACCTTGAACAACAGGGCTATGGATTGATTCACACTGAACTTCTCCTTTAATCATAACTCTTATCCGGCACCAGTGAAAAAAAAAACATGGTAGAGAAACCCGTGAAGTTTTTAACCCCTAAAATGAGATTGTTCGCTTCACTGAATGAATAATAATAATAATAATAATAATAATAATAATAATCTCTGGTAACTTGGCTCATGGTAGCCGGCGTGGCACATGGCCGTGCCCAGACTAACGTGGCTGGTGGTAGGTAGGAGAGACAGCGGCTAGCCTGCAGGGGGCGCTGGGTGTGGGACGGACACCTGGGCCGGCCGGCCGCTCACGCCCTCTAACCCGCGCCTGGGTCCGTGTGCCCCTCCGGTGGAGAATAACCTCTAACCTCCCTCCTCACCGCCGTCTCCTGCTTTGGGATCTGGACTGGCCTGGCCTGCGCCGCTGCCGCCCCCCCCCCCCCCCTGCCCCCTCCTAACACACACACACACACAGTCTCCGACATGTGGAAGCGCGGCGGCTGAGCAGTGCCGTTACCGTGCGACCTTTGGCCTGGGGATGCCGTCGTTTGGGTGATCTGTTTCTTTCTTTCTCTCTCTCTCTCTCTCCATCTCTCGGTCTCTCTCTCCATCTTCCTTTCTCCATCTCTCTTTTGGGTATCTGCATGATGCAACAGTAACGTTAGCTCCTGCATCGCTTGTGTGGTTGGAATCAGTTCTACAGTTGGCTGTAACTTCCTTTAATTTGCAGCATTACTTCTGTTCATTGAATTCACTTCTTTTTTTTTCCACCATTTTGCCTACGCCGTAGATTATCCATTTTACTTTTGGTAGTGGAAAATAGTAATGGGTAGAAATTAGGTTGTTTTGAAAGGCTATCACATGGTTACTGTGGAGGGTAGTTAGAATTTCTCTTATTTTTTATCATCATAGTTTTGCTGCTCATAATTTCACAACCTTAAATGTGCAATATGTAATGTTTTGTTGCCGGAAACCATCATGGTAATTTAACACGATGGATGTATTTGGGCACTTTGGAGAAAAAGAAACCACTACAACACAAGTTACATTTTGTACTTTTAAGTACGGTGAAATAGTCCGACTAGTTTTAAAGATCATCTTTTTGTCTGTGTACATTTATTTCTGCTATGAATGTGTGTTGTTGAGCTTACAGTCCACTCATTTTGAGTTTTGTGTGTGTGTGTGTGTGTGTGTGTGTGCACCTGCTCACAGCCAATAAAGAGGACGTGGCTCCAAAGATGCGTCCGGTGTCGAGTGATGCGGGCAACAGCAACGCCAACTTTAGTGACCTCATGGATGAGTTCATACAGGAGCGCCTGCGAGCGCCCCGGACCAACTCTGTGAGTCCTCCTGACAAGGTGCATGCAGACGGACTTCCAGCGCACGCACACACACTCAAGCAATACACACAGACAGACACACACATACACACACACACACACACACACACACACACAGGCACTCACTGTAATTTTGTAGATCATTTTTTTTATGGCGTACATATACTCAGTTTACTGATATCATTTTGTCTGCATTAGCTCTACATCAAGCATCCACTTTGTCCCTTATCCCTTTATACTCTCTCTTTCTCCCTCTCTTTCTCTCTCTCTCTCTCTCTCTCTCCTTCCCTCCCTCCCTCTCTCCCTCCCTCCTCCCCTGTGTTCCCCCCATCTCTCTGTCTGTCTTTCTCTCTCTCCGTCTCATTGCCTCAGTAGCAGTCTCTCTACCTATCCGTGTCTGCCAGTAGGGCCTTTTTTCATGATTTATTCTGGACCTTTTAAAAACAAACACACACACACACACACACTCACACTGACACTCATACACTCTCACTAACACACACACACACACTCCTTGGCTCATCAGTAATCAACGGTCCCCTCTGTTAGCAGGGCATGACTCGGCGTGGCAGTAGCCCAGGCAGTCTGGAGATCCCCAAAGACCTGCCCGACTTGCTGACGCGGCCCAATGCCACGCGGCCCGCTGATGACCCTGGCGTGCCCTCCGAGTGGACCTCGCCCGCCAGCGCCAGCGGCAGTGACCTCATCAGCTCCGACAGCCAATCAGACTCCTTCAACGCCTTCCAGTATGACAGCAAGTTTGACAGTAAGTTGGCCTTCACTGTTCAGAAAACCTAAATGAAATACAATGAACTTCAAATATAAGTATAATAACAAATAGAAGTAAATCTATCAATTAATTATGCAATGTAACGTGGGACTGCACACATAACTTGACATTATTGTAACACTTAAAATATCGCAGATAACCCGTTAAAAATGTATCACGAGGTAAGGAATTTAACATTGAAATGCCTTGAGGCTGTCATCTAGTTGTCTTTGTTGCCGTTGTACGGATTTGTGTCTGTGTGTGTAAATAAAATGTAATTGAATCTTATGTGCATTATGTGCATGTGTGTGCGCACTAGATTTCAGTTTTGCGGCAGACGCAGCGGCGGGCTCCCAGGACCGGGACAGTCTCGGCGGCGTCCCCCAGACGGCTGAGGAGCAGGAGCTCTCCAGCCTCACCACCCTGCACATCGACTCCGACACCAGCAGCCAGCAGGGCGTCTCTGCCGACACGGTCACCATCACAGGTTAGACACACACACACACACACACACACACACACACACACACACACTGTATAAGAGAAAAGGGTGACAATTGACTTGCACTTAGCCCTGTGATAGTGACCATCAGGTTGAAGTCTGTTTTTTGCCAACTAATGTTGAAGGATTTTCGAGGTATGAACATATATTATATATCTTAAAAAGATTTTTACATTTTGAGTATTTTATTTATTAATAATGTGGTAAACTTATTATCTGTACATTGCTTTTGACTACAGCGCTAAAATTCTTTAAACATGCCCTCATTACAATGTTAAATTAAAACTATATTTACAATAGATTATGTGTAAATATTTCCCCAGCACAAAATAAAATAAATTGCTGGATGAAAATGGTCAATTAATCAAGTAGTCAACTTAAATGTTAAGACATGGTCTGTTTGTAGCCTGTATTATCTCCTTGTTGAGCTGTAATGGTCGAGTTTCACTGAGAGGTGTGTCCGTGTGCGGGTGTGTGTGTACGTGTGTGTACGTGTACGTGTACGTGTGTGTGTGTGTGTGTGTGTGTGTGTGTGTGTGTGTGTGTGTGTGTGTGTGAGTGCACGTCCAGTTTCAGAGAGCGCGTCTCCCATGCACTCCCTGGGCTGCTCGCGCTCCCAGACCCCCTCCCCAGCCACCCTCACCGCGGAGCACACCGAACACAAGGAGCTGCAGCTGGATGAGAAGCTCCACCACTCGGTCCTGCAGACCCCAGATGACCTTGGTAACACGCACTCACACACACATAGACATACAAACACACCTCTACACCTCTGCAGATAAAGCTGGTTTTGATTTTTTCATAATATATTGCTGTACTTTGTTATTCAGCAAAAACCTTCACTTGACACAAATAAGTACAGGATAAATTATAACACTTATAACACTTATAACACTTTCTCTCTGTCAAATACCCTCCGTCTCCCTTGTCCCCCTCTCATCTTTCTCTCTTTCTCTTTCTCTTTTTCTCTCTCTCTCTCTCTTCCTCTTTCGGTCTCTCTCATTCACACACACACACACACACACACACACACACACACACACACACACACAGAAACAAGTGAGTTTCCCAATGAGGACTGCAGTGTGATGGCCGGCGGCTCTCTGACTGGCTGGCACTCAGACGTGGCCACGGTGATGTGGCGGCGGATGCTGGGTATCCTTGGCGACGTGAATTCCATCAAAGACCCTGAGATCCACGCTCAGGTGTTTGATTACCTGTGCGAGCTGTGGCAGAACCTGGCCAAGGTAAGCTCTCCTCTCCCTCGCTGTGAGAGATGACGGGTAACACTGAGAACACTGAAGAGTTTGCCGTCATTTGAACAGCCCTAATTTGTGCATCTTAAGTTGCTAATGGACCTCTTGGGTAAGATGTGTCTGGGGTACTGAAGTCCTGAAGTGTGTGTGTGTATGTGTGTGTGTGTGTGTGTGTGTCTCCAGATCAGAGATAATCTGGGCATCTCCCTGGACAACCAGTCATCTCCGCCTCCCCCTGACCTGATCCCTCCCCTCCGCATCCTGACGCCGTGGCTCTTCAGGGTGAGCTCAGCCAGCCAGTCTGGCCCAATGTGGACTGTGTGCAGATATTGATCATCTTGTCCCTTATTGACATTTGATTATTTTATTTATTTATTGATAAAATGCAATTGTTATGTAGATTTTTTGTCATAAAAAACACACGTCCTCATAGTGTATGTTTGGTTATGGACACGTGTGGGTGTGTGTGTGTGTGTGTGTGTGTGTGTGTGTGTGTGTGTGTGTGTGTATGTATTCCTATGAACTATACATTTTTTCTGAGACCTTATGGGGAAAAAAAAAAAGAATTGAGCAGGCAGCTATGGTCTTGCACGTGTACACGCGTGTGGGATGATACTATGTGTGTGTGTGTGTGTGTGTGTGTGTGTGTGTGTGTGTGTGTGTGTGTGTGTGTGTGTGTGTGTG
>JASCQY010000036.1:7502512-7520177 GCA_030264315.1 Sardinella tawilis
TGTGTGTGTGTGTGTGTGTGTGTGTGTGTGTGTGTGTGTGTGTGTGTGTGTGTGTGTGTGTGTGTGTGTGAGCAAGCACATGTATGTGTGGGTCTGGGGTAGGGGGTGCTTTCTTACATGGCGTGTCTTGAATTTCCCCCATCAACCTCATCCTGGACACTGGACGTTTGAGTCATGACAGTGAGTTTATGCATGGGGATCGTCTCGGAGCGAAACATGGAATGTCTGTGTAGGCTGTCTGGGCTGTAACAGGTCAGCATCACGCAGAGTTTCTTTGTTTAAGAAACATAATGCAACCTTAACATTGTGCAACTTGGCAAATCTGGATTTGGGTAATAGGCAGTGGTTTGTTTTTAAATGACTTGTCTCAGGGGGCGTGCTGTGAATAAGGGCTTGTGTCTGTCTGAACGGCAGGCCTCTCTTAACATCACATAAAATTGGACTGTGCACAGCAACCTCTCTTTCACTGTCACACACACACACATACTGAATGACAGAAATAGGCCTCTTCTTTTGTAAACACACACACACACGCACACTGAATCTGCAGGAATCTTTCTTAACTTTTTGTAAAATTTGACTCTCTGTCTCTGTCTCTCTGTCACACACACACACACACAGTCACACACAGACGGACGCACACACAGTGGTGACATTCAGACCAGTCCCCTGTCAGTCCAGTCAGGGTTGTCGTGCAGCCAGACCACAGCTTGCGTGCCATTGTTGTGTTTTGGTGGCCAGAGAGTACTCCATGTGCCGGACTGGGCGTAGCTCAGGATGTGCCGTCCGCCGGACACCCTGTCACATGAGCAGCACAGTTTGGGGCCACTATCAGGAAAAAAAAAAATCAAAGACGCATCACTTCCTGTATTCATTCCTCAGAGAGAGAGAGAGAGAGAGAGAGAGAGAGAGAGAGAGAGAGAGAAAGAACACTGTTTGGCACTCAGCGTGCCATTGATGCTTGTTCACCTTGTTCCCGTTGTCTGATGTCACGATAGACTTCAGTTTTATGATTCACACATTCTTTAAATCATTGATTCACACCTCATTCTTTAAATAATTGGCAAATGTCAATATTTCCTGTCTGTACAAGTTAAACTTAAACCATTGATGCAACAGATGAAAAAAAAAAGTTTTGATAAGTCAAGGAAAAAAAACCCTGTTCATCCAGACTTTTAAATAGAATTACTCAAAGAATACTTCATAATAGGTCAATTCTATGAAGTCACCTGTATGCACTGTAGTAATATAGTATCATAGAATGTAGTATAGTGCACGGCAAACAGCTTAAGAGGACTGAGATCATATCTTCACACATTTCCTGCAAAAAAAAAAAAAAAAAAATCAAAGATGACTGGTGCTCAAAAATGAGTGGTTTTAAAAAACACCAGGTGAATTTTTCTTTTTTTGTTGTCACCACCTAAATTTGTGGTCCTATGTCTTTAGAGGAGGAAACCCTGGGTGTAGTCCTTCAGGGAGATCCCTCTCTCTCAGGCACTGGAAAGGCCCCTTTAGAGCTTCTCATCATGGGCCTTTCAGAGAGGGAGACTCTGGTGAAGGCCTGGGGGATTCTGCCTTGAAAAGGCCTCTCCTATCAAACGCACAGAAGGCCATATTTACCTTTAATGATGACAAGCCCAGAAAGCAAAGCAGTGACACAATTCAGTAGTTTGACGTAACCATGGTGAGGAGGAAAAAAAAGCGGCAACCGCCGGGCCCCCTTCTATGTGCGTGTATGTGCGTGTGTGTGCGTGTGTGTGTGTTGAGTGCTTGGTTACTGTTGCCAAGGTGCGCCTGTTTGAGGAAGAGCTGGGCGATGCGGGTGTGTGCTGACAGTTGTGCAAACAAAAAGAGTCCAGGGAGCAGAAAGCCCAGAGGGTTTCTCACGTGGAAATGCCAGCCTCAAGTGGTGATGGGCCCAATGACTGACACGCAGCGGCAGGAGGGGAAACCTGTATTACAGCACACAGCAGCTTACTCACAGGAATCTCAGTATTATCAACTCAGATTTGCATATTACCTGTTTCAGGAATGGGGGCAATGAAAGTCCACACACACACACACACACACACACACACACACACACATCTGTTGAAGGGAATAAGGTAACTAGATAAATGTAACTAATATGTAACTAAACTAAATGTAACTAAATGTAACTAGATAAATATACAAATTGATCAAATCACTCCTATATGCCACCTCACTGTAGCCCACCTAAAAAGCTCATCACAATCTGATTAACAGCTGTGGTAGAGATAGTACTCAGGCCAGTACTGAATAGCAGCAAGTATCAAGCCTCAGGAATAGTTTCTGTCCTAGCACAAGCATTGCTTCATAAGCACTTTGCTATGCACTGACATTTTGTGCCCTTTCAATGCACAGACACTCAGTGCTCTGCCACTCTTTGCCCAAGGATATAGGCCACATAAAAAATGTTATCCTATGTTTTTAAGTCTTCTGTTAAATGATTGCAATGTACTGTATTCTATTATCCTATAACATTCATTGCACTGGCTCTGATTTGTGTACGGATAAACTCAAAGACCAAGTGAAAAGATCAAGCCAGACATGCAGTGCTGCTTATAATGTGAGGAATTAAATGGCAACTGTATGCCCATGTTTGAATACAAAAGTTACATGATAGCAAACTAATGTTTTAAAATAGAAGATATACATGAATCAAATTTAATTGTTAAAACTGTCCTCGGATGCAAAAAAAAAAAACCTTTGAAGCATGAAGTTTATTGCTAGGTGATATAATGCATCAAAACAAACATAGAACCCAGGCAGTATAAATATGCAGACCTATAATGTAGACTATAGGCTATCCCCCGCGGTGCAAAACCCAAGACCCAACTTTCCTCTTTTTTCCAAGAGTGCTTTTTCAGTTTTAATTTTCTTCACTTGTTTGGGGGGGAGAAATTCCCCATAATGTCCTGACTAAATTCCCTTCTGCTGTTAAAGCATCAGTCAAACCATTGGAAATCCCCCTCCCGAGCAATAAGCTCCGCCTACCACAGTTAAAACTACCGAGGAGAAGTCAAGAGCACACTCAACTCTGTGACAAGGCAACCGTTCTGGGTGAAGAAACACAATGGATCTTTACCAGGCTTACAGACACAACCAAATGGATTATAATGCGGAGAGTCGAGATTCCAAGTTGGGGAAAGGCCTCCAGAATATAGACGATCGACTTGATAGTGGCGTGGATTCGCTGAGAGAGGATGTAGCTGCCGAACTAGAGCGAGTGCGTTTGGATTGCGAACCAACCCCACGGATACCCGAAGACGAACCTTGGAAGAAAGAACTTTCCGAGGACGGAGACACGTAAGTGCTGGACTTCAGTTTATTCTCGCAGTCGAGCTTGATATTGTATGGTGTGCTATTTGTCATACGCAATTGTTCCACGAAGGCGTTAAACTACGAAAAAACTGCAGCGCAAAGCATTAATGTAAAGGTAGCCTGTCTGCCGCAGTTTTTGCACTGGTTAGCAGAAAACAAGATCATTTCCGCATGCATTGCTTAAGGCTTACTGCTCTAAATGACTTTTAAATAGAAGAGGCCGACTTCTTGGTGCTTGTGCAAAATTATACGGCTCCACTGCACACGTAGCCAAGACTGCGGTGATTACAATCATAATGGATTTTACGTAAACATAAAGTCGACATCAGGACGGACTGTACTTTGGCGTGGCGTCAATTGTGGGCGGCGCTGTTACTCTGCCCAAGCTTGGAAAGTCCCGGGCGATGTGCCAGGAATCCGACTAGTCGTTAACACGGCAATGTGTCAAACCACTACTACTGGAAATAACACAACTTCCCCTGCTATTCGTAGCTGTCCACACTTTTCACACGTTTAACACCTGACTGGTTTTGGGAGCTTTCATGTTAATGAGTATTCTCTATTGCCTTTTTTTGTAGGTACCTGCATCTGGCGGTCATCCATGAAGCCAAAGATGATGCAATGAAGATGATTGACCTGTCAGTCAATGACCCCTTCCTGAATGCACAGAATTATCAGAGACAGGTACACCAAGTTTCCTGCTTACACATTCTGAAAATGCATGACCAAAAAAAGGGGGAAAAGTGTTCAAATTGAAAGTTAAAGTTTCAAACAAAAAAAGAGGGGGGGTAAAGGGTAAGCCCAATTTTTCCGCAGAGATTTGATTGGTTCTCCTCCTCCCTCAGACTGCGCTGCACTTGGCAGTGATCACAGAGCAGCCTGCGGTGGTGGCCCACCTGATGCGCGGCGGGTGCGACCCGCAGCTGGTGGACGACAGCGGCAACACGGCGCTGCACATCGCCTGCAGGAAAGGCTCGGTGACCTGCTTCAGCGTGCTCACTCAAGCTTGCTCCAGCTCGCAACTCACCGCCATGCTCAGCACGCTCAACTACAGCGGTAAGGAACCACCACCATCACCTCCCCCCACCTCCTTCACCACCACCACCCCTCCCCCTCCCCCGCCTTCCCCTTTTTGGGCCTTTTGATTCATCTCTGGAGTCTGGAGTCCCCTTTCAGTAGCAGAATGGGGTCTCCTCACTCACTCACACCTGCCTACGCATTTCTCAACATTTGATGACTTATTTTTGTGTGCGTCTGCTCTTTTTTTTTTTAGGTCAAAACTGTTTACACCTGGTTTCCATTTATGGCTACCTGTCGCTGGTGGAGAGACTCGTAGAGCTTGGGGCTGATATCAATGCCCAGGTATGCATCTGGATTTATTCACTCGCTCTTCAAAAACACCTGTGGTTCCTTCCGTGTTTGTTTACTTTGAGTATGAAGTGTTTAAAATAAAATTGCACAGTAAACAAGAAAAGTAGATAGTCTCCAATCTAATCAAGCAAACTTGACCAACATTTCATCTCAGAAAGATAAGCTGTGCTGTCTTCTTGTGTGTGTGCTGTGTCTGGTCAAAGTTTTCCGTCACTCACGTATCCCTTTGATTTTCCTCCGGTCTCTCAGGAGCAGTGCAATGGGCGGACTCCGCTGCACCTGGCTGTGGACCTCCAGAACCAGGACCTGGTCCAGCTGCTGATCAGCAAAGGGGCCGACGTCAACCGCCAAACGTATGGCGGCCACACGGCGTACCACCTGACCTACGGACGCCCCAACGGCGTCATCCGGAATCAGCTGTACGAGCTGACTGCTCAGCACTTGCGAGAGCTTCCCGACAGCGAAGCAGAGGACAGCGAGGAAGAGGAGTACCAGTCAGATGACGAGGTGTGTAACTTACTGCAGACCCCTCAGGCAGCTTTGGTTATTGAGCTCAAGCTGATCTGACAATTTGCATACAATGTTGACATTTGGTTGCGTTTATCCCTCAAGCTGTGCCAAGCGCTTATCTTTCTGTCCCTTGTCTCTGTTTACAGTTCTTTGACGATATTCAGCTGATGGGATAGAGGAGTCGACTCAGTCATGTGCACATGACCGAAAGAACACAGTATGTTTGAGTGAGCAAGACCGAAAGACTGTACATTGAGGATTGGGAGGGAAGGAAAAAGAGAAAGAGAAAAGAGAGAGAGAGACAGCTGGTGCTGGCCAATAGCAAAGGCCAGGGTGCAGCATCGTGCTTGGACCGGACGAGTCGACTGATGTGGCTCGGATTCCGGATGTCCAGAGTGTGAGCGTGAAAAGAGAAGCGAAGCGGACCCCAGGAACCGAAGGCTACCTGAAAGTGTCGGGACAAAGAGAAGCCAGTGAAGTTCACCGCTGCAGAACAGGAGACGTGTCTTGATTTAGATTTATTGTTTCTTTTCACACGTCCTGCGGCAAGAAAATGACCCGTTTTCATCCACAGACTTCCTTGTACGGTGTATATTTGTTGTACATTTGTGTAAAGAAACAGATTTATTTTTATAAATATAAATGTATATCTGTACAAAGTTCCTTTGGAAAACAAAATGTAAAAATGTTCCAAAATTACATCTGTGAAGAATCCCTACCACACTCCCGTAAATTAAAAAAAGTAACAAACTTTATCTTGTCTGGCGCCATGTTATTTCTAAATTTACTCTGTTGTTGACTGTAAGGGGAAGGGGGGTGGCTTTAGTGACTGCTTGGTTGAGTCTTGGCGATTTGTCACCATGGGGAAATGTCTGTCACAGTCTGCATTCGGACATCCGTCAGCTGAGTCCACTGGTATTTCCTGTTGGGGGGCTTGGGTGGGATCTGTGCTGCTGGCAGAGCCCAAAAAATTCCCCTTCTCGCTCCGGAGTCACACAGGACATCATGCAAGCCATTCCTCGTTAGCGGATTCAGAACATTAACTCAAGCTATTGTTGAGGAGTCATTTCCTACACCAACGCAGTGGCTTTCTAGCCAACCACTAATCCACGACTACCTATTAGTGCACAATTTTGCCCAAATACATAAATGTTATGATGGTGCCTACATGCCTATTATCTGCATGTGTAAATATTGTGTGCCGTGTCAGCCACTTGTGTTGTGTAGTCCCATGGAAAGTTGGGTTGGGGTGGGGGGGGGGGGGGGTGGTTGGTCAATATCACATTCTGGGACCTTCCTAGTTTAGCCTGTAAACACAGCACATGATGTCAATCTGAAAAGTCGGGACAGGAAACTGGATGCCTCCCTCACAAACCAGCACAGCACGGGCGCCTAACACTCATGAAATAGACCAGTCCAAAATAACCAGGTGGTTAAAACCAGACACATCCACTCAAAAAGGCCTGAGAGAGAGAGAGAGAGAGAAGACAGAGATAGAAGAAAGAAAATCCCCCACTGCACACAACTACACACTACCACCCACACATCCCCAGCTACCTGCCTGAGCCTAAAAAAAACCCTCTCTCACTGTAAACCTCTGTGTGTGTGTGTGTGTGAGAGAGAGAGAGTGAGTGCACATGTTTTCACATCACATGACGCCGATAGCTCCTCATCACTATTCCCCTCATCAGCATGCCTGTTTTATTCACGACTTCCTCTTCCAGTAAGGCCAGCACAAAAGGTGTGCGTGCGGTTTGCCTCATTTGAATAGCAACCTGAAAGTTCGTCTGGGGGCTCTACCTCTGACGGCGCTCGACACGATGGCCCCGGATGCCAGGGCTACTCGGCCACTTTTTTTCTTCTCTCTCTATTCTTCTCGCTTTTAAGTGGTTCGGAGTCTGCTCTCCCCGTGAGACGCTTTGATGCAAATGATGTAGTCAAAACCTGAGAGATGCACCCTTCCCCTCCCCTCCCCACCAGCCCTCTCTCTTTCTCCCCAGAGAAGACCAGGAGCTGCTCAGGGACAGGCTGAGGGACCCAGCCACGCTTCTCACAACCCCCCCCCCCCCCTGCAGAGATCAGAGTGATTCAGTGAGATCCGAGAAATGACGGTGTTCGGCAGGTCGGAAAATCCAACATCCTCCTCCAACACACACACACACACACACATTTGGCTGGAGAGATAAAGAGAGTCTGCCTCTCCATACAAATGTAGGCCTTGCTGAACTTACTCTAGGACTGATGGTGTCTGGGACTTCTATGTGAAGAGGTTATATCTCTGGCAGGTTAAGTAAACTATGGTAGTCATGCTGTGACATAAGTTAAAAGGTGTGCAAAATCACCACTGGTCCTTAAACGTTTAGTAAGGCTGTATTTTTTGTTGTTTGGAACAATGTTTTGGAGAATTTGCACCATGCAAAAGATGGAAATCCTGAAATATTTGAGTGTTCAGACAACGTGGTTACCCAAGACAGCATTGGACACCTTTAGCAAAGAACAATGGGGAAAATCCCCCAACAATAACTCAAATAAGTGTTGCTAGAGGCCATTACTAAGCTTGACCACAAAGAGTGCCCAAATGTATGCCTCAGTCCCATCTCTCCCTTTAAAAAAATAAAATAAAAAAATAGTTCTTAACGTCTACAAAATGGTCTGAAACTTAAATGACAATATCAAATGTATTTAGGTCAGTTTCGGTTTTACTTACAGTAACATTTTGATGAGTGATGAGACTTGATTTGCCACTGCACTGCCCCAGACCTCTGCTGCTGTAAATCGTTCACTGCATGAGGTGTAGCGTTTGTGCTTGTTCTCCCATGGCTGCCTGCCTGCCCACCCGCAAATAAAAACCACCAACTTCACTACAAATCTGACAAAATGCAAACACTTTTTTTTCTCCAAAAAGTATTTATTGAACCAGAAATTGAAAAAGCTAAATAAACAGCAAAAAGGGAGTTGCTTGGCTGATCCATGCTAAACCAGTCAGCTGAGTGTGTGTGTGTGTGTGTTGTAGTGCTTCCTGGGCTGGGACAGAGACATGGGAAGGGAGGAGAGGGAGAAGGAGAGGGGGGGGGGGGGGTACAGTATTGCACTGCCCGAGCTCGAGCTTAATGCAACACCACTCGTGGGGACATCAGTGGCCAGAACCTCTTCAATCTCTCTCAGACAGGGATACCAGATGAGTGTCAATCTCTGCCTCGGTAAGAATCCTGACCAAAGAAACACATACACACCAACGTGAAGTGTTAAAAACCACAAATACGTTGACAGAAATTTTTGCTGACTTCACCATTTTTTTAAAAAAAACTAGGAAACTAGGTCATAATGAAAGCTGAATCTGAATTTAACCGAGCACAACATTTCAAACCCACGCTTTACGGCACTAATGCCAGGAACAGCAAGAAGCTGCAACTTGCAGAGTATGAAACCTGATTTGTCTGAGCAAAACCTGATATCATTTCCTCTTTCTTCTCTTTTTGCTTTTTTTTTTGTGCTTTGTGTTCACTGGTCTACACCTGAGCCTTTAGTATTGTGCACCCAGACTTCCTGTTTTCTATGAGAGAGAGAGAGAGAGAGAGAGGAAAAGAGAAGAGAATGCTTTGATGCTCTCTCACACCCTGACACACTTCCCACGGCCACCAACCTGAATTTGGGCTGATCCTTCATGATGACGCCGATCTCGATCTCTGAGGGCTTGAAGTCGATGGAGAGCACCGTGGACAGGCACGTTATTGCCGTCTGCCAAGGGACAAAGACAACGGCAGTCATACAGAGAGAGCAGCACCGGAGAAGGGGCCACATCATGCACAATGAGCTGGCAACCGAATCCCAGGTGAACCCAAAACCAAATGCTCATTCCGAATCTGATTCAATTACGGCTGCCGGCACATTCATTTCATTTCAAGTCATAAAGTAAGGAAACGATAAATTAGTTGCACTTGTTAAATGACTATTCCGGGAATTATAGCCCTGCACGTGCATTGCACATGTAAAATGACAAGGCTATAAATAAGTCTTAGAACAAAAATAGTGAAACAAAACAGTAAACACAATAAGGTAACTTCATCTTCAGTGTATCTCTACACTGTATGTGAAAACACATAGACAGCACATACAGGAAACAGACGTCCTACATCATATAACAAATATATCCCATACAATTTCAAGATTAACAGACTAGTTGGGAGGGGAGCCATTGTGGTCAGTGTGGGTCATCTCCACCATACGGCACTCGTGGCCACAGAGACCAATGACTGAGGTCCAAGCTCAAGCCCACTCCCTGTATTTTCACCGCACGGTCCATAAAAGCTTTGCAAGTCCTCCAATAATTAAAACAGTCCAAATGTTTTCTTATACAACATCTATAACTGTAAGTGAGAAAAAAAGACAAATACTACCCTTTTTTTAAAAAATAACCTAAAAACAACTGCATTAGAGTAGAATCTGCCAGTAAAACATGTGTAGCATTAGCATAATTTAAAATGAACAAACACTAAAAAAAACAACTCAATTTGCATAGATATATTAGTGCTCTACTGGTCGTCCTGTATTTTGTGGTCAATTGGGCTCTGACTCAATTCCTGAATCGCAGAATTACACTCAGTCATGACAATACAATCTAGAGTAATACAACACACTGCAGTTCTTCAAATATGAACTCAGCACTCAGGGGGACCTACTGGGCCTTAGGGTGTGAATATAGGAGTCTACTCATAGGGAGAGAAATAGGCTACTGAATGCCACTCTTACGCAAAAACTGACACACATCACGATTGTGTAACACTTCACACTTTCCTGGACATGTGTCAAACTTAGCTGACTATCATATTCTTGGATTCTATGTGTCAGAAGAGAGTACTTTCCTGGACAGCGTTTCCCAAAACGTTCTTAGTGCAAAGTAGATCTTAACATATACCATTTGCTATACTTTAACATCTACTTCACACTAAGAACGTTTTGGGAAACGCAGCCCAGGCCCCAACAGAGGATGAAAGAGCAGGCAGTTTTTCAGGGCCCAGTGACAGAATGGATGAATAGCACACCTCAACTGTTTGTTCGTATGTCCAATCCAGTTTCTTTTTGACTTTCTTCTCCAGGAAGCTGGTGGCTTCCGTCTGCTTGACGCCGGCTGCCGTGGCTTTGAAGCCGCAGTAGTAGCCTGCAGGGTCGCACTTGTACAGCTGCGGCCCGAGCTCCTCGTCCATCCCGATGACAATCATACCTGGAAACACCAAACATAACGACACTGTCGGACTCATTTTTTTCTTTTAGACATATAGCTTGTGGTGGCCACAGACTAGACAAATGAACAGAGGTCCATTTCCCACTCGTGACCCAAATCATGTGCTGACTGAACTCCATGCTTTGTTAATTCAGTTATACAGTGTAAAACCAGATGCCTTCTGATGAGCAGGAAATGAATAATGTAAATGAGTAATCAAAAACACTAGCACACATCAACACCACACTTACACACTAGCATACACAACACCACCTTAGAGAGAGATCTGATTAAAAACACCCATCTGGATTACAGTAAAAAAACAAACAAACATTCACTTCTGATGTTTGTGTATACCAGCAGTCATCCTGTACAGAGAGTGAGGAGTACGCAAGTAAAAGCGTGTCTTACTTATTCCCGGTAATCGGCCACACTCATCGCTGTGTCATCATTTGTGTAATTCTCAATACACACACCCAAAGCCTCTGCCAAGGCTGAAAGAGAAGTTTATGTCTCACCACAAGGTCTTCACTACCTAATACTTACAGCATCCAAGCGGCCTCATCTCAGCGTTTTGCGTGTACACTTGAGAGATGTCTGCAATCCGCTTGCACAGCATGTCCACGGGGATCTCATAGCCGTACTTATACTGCCAATTAGCCGCCTCATAACGGGCCCTCTGGACCTGGGATCTGCTATCCGCTGGAGGAAGATAGATGGTTGAGATGAGATCACGAGAAAGATATTATACGGTGTTTGGTGTGTTCACTGTTATGTAGACTACTACTGTTGATTGGACCTGGTTCACTAATACCAACCTGTCATTCCTGACATTACACAGCCGATGCTTTCTGTTATTCTGAACAAGTGGGTGACGGTAGCGGAATCTAGGAGCTTGTCCTGAAAGAAAGAGAGTGTTGTTTGAAAACGCACTCCACAACTTGTCTTCTGTAAATCACCTTACTTTCCCCAGTAAATTCTGTCTCTCGAGAGATTTGATAACTTACCGGTACTTTTTTCTGCGTGATGACAACTGCACAATCTTTGCCCCGAACAGCAACTGATGTAAGGCCACCTTGATTGATGGCTTTAAACGCATATTCTGCATACGAATAAATACTAGTTACAGTCACTTTTACGGCAAATTGCCTCACTCTGTCTTAGCTATGACTGTGCTGGCTAACACAAGATTGCTAACAAACACAACTAAAATAGTTACACTGAGTAGACATCAGCATTAATTATGACTTATGAGAAATAAATGACAAGAAAACATTTTCTATGGTTCTTCAAAAACAATGCATGCTGCGCACAGAGGGTGAAAAGTTTAGCAGAGAATGCAAGACCAGTTAGCAATCGTACAATGACAGAGCACTTAACATGGGCTAGTCTGCTAACTAGCAAGCTTAGGTTTTACAAAGCAGTGAAATTCAGTACTGACCGACTTGATATAATCTACCCTCCGGTGAGAATATGGTAATATGACGGTCGAACCCAGCACTCGATCCACGGGACATTTTATCTTGGAGTGTGCGGAAACCGTAACGTTAAGTGAAAACACAAGAATTTGTAAACACACAGAACAGAAAGTAACGGTTTCCCGGAAGTAGTTCAACCCTGCTGAGTCCATATCCGGGTCACATGCAGAAGTGGAATATTTTAGCAAAATGAAAAAAAAAATCAGATCATTAATTGTGTGGTCTTATGATATAAGCTACTGGTGAGAATACATGCCATTTGATATCGAACCAAATACATTTTTTTTCCATTCTTGGCTCGTTTTCATGTCTTTGAAAAAATGACACATCTGTCAAGCAGTATCCCACAACGTATCATTTTATTTTATGTCCAAGCAAAGATGGCAGATGGAAAAAATATCTAGACTTTATTAATGTAATAATATACAGGACAACAGAGCTTACAGTAAACAGTGCATTTGTCAGTTTAATCTTGTAGGCTAAGGCACAGCCATTTCTGAGGAACTTCATATGTGGATCTCTCTACTCCGTCTTCATCAAAGGGAATATGCCAGGTGTTTGCAGTGGTCTGAGTGATGGTGTCGTAACCTTGTATCTTCTGGACAAAGAAAAAAAAATGCAAGTTGTTTGTTATCAGTTTTAGTGCATACTTCAGTTTATTTTATATCTAGGATCTCTATATGTTATGCATCATATTATTATGGCATGATTTGCTTTAATCAATAATGATTCTAAGGCAAGTATTTTAATGAACCTGTGTTCATTTGATGTGCGACTGACAAAAATGAAAAATGATGATTGACAATGCTTTTATTTTCAAAAGGTACATGAGTATGAGTATGACCCCTCACCTGAAAGCGGACCCTCTTTCCAGGCACAATTTGATGGAGGACCAGCTGGTGCCCACGCTGCCACTTAAAGAAGAGGCGCCTGGTGCGTCCACTGGGCAGACAGGCCTTGTGGTCCCGCATGAGGTCACTGCTCACAAATTTACAGTGGTTCCCAGAGTGCAGTGCAGCATAGAGGAGGAATGGGTCATCTTCAGATCTGTCAACAAAAAGTAAAAACAATAAATCATTTCCCCCCTTTTCATGTGAAAAGTAAATAAATAAAAAACCCACATCTCCACCCTTAACTCATGTAAATGTTAAGCCCCAGTGTCCGGTAAGTTACGCGAGCAGTGGGCATCTGTACGCCGGTGTGACGCAACAACACAAACCAGAGGAAGTTGGGTTGTCCAACTGAACTCACATATTGTCGGTAAGGAAGCAGTGCGCTTTCTGCTGGATCTGCCTCATGTGGTGGGGATTCCATTTACGGTGGGATGACAACATGTGCTTCCTGCCCAGCACCAGGATGGAGAGACCTTGCTGACTAAACTCGGAGACCACAGCCAGCAGCTGAAGGGAGATATACAGAAACATACAGTACTGTGACTCACATGACATGGCTAACTGCTCTCATGTAGCAGTTATTACACATGACTGGCACACAAACCTTAAACAATAGCTCATGCATGAGAGGTTTTGAAGGCCAGGTGATGACTTGTGTATTTCGTTAGGAAATGCGTTTCCTTGAAAATTATACAGGAAATAAATGCTGAAACAAGATGTAGCTTTTGGCCCCGTAGCCAACCCTACAGTTAGTTCTCACTTATTTCCAACAAAAAAACAGCAGCTCTTTATCTGAAATCCACTTTTTGTGCTCGTAAGCAATTTCTAGATTTGAAATGAGACATTAGATTAGAATAACAACAGGTTCAAAATAGAATAACTATAGACACATAATGGAGCGTGGATATGGCTGAGTTACCAAATGAGAGTAACTATAGACTAGACTAATTACATATATATTTTTTTAGCATGACGTTCTAGTCATTTATTTTGCAGGGCATGTCTTTTATTCGTTTTCATATGCCCTCACCTGTTAGCAGTCGCGGCCAGTTCGCGATTTCGGTCTACGTTGTACCTGATACCTATTGACAGCACTCGGCAGCCTCAGACAACAGGGCTTCGGTTTGATTCACTCGGGATAACTCCTTTAAGTGATTACACAGTGGAATCAGTAGTCAGCCGTATGAAGCGGGTGTCAAGAGTGGATTTGAACCCATGATCTCAGAGTTATAAGACTGGGAACAATCTTCGCTGCTTGGACCCCTAATGAGTCATCAGACAGGTCTTGAGTATACTAGGAATATCCCTGTTTGTGGCTTTCAAGGCCAGTTTGCATTTGAAAGTCATAAAATATCATGAAGAGAACTTTTTTTTTTTTTGCTTTTTTACATAACATGACAACCATCACATAATTTCAAAATGCTTAATCATATCCAAAATAGCCACAACAGAAGCTTTCAAAGAGTATGTAACTGAGTTGAAGAAAAAGAAATGAAAATACTTTTCAAGTAGTTATGTTGCCATGTTATCATGAATTTCATAGTCATTCAGCAGGAGACAATGACAGACAATGAGAGTAATGATGGACTTTTTCATGAATGAGCGTCTGACAACCTCCACCAATCTTTATGTGACAGTGGTCTCTGGTGTCTGGGAGGAATTTCCCTTCCAAAGCAGTCTTCAGTGTCTAGTCAGTAGGGGGTAGGCGGTGGCGGAGTGGCAATAGCCTACAACAAATCAGATGCAAGGAAACTATTCATAATCTCTTGTGTTTTAGCCCACCCTGTCATTGAGCTCGCAGGGAGTTTCCTGTCTCTCCGGAAGCAGGAGTTGTTGCTTTCTGTGACACAACAAAGAGGTGGAGCTCCAGTAGGAGGAAATGCTTTGTTTGGGGGACAAATTGAGCAACTACTCCACTAGTATCTTAAGAGTATGTCAAGAATTCTGATCTGGAAGAAATGAAGTCATACCGGTTTTCATTCATCCCTAATGAGCCTAATATAATGGGAATCCTACGATACATCCTGTTTCACATGAATGCCATGCTGATTTACTGCATCAAAAATTGCGGTATCAAAACTGGGCTTCTTGTGAATTATTGTCATGACCATAAATTGGCAAAGCAATTTCCAAGAATTTCATTGTACTCTGTAATCGCCTAGATTAGCAAAAAGATTGTACATTTAACAGATGCTTTTATGCTGGAAAAGAGAGGTGCAATGCATTTGTGCTTACAAATTATTATCCACTGTTCTGTGTCATTTTAAAGTTTGCTGCATAGTAAAAATGACACTTACAAAAAGAGAATTAACATTCAAGCTATAACACAATTAAAAACTTTACTAGGGACATTCATATGTTGAAAATGTTGGCAAAGATCCAACAAAGGCATTTTCTGGAGAATCAACCGATTGAGTTCAGCTGAACAAATCCTGTTTTCTCAATAAGGAAACAGTTGGGAGTGTCAGGTGTGAAGACTACATTCTTTTCTCTGCTGAATCACACCAAGGAAGTGACCTACTGTAGATGAACCAGGTGGAAAGCACCGCTGGCTCTCTGGACCATCAAGTGACCTGCTAGGGGCCTTGGTGCTGGGGGAGTGCGCGCGCGCACACGCACACACACACACACACCACAATCACTAGTAGTCAGCCCCCCTGTACCTCCTCTCTGCAAACAATGAGTCAGGATTTTTCCCCTCTTCCTGATCATCATTCCTGAATGAATAAAGGAGGACAGCTCATGTGACGCCAGTGTCTGTGTCAAGTCACTAGGTGGGCAGGATGGTGAATTTGGTTGGAATCACATCTGCATGTGTCTCTCTGGGATGATTCCAGACATTTCTTTTAAGAAAGACCAATCTAATTTACAGTGCTAAGATACGTAGAATAATTCAAACTGTGTGCACACAGACACACACACACACACACACACACACACACACACACACACACACAGTATTCTTTTAACGAGGGTTAAAGTGGGTTAAGATTAATTTCAGCAGGATGTCAAACTGGTTTCCCATCCACTCCTCTAAAATACTACAAGGACTACCATTCAAGACTTAAAAATGGGCCAAAGAACCATCATGTATCTGCATACTTGCACCTTCACCAAGCTAACTGGATGGGGGTAATTTTACCAGCTCTGACTGAGGACCCTTTAACAGTTAGCATTTAAATATTCTCTGTGATCAAAAACAAACAAAATTAGGAGGAACTATGTGCTCTGTAGATAAGCACTCAAACAATATGGACTGGACTGAAAAGCACAATTACCCCATGACCCCGAATCCACATTTTCCCCCCTTGCAGGATCTTTTAAGCGGTTTAGTTAGAAAAGACAGTCCTTGCTAAAAGCTAAAGCTACACTACTATGCAGATCAGTTAAAGCATGACAGTCGAACTTGAACACCTGATCTTTTGGAACCAAAAGCGTCAGAAAGAGGTGTGTTGGAACCGCACACCTCTGGACCCTGACTGGGCTTGCAGACGTGTGGGACGATCTGAAAGAGGGGCCGGGTGGGGAGGAATGTGTGTGTGTGTGTGTGTGTGTGTCCTACGACAGAAAGTGGGACAAAAGCGTCTGCGTCTGCCGCAGAGGCCGTTTTTTTGTCTGCCGGCAAACTTACTGAAGTTAGTCATATCACATGAATGCAGAAAATCCCCTCTCGCTATCGCAGATAGTCAGATCGGACTCTCTGTGTGGGTACAAACCAAGAGTTTGTGAGTGACTGTGTGTGTGAATATGTGTGTGCACGAGTGCATGTGAGGTTGTGAATGCATGAAGACTGTCCTTCAGTGTTCATGCAAAAGTTTGAGTAGATAGCACTGTTGGTTGCACGTGCTGACCAGATGCATAGTTCCTCTGGCTTCTCTGGTCAGTGTACACACTGGCCACCCAAGGTTGGCACAGGACAAAACTCTGGTGGAAAACAACAGTGTGACCTCGGTCAGAGTGGCACTGAAAGGGGGAAGTGAGACAAACTGAAACAGACGCATCTCGTTGAAGGCCTGTGCTCAAAGCCTCAGTGAGAAAAACCACAAGCGACTGTCAGATAATCCTAACGACCGAAAGGCCTCAAAGAGGTGGCAGGCCGTCTACCCCAATGGTCCCTGACTCAGACTACATGAGAACAGCCAAGGTGAGGCCTTGTAAGATTAACAATGGTGCTTCAAGACACTCAAAATATTTTAGCTTTTATTCAAAAATTGTAGAAAATCCGTTCACTCGAAGGGGGCCATTGTTGTTTATGTCTGAAAGAGTGAGTGTGACATCACTTGGGTTACGTCCAATCCTCTTAACAGCACAGAGAAACACATCTTCTGTTCAGCCTTTTCAGTTTCAACCCGGGCCGTCAACATAAATTAGGAGGCAAACGTTGAAGCCAGGATTTTATTTGAAAAGGGAGTTGATTAGAGAGGTGAAGAAGTGAGAGTAGGGAAAATCAGTGGTGTCTGTGCAGCAAATGCCTGGATCTAGAACAGCATAACTCAAGTGATGTCCTCCACGACCCAGAAAGCATTGAGACAAACAACAATGGATGGCCTATGAGTTTAGGAGTTAATTTTTATATCAAATTAATACATTTTTACATTTTATACTGTAGGTGATGCCAAAGTTAGTCTTTGCTTATCTTTGTTAATCTAATACAGTAATGTCCTACTAGTCGGGGATCTTGGGAATAAGTTCTTTCGTTTGACGCTATGGATAACTTTCTTGCAGAATTTTGCATGTTGCAAACACATCCACTATCATTGTGGTGCACAATAGGGTTGGGAAGATTCATCGATTTTCATCGGTAAATCGGTACGAACATAAACGATGCGGCTGCATCGACAGCAAAC